>CM038224.1:95964040-96167425 GCA_021442155.1 Cymbidium sinense
TTGCCTCACTAAGCTAGTGATGAGGAGGTTTTAAATTTTTATTATCTCTCCCTTTATTGATAAATTTTGTTCTTAACCTATTGGGAACTCAACAGGGGTTTCAAGACCTACACGAAGTGAGGTCCTAAAAACTAAAGGATGTCAACTAACCTTGCTTAAGAATGAAATAAGCTAAGTGCCAATAGAAAGAAAGATAGTCTTGGACTCACATAAAAGTGAAAATCCACTATAGATATTTGGAGACAACAATTGTCTACTAGAGATGAAGAGAGGAACCCTCCCTAGCGGAGTCGCCAAAAGAATTTATGGTGTTTATTTTTGGTTTGCATTCGTGTGTGTATATGTGAGGGGGACACCGCACAAATCTGAGGATGTACTTATTAAGGTGATTGAGTATGATATTGAGGAATAGTATACTATCTCGAGAGATAGAAGTCTCTACCCTACAATGGACCTAATCACCTAATAAGGACTCCTAAGACATGATGGGTTTTCGAATATACCAGAGATTTTCACCTACTTTATATAGAAAAGTAAAGCAGGGTATATTTAAATTGAGTCATTAAGTTCCCCATGGAGGTAAGTCTTTATAGTTAATTACATCCTACGGAAAGAGAATTCCTTAATAATACTCTCGATTAAAGTAGGCAATTGTTTTCTCCAAAGAATTCAAAGATAGGACTATTAATAAATTTGTTGCATTTTAGAAGATCAAATGGGATGGATAAAAAAGGGGAGAGTTATTATCAAAAATAAAGGAGATAAATAGGGAGTGCTCATGATAATAGGAAGCCTAGTGAGCACTCCAATCTATCCTATGGTTGGGCTTTATACATATTTGAAATTAAGGAGATCTGTTTATTTGAGTTGAATTTTTATTCGAGAGCTAGGACTTATACTCTAACAAATAAGATTGTTAGGATGCCTAAGAGGTGAGGATTTGTACTTGTAGCCCGTAAAGGAAAACAATGATCTCAGATCCTAAATCTAAGGAGTTTTGGCGAGGGCCAAAGCACAACCTAAATCTAAGGCGAAAGTGGGTATAAGGTTTACCTCCACAAGAGAGAGTAAACCACTCATTGACTTATTACACGAGTGGCGAGACTAACTCACATTTTAAAATCATGTAGGCAAGTCATATGCTTTACAAGATAGTTAGGTTGTTATTTATTTAGGAAAGAGATTAAGTCCTTAAACCCACTTCTTAAGGGACTAGAGCATGAGGGGTATGAATAATGACTTAAATCTAATCCAATTTTTAATCAAATTTTATTTAACTTTGGACTCTTTATTTTCACACAGGCTATAGGATTTTGTATGCCTAATTGCACAAGAAGTTGATTATGGGCCAAATCAAAAGGGAAACAAGTGTTCTTCCATCATAGGATTTAAATGGTTAAGCCCATTTCTATCTGGCAAAGATGAAAGCTCTCTCTTAACAAGAGTAAAACAAGATGGTTATGCATGATGTTACATATACAATCTTCAGCTAAGGGGTTGCTAAAATATTTTATTATCTTGATTTAATGCCTAGGCTTTTTTATATGTGAGGTTATGAGTTATTTTAGGAAATTTAGTTATGAGTTGTTAATGTGGTAGAAAATTTATTTTTATTCAAAGTGCCTAATCGTATCCAGGCCACACAATAATCACAAATTCATAAAAAAATTATGAAAAGACATGCTTTTTTAATGCTCAAGTTAAACAAAACATCAAATAATTTTATAAAGCTATTGCAAAAGAATAAAAGGCCGGTGCGGCCGAGTACTACCATACAACTCAAAAAGAAATGTGGGTAGCCAAGCTCTACTTATATATCACGGTTTATAAAGAATAATTACAATTATAAATGATGATTCTTATGGGGGGTCTTCGTTCTTCATTCTTTCTTCTTTGCTTCTTCCTCCATTTTTTCATTTGATTTGCTCCATTTCTTTCTTCCTTTTGTTTTGATTTAGATGTGCTTTCTCTAAAGGCATCACATGATACATAAGACTTGGTATTATAACCAATGTTCATCCTAATCTCTCATAACACTTATCTAATCCTAATGCAAGATTACATTAGAAGAAGGAAAGTAAATATAACTACACCTACAAAATAATTGTTAGCCAAACACACCATACAACCCAAACAATTATATAGATAATTTGGGCTTAGCACCTCGCACATAGGTAACCAAGCCCACCTACCCTAACTTGGGCTATGCTTAGGGGTATAAGCAACCTGCATAGGAAAAACATTTTTATTTTTACTACAGTGGCCTCTTAAGCATGGCCCCATGCAAAAGACATGATTAGGCTAATGGCGGCCTAATATCCAGTCTACACATATACCTTAATATTTAATCTAAAATAATACATCATAAAATAAGCATATATCAAATCATACACCGCCCTAACATAAAGCTAGAAGTGGTGACTTAGTCTAAAGTGTATGCATCAAGACTTGTGTGGTATGTTCTAATTAGGCTTTAGAGTTATAATTTTGCTAAGTGTGAAAGATTTAATTTATAAATGGTTGATTTCTCTTTAAGTAATTTAATTAATTTGCAAGTTTTAATTGATGTTTTCTTTTATTTCATTTAGCTTACACAAAATAACTAAGTATTATAAAGAGAAGAAAGAGAGGGGACCTCTCTTTCATCCGTACCTTTAGTCATTTCTAAAGCAAGTTTATCAATTCTCTTTAGTGAATGACTTATTACATGTTTTGATTAATCCTAAGTTTAGGTTCACTCTAAATGACCTTATTCAATAATAAAGGCATCTTAAGATTAATTAGAATGAATTACTATCACATAATACACATTCATTTATTTCTTTCTATCATGTACATCATGCATATGATCAAACCCTAAGCATAGTTATACATACAGTGTATATTTTAGCACACTTAAATGATGAATACAAAGAAGTATGTTTGGAATTCAAATATTTTACTTGATTGAATTATGAATGCATGTGATAATAGCTACACCTATTTTAATTTAAGCCAACACATGCAATTTGACATAAAAGAAATCATTTTCATTTTATTTTGAAAGAAATGAATGCATGATTTCACATGGTAAGTAATATTTAACATGATTAGAAAGAAATAAGGGAATATAAGCACATGCTCTCATTCATCCTAATTAATTTCTAAGGACAATCATTTTAAATAAGGCAATTTAAAATAAACCAAAGTTATTTAAAGACACTTTTATTTTAAGTTTGATTTGATTTAGGAAATATAAAAGAGGTTTGCTAGACCTAACCTAATTCCCCATGTATGAATTAATTTGGTTTAATGGAAAATATTTAGGTTGATTTTATGTTTCAATTAGGTTAGGGTATGAATTAAGTGAATTAATTAACCCTTACCTATATCACCTTAGGTTAATTAACTAATTAATGATAAGCCAATATGACATGCAACCACATAAAATGTAAATTTGCAATACTCCTAAGAAATGAAAGGGACCTAATGCAATTGGCTTATGATTAATAGTTAATTAAGCTTAAGGGATCTCACTTAACTACTTTTATGATTTTCTCACACATGTGAGATAATTATAATTTTATTATCTCTCACCTTGGGTAATTGAACACCCAAGGAGCTACCCAAGATTAATTAAAGGTTGCTTAGGTGTGAGGTGGATTTTATATTGAGTTAAATCAAGTTTATTAATTAGTTGATTGGTCTTTTTTATAACATTTTTATTAAAGTGATGAAATTAATTTATGTAGAGGGATCAAGTACAAGGCCTCAATCCTTAATCCCTAAGTCATTTCAAACACTCACTCAGGCTTCGATTTTTATCTTGGAAATTAATTAATTAATTAAGCAATTAATTACCTCATTAATCATCAATTATGTTAAATCCAAAAAGTGAAGAAAATCTTGGAAATGAATTAGGAAAAATATCCTAATTACACTCCCTAAGTTCCCTTACTATCCCACAAAGGTAATTAGGCTTAAATAATTAATTAAACTATTATTCATTCATTCATTATCACTAATTAAATTAAGAGAGTGATTAAAGCTTAATCAATTTATTTTCATATTTAAGCAACTAATAAAATTTTAAAAAAATAAGGGAGGTAGAGGTCATCCCCCCAAACATCCACAAAAAATTTAGATAAATTGGATGCCTAATTAAGAGATAATTAAGCTAATTAGATTTCTAATTAAATCTTAATTATGCCAAAATCAATGTTCAAAGTCAGTCAATAATAGTTTTCTTAGATTCTACTGAGAAATACTTTGAAATGAGCTAAAGTTTGCAGTTTTGGATTTTTCTATAATTAGTTATGAATTTAGGAAGTTTCAACATTTAAAATTAATTAAAATAGCCTAATTAAAGCCTTAATCTCATTGGGCCATGTGGCATTGACGCGACACACTTTCTACGTGGCATGACAGGATTGGCTATTTAAGTTATCACATCTGCTCGCTAACTCAGCTGGCGACGGACGCACTTTCCCGTGGACCATCTGATCTATGATCAGACGGCCACAATCAGATCCATGGGTTCAGGGAGAAAACAACAAGGATCTACTGTGATCTAATCATAACCGTCTATTCTAATTGTGCGGAATGGATGATGTGTGGTCCTCCTTCTTCACGAACGATGGAAGACGAACATCATCTGTCTTTCCCCGTTCGATCTGAGCTCACTCGAGCTTGGATTGGGATCAAATTGATCCCACACCTTTGGAAGGAGATGGGATGCACATCCAACATCAAATTCATATGAGATTTAAATTTACTTCAAAAAATACTAACCCATTTTTGCATACAAGGCTCAATTTGCAAAATTACCTCACCGGAGCTAATGTCCGACAATGGGTGTCGAAGGTAGCTTCGCCTGGTTGAGGCGAGGCCCTATTGAGAAGCTTCGATTGATTTTGAGTGGAACGCTCTATGGACCAAGCTCCCCTCCTTTGGCATTTGGTCTTGATCGAATTCACTCCTCCCGTGGCTTGGAAGCTTGGGAATAGGTTCGTTCGTGCTCAACTAGGTATGGTGATGGTGTGGATAAGAGGATTTAAGATTTGATTGGATGAGGAGGGAGTATTGATCGAAAGGGTGGTGTCCTATTTTGACTTTTCTTGGGAATCAATAATGTCGATCAAGGAGGGCTTGGGATCAATTGGGAAGCTCTGTGGGATTTCGAAAATGCTTTAAGAAGTATCACAAAGAATTATTATTATTATTATTTTTTGGCCATTTGAATTGAGGGGGTATACCCCCTCAATTGCTCATGATAGACGGATAGGATGCATCCCATATTTTCCACCGATTGGCCACCATCGGGTTGTCGGAGGGGTCACCTTCAGTGCCATGTGGCTCGCTAGGAGTGGTCGAAGCAATGGCAGGAGTCTCAAGGCTTGATATTGAGGGATTGTGTGGGATTGACCTCCCTTGCATCCAATTGGTTCGACCATGAGGGTAATGGCTTGGCTTTGTTCTCTTGGTCCATGCAGATGCTAAGGTGGGTTAGGTTGGGCTAGGCAGTCCTAGGAGTGCTTCATTTGGCCATCTGACTGCTGCCATGGGGAGATAACGTGGACTTTGCCACTTAAGGAAAGGATCCAATGCAAATGAGAGGGTGTCCATTGGTTAAACACCTTGGGTTGGGTCCCACATGGACTTGGGTTGGTTTGGAGCTGACCTAGGTTTCAATTGGGTCTAGTTAAGTCAACCACCAAGGTTCCTCAAAGTGGTTTTGGGTCATGTGGTCAAAATGTGTTCATTTGGGCTAGGTTGAGTTGGGTTGACTAATTAGTCAAATTGGGTCAATCCAAGGGTTAGGCTCAAATGATGATTTGTGATATTTTAGTTCAATTGATTTGGATTGATTTGGCCTAGGTTTGGATTTGACTCATTTGGATTCAAAAAGATCAAATTGGTCAACTTGACTAATTTGAGCAATTTGACCAAATTGGGTTGGGTTTGGTATTGAGTTAAGTTCAATTGGTCAATTTAAAATAATTGTTGGCTTTGGTTTGGTTTAATTTGGATTTAATTTGAATTTTGTGTAAATTGACCCTTTAGGTCAATTTGGGCTAAGTTGGGTCAAGTTGACCAATTGGTCAACTTGGGCTCAAGAATAGCTTTAGTCAAGTTCAATAAGTGATTTGGAATGAACTTGGGTCATTGGTTGCAATCAATTTAGGTTGGATTGTGGTTTGACCTATTTTAGCTCTTTAGGCTAATTTGGGTCAACTTAGGCCAAATGGCCAATTGGACTTGGTTTGGCTCAAGTGAGGGTTTGGTTATGTTCAATCATTGGTTATGAATGGGTTTGAATCAATGGTTTCAATTAATTTGGCATAAGGATTTTGGCTAGTTTGGGTTTCATTTGAGTTAAATCTTTGACTTGGTGGTTTGACTTGGTTTGACCCAATTCAATGCAATTGATCACCCTATGATGATTGTTGATCATGATTGAAGGTTTAGATGGGCTTAGTTTAATCAAATTTGAGTTTGATTAGAACTTGGCTCAGAAGGGTTCTTTAGGTCACTTTGGGTCAAGTGAGCCTAAATGAGTTTGTTGGCTTGATCATGGCTTGATTCAAGCTTAGTTGAGCTCACACATGAACCTAGGATTGAAATATAAATCCAATTGCAAGTGATTTGGAGCCAAATGGGTTTTGATTCATATGATAATTCCAAGCCAAAAGAGTCATCATGGACTTGACTTGGGTTGACTTGGGTTTTGTTTGATAATGGTAGTTTATGTTTATATTTGGGTCAATGATTGAATCATTAAGAAATCCATGAGTTTTGAGTTGATTTGGGTATCATTTAGCCAAGTTCAAGAATTTGGCTTAAAAGGCTAAAAGTAGAAATTTGATTTGAATTGGATTTGGTTTGGGCCATTTGAATTTATATTTCATTTATATTTATGAATATAAATGAAGATATAAATTGGTTATGAGAAAATCACTTGAGTTTGGGGTGACTTGGAAGCAAATTTTACCACATTAGGGATGTAGATCAAAAAAAGCTAACTTGGATTTTGAATTGGTTTGATTTATTTTGATTTAGTTTGAAGGGTTTGAATTTGGATTTCATTTATATTTGTGAATATAAATGAAAGAATGATTGATTTATAAAGAAATCAACCAAGCTTGAGTTGGTTTGAAGGAGTTTTGACTAAGCCTATGAAGGGGGTTCATAAGGCTTAGGAAGAGATTTTAGAATTTGAGTTTGATTATGGATTTCAATCATTTGAAGTTGGATTTGATTTTGGATTGGGATTTGATTTGAAATTGAATTTGATAATTGAGAAAATCATTTGGATTGGGGTTGATTTGAATTTAGTTAAGGCTAAGTCCATGAGATAAAATTAAAGGGCTTAGGAAGGGATTTGGAGTTTGAATATAATCATGGGTTTCAATCATTGAAGCTGGAATTGATTTTGAAATTTGTATTTGAATTTGAGAATTGGTTTGAAAGAAGGAAGCAAGGATTATGTTTGGGCTATAGGGAAGGCAAGTCCTCCTAAATCCCTAAGGCATAACCTATTCCTATGGCTAACTCTTCTAAGTCTCTAGGGTTAGGTTAAGTGTTCACCTAATCACTAGAAGTGTCTTATGACTAAGGAACTCTTAGTGTCTATAAGAGTCCTAGATCTATGATGAGGGAGTTGAGAGCTCACTCCAAAAGTGACATCAACAAGATATCAAGGGGTACTTATTCAAATGATCGAGTACGACATCAATGAATGATATACGGACACAAAAGTATTAAAAAAAAATCACCCCCATATGATGGGCTCAATCATCTCATAAAGACTCTTAATGCTGATGGATCTATGTATACGAGAGATTTTTTTCATGTTTTACATGGATGAAGTAATGCAGGTTTATTTAAGTTGGGTTCTTAATTTTCTTATTGGAGCAAGACCCCATACTTAATTCATGTTACAAGATATGAATTTCCTAAGTCAATTAAAGTGATCAGCTAGCATCTATAGATTTTAAAACTTGGCAATTAAAGGATTGGTTATTGTTAGAAATCAAGCAAGAGAACTAAATCAGGGAGAGTTCTTAATGAAATTAAAGGGAGGATAAATAATAAGCTCTCAAAATTGATAATGCATTTGAGTTGATGCTTTATTAGCAAGCATTTCAATTTACTTATGGTGATGCTTTATATTTTTAAAATTGAGAATTATTATCATTTGAGTTGATATTTTATTAGAAAGATAGGACTTATATTTCAACTGCACAAAATTATAAAAATACTTAAGAGGTAAGAATTTATGCTTGTAGAAAGAAAGAAATAAATAGGCCACCTCGGATCTTAAAATGAAGGTGCTTTAACGCAAGCTAAGACCTCGACCTAATCTTGTTTGAGAGAAATTGAGATATGTTGGTTCACTTCTACTAGAGAGGATAAACCAATCTTGAGTCTTTTGGATGTATAACCACCTAGAAGGGCTACCAACCAACACATTATATGAGTTAAAACTATGTGGCCAAGTCTCATGAATGCAAGATGGCTAGGTTGCTGTTTATTTAGAATAGAAGCCTAAGAGTCTAAATTCACTCCTTTGATTTTAGATCATGACAAATATAAGTATCTATTACAATAAAATTTATCTTTTTATAGATTTTAGACTCTCGAATTTGACTCGAGCTTGGGTGAGCAAATATGCCTATATGCATAATGAAATTAGGTTATGGGTCAGTACAAAAGAAGGTTGTTTATGACTCAAGGGAGTTGTTGTTAAAGGTCTTACACGCCCCCTTATCATGAAATGAGTAAAGATTCCCTAAATTTAAAGAAGGAAGATAATATTCATGCATGATATTATAAATTCATCATAGACCTTTGGTTTTTAAATCTTATTCTGGATTAATTTTTAAGCTTTAAAATGAGGTTGTGATTGGTGTTAATTTTAATTCAACTTGAAGTTGGGGTATAAAATTTAAATCCTAAAATGCCTACTAAAATCTAGGCCTTACATCAAAACATCACATTGAGCAAAACCTATAAAAATCATGTAATTTCTAATGTGCAATCATAATAAACACACCAAATACTCAATCATGTTCAAAAAAATTGATAAGAAAGGCTGGTGCAGCCATGTTCTACTACACACCCTAGAAAAAAAAGATATGCTGCCAAGCTCAACCCTTATATAGCCCATATTACAATTATATTAAAAAAATCAAAAGCAAGCCACGTGGGTCTTCATCTTCACTTATTTTTATGAATTTAGATGATCTAAGCTTCACAGGGCCTCTTAAGTTTATTCCTTCTAACCTCTGTTCATTTTAAACCCCCTGGTATTAGTCCTACTACTAATACAAAAATTACATTTATAATTTTAAAATGAACCATAACTAAACCTATAAAATAGAGGTTATCTATAATACTTATACACACTAAAATAAGTATATAATCCCATGCATTAGGGTTTAGCTCTTGCTATTTACGCCCACATGTTCTAATGAGCTATGCTAAATGGGCAAGCTACACTTATAAGTAAGAATATTTAATTTATTTTTATTATTACAACCACATTATTTATTAAGCAAAACTCTTTGCAAAAAAAAATAATAATAATATTAGTCTAATATCTAGTTTATGAACATACACCTTAGCATGTAGTCTAAAACATTACATCAAAAAATAAAATATCAATCCACAACATAACATCATCCTAACTTAATCATGAGGTCGGTGATCTTTCAATCTAGAGAGTGTGCAAGAATGAGTGTGGTGAGACAAAGGAAGAATTTAATTTTGATTGCACTAAGTGATCAGTGATTTAATTTATTAAGTAAAAGGGGTGGTTACTCTTTACATGATTATCAATTCAAGTATAAATTTTATGATGAATTTAATTTTAGTACAAATTGAACTCAGAGTTTTAAAGAGTGCAAGAAAATTATAGGATCCACATTAAGTGGGATCCATTCTTTTCTTACACCATAACCTTAGGTTGATTTTAAGGATGAATTATAACTTTTAATTCTTTTAATGAAATGTTAAAATTTGTATTACATCTTAAATTTGAGTCAAACTTAAATAGCAATAAGAATATTAGAAAGGTATTTTAATACCAAGGGCTAGAGTTAAAATTTTCTCATGGCATTTATCCAGCATACTTCTTCACTATAATGATCACTCTATGAATGCTATGCTTTTGTGGGTTATAAAAAATATTGGATTTAATTTACATGCATCATTTTAAAATCTTACATAGTAAGGCATATATGTATATGTGTATTCCATTTTAGGATATAATAGATGGGTTTACATAAATGTTTAAATATGTACATTTTTATGAATATGTATTTTTAGAGAAAAATATGGATTTACATATATGAATATATGCATAGATATAGACACAGATGCGTGAAATTATGAATTTTAAAATGATAAACTTAGAGAGTTAATTTAACTATATTCATTTTTCTACACACTGTTCAGGTATGTGTCATTATTAAACTAGGGAGATGTAGTATCTAAAACATTCTTTAGACTAGTAACCTTGTGCCCCCTGGTGTCCAGACTATATACCTTAAAAGAATGTAGATAATGTATATAATTAGCGTATTTTAGTTATTGCTATCTATTACAATTGAAAATATTTATGAAAGTATTCTTTGAATGTATCAAATCGAATTTGAGATTTATTAATGATAATATCATTAGGCATGTTAATATAGCTAATTGACTTAACAAAAATATGAGATGTATATGATTGATGACCTACACACAAATAACATGACGACAAAGATAAATTAATGCCATAGGTAAACTTGCTCAAATCATTAATCTTTTGGCAAATCATATGATCTTAAAATCACTTAAGCTTAATTAAATTTCTTACATAACATATTTTAGATTTGAGTGAATTAAACCTATATGAGAGGTGAAATAAAAAATTTATCTAACATGCTATCACGGTTATTAAAGGATTCATGTCATGATTAAGCAAGTTTAGATTGATTATTTTCTGATAAGAAAAATAGATCGTTTAGATTGTGAAGATTGTAAGGTCATTCCAGTGAAAGTTTAATTACCCAACATTGATTATTAGTCTTAGATTTTAGAATGAAAGATTGTAAGATGAAAAAAAAATCAAATTATTCCGTAGATGGGGCACTTAAAGAACACTAATAAAAACATTTTAAAGAGCAAGCTACAAGAGCTTAGAATTAGGGATGTTCATAAAGAAGCTAATGTTATGTTAGAAAAAATAGCAAGTGAAATTAAGCAAGTTGCTAAAAATGTGCTTGGAGAATCAAAAGAAAAAAGCTTCTTTTAATAAAAATAGTTGGTGGTGGAATAAAAATGTGCAAGAAAAGATAAAAAAATAAGGAGTGTTATTATAAAACTTGGTTTAAATGTAACAATTCGGAGAATTGGGAAAAATATAAAGTGGCATGTAGAGATTCTGAGAAAGCAATATATGATGCAGATAATTTAGCTTTTAGTGATTTATATAATAGATTAGATACCAAAGAAGGTGAAATATGAATGCATAAGTTAGCTAACCAAAGAAATAGGAGAAGTAAAGATCTAGCTCAAGTGAGGTGTATTAAGGATGAAAATCATAAAGTGCTTTTCTTAGAAAAGGATAATGAAAATAGGTGGATGACGTATTTTGATAAACTTTTTAATGAAGGATCTAAAATATGATTGATTTTACCAACCTTAATACCCTAAATAAAAATAGAGAATTTTTTTTTATTATCGTATTATTCAATTGAAAGTTAGAGAAGCTTTAAAGAAAATGAAATGTGGAAAGATAGTAGGACCTGATGATTTTTGAATATAAGTGTGAAAATGTTTAGAAGATCAAGGAATTTCTTGGCTTACAAATCTTTTTAATGTTATTTTAAAGACTTGCCAAACTAATGGAGAAAGAGTTTGTTGGTTCCTATATTTAAGAAAAAAAGAGTGTGCAAATTATAATGGAATTAAGTTAATGTGTCATACATTAAAATTATGGGACAGAGTAATTGAGCATAGGTTATGATGTGATACAAAAGTTTCTCACAATTAGTTTGGTTTCATGCCAGGTAGATCTACTATGTATGCTATACATTTGTTTAGAGGTTTGATGGAGAAGTATAGAGAAAGAAAGGATGATCTACATATGATATTTATTGATTTAGAGAAAGCTTATGATAAAGTTTCAGAAGATGCTTTTTGGTGAGGTCTAGAAAATAAATGAGTTAATATGGTTATATTCAAGTCATTAAGGATACGTATACTAGAGTTGTTACTTGTGTCCAAACACAAGGTGGATTGACAAAATATTTTCCTATTTCAGTTGGATTACATCAAGGATCAACTTTAAGCCCTTATCTCTTTGCTTTAGTTATGGATGTTCTTACTAGGCATTTACAGGAAGATGTACCTTGGTGTATGCTTTTTGCTAATGACATATTCTTATTGATAAGACTAGAGAGGGAGTCCAAGAGAAACTTTAATTATGGAGGTCAACTTTAGAGTCTAAAGGTTTTCGTTTAAGTAGATCTAAAACTCAATATATGGAGTATAATTTTTGTTGTAGAAGTTATATTGGTAGTGTCGTGACATTAGGTGAACAAGTCATTAAAAAGGGTGAGCGATTCAGATATTTAGGCTTTATTGTTCAAAATGATGGTGATATAGATGGAGATGTTATTAATAGAATTCAAGTTGGATGGATGAAGTGGAGTAATGCATCTGGCCTATTGTGTGATAGAAAATTACCACTTAAACTTAAGGGAAACTTTTATCAAATGGTGGTAAGACCTGCAATGATTTATAGTGCATAATGTTGGCCTATAAAAGAGAAGCATGAGACTAAGTTAAGTGTTACAGAGATGAGGATGCTCAGGTGGATGAGTGGCTTCACTCCTAGAGATAAAATGTGAAATGAGTATGTTCGAGAAAAAGTTAGAGTAGCTCTAGTGGTAGATAAGATTAGAGTGAGTCACCTTAGATGGTTTGGCCACATAAAGCATCAACCGTCCAATGACCCGGTTAGGAGAGTAGATGCATTAGATTTGCCTTATGTTAAGGAAGGTAGAGGTAGACCTAAAAAGACATGGTTAAGATGTATAAAAAATGACCTAAGCATACTTGAAATGAGAATTTGACACATAATAGGACACAATGGATACGAAGGATTCATGTAGCCGACCCCACTTAGTGGGATAAAGGCTTGGTGTTGTTGTTGTTGTTGTTGTTGTTTTGTTGTTATGCTATCTGGTTATTAATGAAATTTAAAAGTGGAATTGTGATGTTTATGAATTAATTAAATTTTGTACTTATTTAATTCTATTAATGCCCAAAAGAACTTAAAAATTAAGAAATTGCAATATATAAGCCAAGAACTTATGAGAAAATTCGTAAACATGAAAAATGACATGAAAAATGAAAAATAAAAGTTTCAAGGCATTTGAGCTAATATTTTTTGATTAAATAATTAATTAATTAAGAAAAATACTGATTAAGCAATTACTCTTAAAATACTCAAAATCATTTGGGGATTTTAATTTTATTGATTAACTATCTATTAGTTTGGTAGAAGGGTTTATTTGAAATTTTTAGAGATTTGTGTAATTAGTTATGAATTTTCTAAGTCTTAGGTTAATTAATAAAGACCTCTTAATGGTGATTCTTATTGGAATCGAGGATAATAATTTTCTAGTCCCCATTAAGCATATTAAGCACATTTAGACACTTAAAAATAATTTTTATAATTTTATAATTATTTGAATTTATTAAATAGCAAAAAATATCATTTATGATTTCAAAATATGAATCTCATAATACACATAGCCTGTTTAAGCATTTTAATAAGCCTTCATTTATACCTTTTTTTGATTTTTTTATAATTAATTATGGGTTTTTAAAAAATTTTCTTGAATAATCACATTTTAAAACCTATTTAATTAGATCACACAGTCAGCGACTAAGCCAGTCGAGTTTACGCATGGCATCAAGAGATTAGATATTTAAATTATCCCCTATGGCAGCTAAATCAATAGAGGCTGATGCGCTTTCATTAGAGCCATTCTATCAAAGATCGAATGGCTCTAATTAATTCCATGATTAATAAAAAATTAAATAAAAAATATCTATGAGATTAATCATGACTGTCCATGCTAATCACACAGAATGGATAGCACTTCAATGATCTTCAAGCTTTGACCATCTGTTTCTTACCGCTTAATCTGAATGAACCATAACTCATTTCATGGAGAAATTGACTCCATTAGGATCAAAATCAAAATACAAAGGTTCCTACTATGTGATCTGCACAAAAGAGAAAATCACAGAATGAAAGATGAACACTTATGGGGTTGTCTAAGATTTGAAGTGATTTACCTTACCAGAGTTATGATTGATGGTGAACTCGATCGAGATAGCTTTGTTTAGTAGAGACAAAGCCTTATTGTTGATGTCCCATTTTGCCTACTCATTGTTTGCTCTAGAGATCACGCACCACAACGAGCTCGTTGGAGTTGGTCTAGGACAACCTTCTCGTGCTCCAATTGAGTGGTTCTTGATTTATTTTAGCTTGAGTGTAGTGAATGTGTGATAAGAGTTAATTAGGCAAGGTGGAGTTTTGATGAGGTTGGGTATGAGGACACTTCAATTGATAGAGAGCTTGGTGTCTCTGGAAATTGGGTGCTAGAGAGGCTTTGGGAACCTAATGGACTCTCTCTAGAGTTGGAATGAAGGTGTGTCTGAAGTTTGAATGGGTGATAAGATGTATACCATCCTCCTCATGTGAGCCACCATTTCTAGTGGCCTCAATCAACACTTATATAGCCCAGCCTAGAAGTAAGTTAAAAAAAAAGCTTATAGGAGTCTTCTCATCTTCATCTCCATAGTGTGATTGCTCCAAGCTTCAAAAGGCCTCCTTGGTCTAAGTATTCTACTCATTGCTAATCCTAAACCTAATGCATTTAACTTAATTTTAGTATAAATTATATTTTTAAATTTTGAAATAAAATTTTAATTAAACCTCCAAAATATATGTTAAATTAAAACACACATATAGACAAGTAGTTATATTTCATAAAGTGGGGCTTGACACTAGCATATACTAAGCCTAAAGGTCCTAATGGGTTATGCTTAGGGGGTTGGGGGATTAAGAAAGCAGCACCTACAAATAAATTTTTTAGGTTAAATTTATTACGACATCCTCTTTTAGTGAGTGCAACCCCCTGTGGAAAATAATATAAGTCTAATAAACATTGCCCTAACATCTAAGATACAGACACAAATCCTTAATATATAGTCTAACATAATATACCTAAAAATAGAAAATCAATTTATCACAACAAAGCACTGGTCTAATCAAAGCTTAGAATTAGTGACCTATCAATCTAATGTATGTGTAAAAGATAATATGGTGAGACTAATCTATAGCTTAATATTTATGGTATAACTTAAGAATAAAGTTTAATTTATTGCACCCCGAAAAAAGAAAAGAAAGTGAGAAGCCGAGCTCTACCCTTATATAAGTCGGCCTAGAACTAAAAGTACGATCTATTGGGTCTTTATCAATTTCAGGATCATCGCCCTCTTTAGGGATCTCTCCTTGAGGCCATCTGGGGACCATCCAAACCTAGATCCTAACCTATTTCTAGGATCAAATTATATTTTTTAAAATAAAATCAAACATATGAAACATATGATTTTCAAACCCACCTATCATATTGGGCTACACTTAGGTTAAATTACACATGCAAATAAAATTTATTTTATATTTATTACAATGGTCCCTTTTAAGCATAGGCCTTGTAGAGAATAGTAGTAGCCTAATAAGAGCACCCTAACATGTAGACTAGCGAGCAAATAATCCTAGCTTTCCAATCTAAAATAATACACCACAAAAAAAAAAAAAGCATCACATCACAATTAATAAATTGGCCTAACCTAATTCTAGGGTCGGTGACCTAGTATTCTAGTGTGTGAAAAGAAGGTTTGTGTGACAAGTCTATTCTAGGCTTTGTTTCATTTTAAGCTTGATTTGAATTATAAGTTTACTCAATTTTACCATTAGATGATTTTGATTACTATGATTTAATTGATTTTCTTAAATTTCAGTTCAATTTTAAGTTCATTTTTATGTTTAAGTTGAATTTAAGTTTTAAAGAATGAAGAATAAGATAAATTCTGCTTAGGATAGAATCCATTTTATTCAACATCCTAATCCTAATAGAATGAAACTTTCACCTTGAGATTAAAATTTATTCTAAGGGTCAAGCTAAGAACTTGAGTATCTTAATTAGCTTATTTGAATTTCTTTGAATGATTTAGTTTAATTACATTTGATTTGATTGATGTTTGTTTTCTTTAGTTTGAATTTGTTTGACTTCATGTATTTTAACTAATTAATTTTGGATTCATTAGAAGTTCAATTTAATTAAATTTTGATAATTCAATATCCTTTGAATTAATATTTAATTCTTTTCTCTTGGGTTTCAATTTAAGATTTTAATTTATATGGTATTGATTAGATTATTTCAATGTTTTTTAAATTTAATGATTTTATCTTTTCATCTAAGTTTGATATGATTAAAATATTTTAGTTTAATTGACTTCTTATTTGATTAAAGTTCAAAGCAACTTCTTATTTGGATTTTAATTAGTAGTTTGATCATTTGGTTAATTGAATTTAGTAATTTGATTTATATATTAGTTTTAGCTTGAGGATTGTTTGATTTAATTTAATCTTTTGATTTGACTTAATTGATTTGATTTGTTAAATTTTATTAGTTTATGGATTCACTTAGATTAAATGAATTAAATATTAATTTTAATTTCAATTAAATTTGATTGTTTGCATTTAGAGTTTCATTTAATTTAATTCATTTATTAGAATTTGGTTAATGTCTTTGAATGGCAATTCATGCTCAATTTGATTATTAAACTTGTATGTTTAATGATTAATTGATTCATCTAATTTAAAAAGATTGAATTAAACCTAATTTGATTATATATTAAATTGATTAAAGTTTAGTTTAGTTTCATTTGATTTGATTGTGATTTGTGATATATTTGATTTAAAGTTTAATGATTAGTTAAGGCTCAATTTAGTTTTGTTGTTTATAAAATTTAAGTGATTTCATATGGATGAGGTTCAATGCTTAATTAAGATTTGATTAGGTTAGTTTACTTTATTTGTTTGTTTAAAATTTGATTTAGATGATTGATCAAATTAAAGTTTATTTATAACTCCTTATCATTTTGATTAACCAAATTGAGTGTTTTTTTTTTAAATTGATAGTCCAGTTGAATATGATTGAATGTTCATAATTGATTTGATTAGCTAATAGTAGCTTGATTAGCGATTACTTCATCTAAATTGATTCCTTATAACTTAGGTTTCATTTGATTAAGAATTTAACTGATTTAGTTTATTTAGATTAAGTTTCCTTAAATGAATTTTAATTTGATTTAATTTGATTTAATTAATTATGTTTAATGTATTTAAAGTGTATTTAACTTATATGTTGTCCATTTTAATTTGGTTCAATTATTTAATTTACTTTGATCTTTATTTGATTGATTTGTCTGATTTAATTTATTTGATTGACTTAATTAAGGTTTAGTCATGAGTTGCTTAGTTTTTTTATCAAGTTGAGTAGAGTTTGATTTGATTTAGGTTATTTGTTAGTTGAAGCTTTTAATTTGATCTCATGTTTATTTAGATTAATGACGTAGTTAATGATTTGATGATTTAAGTTCAAATTTATGTTTGATTAATCTTAATGTTGACATCACTTTTGGAGTGAGTTCTCAACTTTCTCATCATAGATCTAGGACTCTTATAAACACTAAGAGCTCCTTAGTACTAAGATACTTCTAGTGATTAGAAGAATACTTAACCTAAGCCTAGAGACTTAGAAGGCTTAGACATAATGATAGGTTATGCCTTAGGGGTCTTAGGGAGACTTGCCCACCCTATAGCCTAAATCTGACCTATGCTTTCCTTCACAAACCAAACACTAAGTTCCAAATCCAAACCAAATCTTCCAAGTTCATAATCAATTTCATAATCAAATCTAAGCTCAAAACTACACATAAATTTCATGATTGAATTCCATAGCCTCAACCTTAACCAAGTCTAATTCAATTGATTTTCTTAAACAAAAATTCAATCACTCAATTATTTATCAAATCCAAATCCAAACTTAATTCCAAATGATTGGAACCCAAAATCGAATCCAAGTCCAAATTCCCCTCTTAAGCCATATGACCTACCTACATAGCCTTAGCCAAATCTCCACCTAAATTATCTCAAAATCAATTGATTTCTTTATAAATCAATTATTCCTTCATTTATATTCACAAATTTAAATGAAATCCATACTCAAATGATGACAACCAAATTAAACTAAATCAAACCAAATCAAGACCCTTCTTAAGCAATATGGACCTACCTCCATAAACTTAACCAAATCTTAACCCAAATCAACCCAAAATCAATTAATTTCTTTATAAATCAATTATTCTTTCATTTATATTCACAAATAAAAATGAAACTCATCTTCAAATGACCAAAAATAAATCAAACTAAATTGGTTTCCCTTCTTAGCCCTTTTAACCTACATCCATAAGCTTGGTCAAATTTGCTCCAAATCATACCAAACTCAAGTGATTTTCTCATAAATCATTTATATTTTTATTTATATCCCCAAATATAAATGAAATATAAATACAAATAGCCAAAACCAAATCCAAAATGAGACCAAAACCCAATTTATGCCTTTTAAGCCAATTTCTTGGATTTAACCAAAACTTACCTGAACCAATTCAAAATCAATGGATTTTCTCTAAAATCAATCATTCTTCAATCATCTAGCTAAATATAAACATAAACTATAATTATCAAACAAAACTCAAGTCAACCCAAGTCAAGCCAAAGTTAGCCCTTTGACTTAAAATCTTCAAATGAGCCAAAATCTATTAGACTCTAAATTGATTATAGTTGGATTTATATTTCAATCCTAGGCTCATATATAAGTTCAACTAAAATTGATCAAGCCAAAACCAAATCAATTGACCCATTTAGGTCCACTTGACCCAAAGTGGCCTAAAGAACCCTTTTAAGTCTAGTTCTAATCCAACCCAAATTAGATTGAACCAAGGCCATCCAAGTCTCATATCATGATCAACAATCAGCTTAGGATGATCAATCACCTTAATTGGGTCAAACCAAGCCAACTTGGTGCTTTGACCAAGTCAATCTTTAGCCTAAATGAAACCTAAACTAGCCAAAACCCACCATATACCAAATTGATTGAAACCATTGATCTAAACCAATTCATAATCAATGATTGAACATGACCAAACCCTCAATTAAGCCAAACCAAGCCCAATTGGCCATTTGACCTAACTTAACCTAAATTGGCCTAAAGGGTCAAAATGGGTCAAATCATAATCTAAACCAAATTAATTGTAACCAATGGTTCAAGTTCAATCCAAATCAATTATTGAACTTGACCAAAGCCATAATTGAGCCCAATTTGACCAATTGGTCAACTTGACCCAACCTAACCCAAATTGACCTAAAGGTTTAAATTGGCCAAAATCCAAATTAAATCCAACTTGATTCAAACTAAAACCTACAATCATTTTCAATTGACCAATTGAAAATAAACCAATACCTAACCCAACTCAATTTGGTCAAATTGATCAACTTGACCCATTTGACCCATTTGACCCATTTGATTCCAAATGTGCCAAAATCAAACCTAGGCCAAATCGATTGAAACCAGTTGAACTAAAACTCTTCAAATCATAATTTGAACTTAACTCAAGCCTTGGTTTGACCCAATTTGACCAATTGGTTAACCCAACCCAACATGAACCTATCCGACCAAATGAAGACAAAACTCATAAAACTAACCCATGGGACTTTGGTGGCTGACCAAGCCTGACCCAAATTGACCCTGGGTTAGCCCAAAATCATTCCAAAAGCCAAGTGGGACCCAACCAAGCCATTTTCCATTAGTTAAGCCCTCTTTATCTAGGATTCCACTTTTAAATGCTAAAGTCCACTCTCTCATCACCTTGGTAGCCCTCACTCACCCAAATGAGGGTACACCTAACCCACCTAGGCCACCTAATCCATGCTAGATCGGCCATGGACTCATGGGAGGTGAGTTAACTCACCTTCCATACAAGCCGAGCACCCAAGGGACTAAGGAAACCAAATCAGCCTAGATTAATCCTTGAGCCACCTCCCATGACTTCCTCCAACCCAATCAAGCCACGTGGAATTGATTGAGACACCTCCTAAGCTCATGGTGGCTAGCAGCCAAAAAAATGAGGCCATCTCATTCGTCCAATCAAGGTATACTCCCCCAAATCGATGGGAATTGAATAATTTTACTTCTTGCAAGCTTCTTAACACCAAGTTGAGTTTCCTTGAGAGTTCTAGAGTAATTCCAAGCTTGCCACATTTGGCATTCCCTCTTCCCATGTAGAATCAAAATAGGGGAGGCTACCTTCGATTCAAACTCTCTCAATTTTCCATCAAACTTCAATTTCTCATTCTCACACCATCTCCATACCTCGTCGAGGCTACCCAACTTGTTTTCCAAGCTTCCAACCCACTGGAGCATAGAGTTCGATTAGGACTGAAGCTCCAAACCTCCATTCTTGGCTAATTGAGTGAACCAAGTGGAATTGGCTTGATTGCTTCTCAACAGGGCCTCATTTCTATTAGATGAAGCTACCTCCATCGATCATACTATTGGCCTTGAGCTTTGGTGAGGTAATTCATCAAAACCATAGATATAGAAAAAATTGGTTGGTCATTTTTGAAGAAAATTTGTATTTGAGCTCATCCTAACCATCGGATCCTTCGCGCAAATGTGTGGGTTGAGTTTGGAGTGGATCCAAGATCAAGTGACCTCAGATCGAGCGATCCATGGTAGATAGGCTTCGTTGTTCCTCACTCGTAGGAAGAGAGATCAAGGGTCATCCATTCTGCGTGATTGGAATGGTTGGCCATGATCAAATCACACTAGATCTCCCTCATTTCTTCCCTTTATGTTGTTTGATCCACCGATCTCGAGATTAGACAAAGGGAACCAATGCCACGCCTCTTGCCGACTTCGCACGCGAACATTATAACTTAAAGAACCAATCCCATGGCGCCACATGAAAAGTGCGCCGTGTTAGCACGCTACGTGGCGCAATCAAGATTAGGTTTAATTAAGATTAATTAATTAGATTTTAAGGCTAAAACATCCATAATTCATTATTAGTTATAGAAAAATCTAAATATTATAAATAATAGCTCATTTTAAAGGTATTTCAGAGGAGAGTTTAATAAAAATATTCCTAGTGGGGTTTGAATAGTAAATAGAGCTTAATTAGGATTTAATCAAAAATTTAATTAGCTTAATTACTCTCTAATCTCTCAAGTGATTGATCCCAAAATTTTTGAGATTATTTGAGATGATGACATCTGCCTCCTCTAATTTTTTTGGGGATTTATTACTTATTAAACTAGAAGAATTGATTAATTAAGCCCTAATTATCTTATTAACTTAAGGGAGCATATATATAATAATTATTTATTTGTTTAGACTCTCTAATCACTGTTGAATAGTGAGGAGACTTAGGGAAGTGGATTTGAGCCTCCCACCTAATCCTTTTCCCTAATTTTCCCTCTCTTTTCAACCAAAGTGCTAATTATCAATTAATTAAAACTTAATTAGATAAATTGGAATTCAAATTACATGAAATCATGCTTAATCAATTGTATGGATTATGGAATTAGGTTGGAACCTCTTTCTCTACCTTTTCCCTTAATCCCATCTCATTCCAAAAGATAATTATTAACTTTGGTAATTAATTAAAGAGAGATGCATTAATGGATTAATGACTTAGTTAATTGAACTAAAATATAATTAAGATCTGATTTCTTTTAATTGATCTTAGGTAGAGCTTTAGGTGTTCAATAACCCAAAAGAAGTTTAATGAAATTATGATTAGTCACAGAAAATCATTAAAGTAATTAAAAGTAGTTCCTTAAGCTTAATTAATAAATGATTGTGAGCTAATTGCATTAGGCCTCTTTTATTTCATAGGAGCATTGCTATTTACTTTTCAAATTATTTGCATATTACACTAGCTCATAATCATTTAATCAATTACCTTAAGGTAACATAGGTAAGGGTTTAATTAATTGATTTAATCCATGCTTAACTTAATCAATCCATAAAATTAATCTAATCAATTCTTATTAAATCAAATTAATTTACATATATGAGATTAGGATTAGCAAACCCTTCTCACATCTCTTAAATCAAATCAAATATGACATCAAAAGTGACACTAAGAAACTTTGGTTTATTTTAAATAAGCTTATTTAATATTATTGTCCTTAAGAATTAGTTGGATTGGATGAAATTATATGCTTGTGTATCTTTATTTCTTTCCAATCATATTAAAATGATGTATGCCACTTGAGTCGTGCATTCATTTCTTCAAAAAGTAATTGAAAAATAAAAGATTTCTTTTATGTCAAACTTGTATGTGTTGATTCAAATTAATATATGTGTGGCTACTATCATTATTAAATCCAAAGTTTTTTTTTTCAAATCTTATGAATAAGTGATCAAATATGCTATAAATGCTAGTTAAAAATATATAGGAAATGTAAATGATTATAGCTTAAGTATATGGAGTAAAGTCCTTTGCTTTTAATATTAAAATTTCAACAAGACTTTACTCCATGTACATAAACCTTTTCAATCAAATAAGATACAACCTTTGCATGGTTTGTCCTCCTTTATTTGTGTATACAATCTTATGTATTTGAGAAAAGCAAATAGTTGGTCTGGACACCCTAGGAATAAGAGGCTTTAAGTAGCCCAAAGGAGGTCATTTGATTATCTTACTTCCTTAGTTAACAATGACATATACTAGCTCATGTCTCTTATACATATGTGTGTGTACTTAATTATAGAGTTAAAACCCCTCTCTTTGTTATTAAAATACATGGATTTGCATTTGTTTAAGTGATAGAATTAATTAATAATGTGATTGAAGAATCCCTTTCTTACATTCATGTATGTAAATTTACATGTGTTTGAATGCAAATGGTATTTAGTCTAGACATCTCGGGAATACGAGGCTTTAAGCAGCCCCAAGAAGGTCATTTGATTACCTCACTTCCCTGGTTAATAATGAAACATACCTGTTTAATTTTATTCTTATGTATTTTTGTATAAGAATTTAGATAGAGCTTTAAATTAATATGATAAATATAATTCAATTAAAAATGAGAAATATAAACTTTGAATGTACATACTCATCATCTAAGTGTGCCAACATACACTACATGTATAGATATGTTTAGGACTTAGTCATATCCATGCTACGTATGATGGAAAGAAATGAAAAAACATGTGTTATGTGATAGTAATTAATTCCAAATAATCTTAAGATGCCTTTCTTATTGAATGAGATTATTTAAAGTGAATCTAAATCTAGGATTAATTAAAACATGTAATAAGCCATTCACTAAAGAGAATTCATTTAATTTATTTATTTTAGATGTGACTTAAGGTAGGGATAAAAGAGAGTGATCCTCTCTTTTCTTTATTTTATAAACCAAGTGAAACAAAAGATAACATTAAGTAAAACTTGCAAATCAATTAAGCCACCTAAAGTGAAACCATCCTTTATAATTAAATTCTTTCTTACTTAGAAAATTATAATAAAGCCTAGTTAAGGCATACCACACAAGCCTTAATACATGCACTTTAGAATTAAGTCACCACTTTTAGCATTATGTTAGGGTGGTGCATGGTGTGATGAATGTCTTATTTCATGATATATTATTTTAGACTGGATGTTAGGGTGTATGCTTCGTAGACTAGATGTTAGGCTGTGATTAGCGTAATCATATTTTTATAGGGGATTATGCTTAAAGGGTGCTTAAAATAAATATAAATGCTTTCTTTTGCAGGTTGTTTAACCCCTAAGCATAATCCAAATTAAGCCAAGTAGGCTTGGTTACCCATACGTAGGGTGCTAAGTCCAAATTATCCATATAAATATTTAGGTTGTATGGTTTGTTTAGCTAACACTTATTTTGTAGGTGTTATTATATTTAATTTTCCTAAGGTTTAATATAATTTTGCATTAGAAATTAGGATTAGTTTTATGGGGGATTAGGATGAGTGATGACTAGAAGGCTTTACTTAGGGAGGCCCCCATGATGCCTTTGAAGCAAGCAAATCCAAATGAAGAAATAGAAGAGACATGAAGAATGAAGATAAGAAGACACCCCCCACCCCCATAAAATTTATTCATTTGTAAAATTGTAATTATTCTTTCATATATCAGGTTATATAAGGGTAGAGCTCAGCTACTCATTTCTTTTTTTGAGTTGTATAGTGGTACCCGATCGCACCAGCCTGTTATTCTTTTGTGTTAGATTTATAAAGTTTTTTGATGTTTTGTTTATAATTTTGAAATAGAAATGGCATGCCTCTTTATAATTTCTTTTTGAGATGGTGATTTAATATGTGGCCTGGATCCGATTAGGCTCTTAGGATAAAATTAATTTTTCTATCCCAACTACATCTCATAACTAAATTTTCTAAATAACTCATAATCTCACAAAAAGCCTAGGCATTAAATCAAGATAATTAAAAGATTTAGCAACCCTTAATGAATGTTGTATTCTTAACATCATGCATACATATTATTTCACTGTTGCTAAGAGAGAGTTTCCATTCTTGCACGATAGGAAAAGACTTGACCTTTGAGGTCCCCTCTATGGTGGAAAACACCCTTCTCTCTCTAATTTAGCCAATAACCTCATTTCAACATGCATTTAGATATATAAAAATCTTATGGCTTTTGTCAAAATGAAGTGTCAAAATCAAATAAAAATTGATAAGATTTGCATTAGACTAAGTCATCACTCATACCACTCATAGTCTCGGGAGTCAATTTAATGATTATAGTTTTTTCTAATAATAACATAACCATCTTATAAAATAATATGACTTAACTACATGGTTTTAAAGCGTAGGAGGAGTTAGGCATCCACGTAAATTTAAGTCCAAGATGTGGTTTACCTCTCTTGGAGG
This sequence comes from Cymbidium sinense, assembly GCA_021442155.1. Lineage (NCBI taxonomy): Eukaryota > Viridiplantae > Streptophyta > Magnoliopsida > Asparagales > Orchidaceae > Cymbidium > Cymbidium sinense. Next base: position 95,989,129 of record CM038224.1, read on the forward strand.
TAAACCATATCTCTTGCTTAGACTTAGGACATGCTTTGGCCCTCACTAAAGCTCCCTAGATTTAGGATATGATGTCATTATTTTCCCCTCAAGCTACAAATGTAAATCCTCACCTCTTAGGCATTTCCATAATCTTATATTATGGGATTATAAGTTCTAGCTTTCTAATAAATTTCAACTCAAACATATAATTCTCTTTAATTTCAAACATATAAAGCCCAAATTTCAAACATATAAAGCCCAACCACAAGATAAATTAGAATGCTTACTAAGTTTCCTAGTATCATGAGCACTCCCTACTAATCTCCTTTTTCTTCAATAATAAGTCTCTCCTTTTTGATCTATCCCATTCGATATTCTAACATAGCCAATTTATTGATAATATTATCGTTGAAATCTTTAGAGATAGTAATTGCCTACTTTAATCAAGAGTATTCCTAAGAAACTCACCTTCTTTAGGATGTAATTAACTATGAGGGCTTGCCCCATAGGAAACTTTAGAACCAGGTTTAAAGAAACCCTACTTTATTCATCCATGTAAAGGAGAAAATCTATATTCAAGACCCATCATGCCTTAGAGTCCTTTGATTAGATCCATTATATGGTAGTGATATCTACCTTTCTATCTTTCGAGATAGTGCACCATTCCTTGATGTTATACGATCAACTTAATAAGTAATGCCGATCAACGCGTTTTTATAAGATCAAAAAATAAAACACACTTAGCTTTTTAATTTAGTTTCAATTGAAGGTTATGTGATGTTTACTTGATTTAATTTAGAGTGTATTTATGATTTTAACTTGGTTATTTTAATTCACTATAGTTTAGCTTTGATAAATTTAGTTAATGTTAATTTTAATGATTTATTAAACCCTAATTTAAAATGATTATTTTAACTTCAAATGATTTTATTATTTTTAAATCCTTTATTTGATGTCAATTAGAGTGGTTTAAACCATTTTAATGATTTTTCTAATTTTTCAGATTTTTAAATTAATTATTTCATGAAATTAGGCATTTGAAATTTGAAATTCAATACCTCCTAATCCATTCATCATTTTGTTTTGCAATTTTTATGATAGGTTTATGTTAAACTTAATTTTAATCACTAAAGATTTCAGATCAATTTGATTAATATTTTTGGTTTAATTAAGGTTTGATTATTTTTAATTAAACTCAAATTAATACAAAAAATACTCAATATAATTTGGGGGTTTATTGTTTAATATATTCTTCTCATTGAGATGAATCCAAAGAGCCCTCATTTGCATTTTTTGGTTTAGTATTTTATTTTTATTTTTATTTTTGGAAGTTCTGGGAAGTTTTAGCATTTTTTAAATAAAGAAAATCCAATTTTTCTATTTAAACCAGCCAGTGCCATGTGGCGATGATGAAGCATGCCTTTCCATGTGGCAAGCATGGGTTGGTCCACACAAGATCCATGTGGATCACATTAAATGAAGAATATTTAAAGAACCAATCAATTGATATGTTAATCTGATTTAAGGGATTTAATAAATCATATTGTCCATTTTAAATAGAAGGAACATATGGCCTTGATTAAGTCCCTATTCTCATCGAGCAGGAGACGTCACCTAAAGGTGATAAATGATGATTTATATGATTTACAAGATTTTGATTCCAAAATGATCAATGGATGAATACATTTATATCCATACTATTGAATCTCAATGAAAAATAAATTTTCATAAAGGACCAACTGGCTCTAAATTAAATACCTCAGACATTGATCATAAGTGATCGAGATGCTTTTATACTTGTCGATATGAAGCTCTTGAATGAATTATGCCTAATAATCAATGGAGACCAACATCATTTGTCATTACCCATGGTCATTTTCTCACTGGTGAACTTCGTGAGAAAGGGGAGTTCTTCAACCCTAGAATGTGTAGGGAAGCCCAATTTGGGTAGAACACCTTCCATGTTTGTTATTTGGATGCCTCCATTATCTGGTTATGGATTTTGTCAACGTGAAACCTAATGGTCATGTCCTTTCTCTCCTAAATGTGATGGTGAAATTATTAAGAGATAAGGCTTCTCTCCTCTTCACTTGGCTTGAGCCATGGAAACTGCACAACCATATGTCATAGAGAAATCGATGGTGGGTTTGTTCAACCCTTCCCTCTCTCTGAATGTATTGAGTGGATCTCCTCCCTCCACTCTCTTTTTTTGTCTTTTTTTTTTACCAAGAGCCCCTCTTCATTCCCTTTCTTTTGTGTGCCAAAGTCAAAGAAGGCTACCTTGGATAATTGAGAAGCTTGGAGTGTAGCTAAAGGGGGCCATTCATTGATTGGGGAAAATCTTCTTTTATTGAATTAGAAATGAAGGAAGGATATGGAGGAGGGATATAAAGAGGAATGAGAGTTTTTTTTTTGTCCATGTGCATGAGTTTAGCTTCCTTTTTATTCTACTTCCTCCATTATTGAGTTTTGCTCCACTTCATCCCACTTGATTTGTTAAGCCATCCACTTAGAGTAGGCTCAAGGTGGGTTATAGATTAAATTAAGTTTACTTGAGTTAATTGTGAGTGCTTGTAGTTCAACTCATGCCATTTGAATTTAGATTCGGTTTAAATTCATTTCAGTTAGTTTAATTGTATTTCTTTTGGCTAATTGATTTTAATTAATGTTTCATTGATCATTTATAATAGTTATGATTAATTAATTTCATTTAATCAGAATTAGGCTTTAATTATTTTGGCCTAAATGAGTCAAGTTAGCTTCCTTAACTCAATTAGCCATTTTATAATTGAATTTTAATTTTATTTATGTTTGATTATTCATTTACGATGTTTGTATTTTATTAATTTTAATTTTTTAAAGCTTGATTTGATTGATGTTTTTTAATTTCTATGTTAACTTAAATTGACTCATTTTGACTTAAATGGGTTACAATGGGTTCAATTAATTCAAGTGTCCAAATTGGTTAAATTAATCTAAGGAAAGGTTGGATTATGTTCATTTATGATTTTCAACTAGTTTTGAATGTTTGATTTAGATTAATTTTAATTTGATTTGGATTTGGCTTAATGAGGTTTATTTGAATTTATTTGAGTTAAGTGGTCAAATTAAATTAAGACCCTCTTTTGATATTTGTTTAGAATTATGTTTAAACATTTTATTTGATTATTTTAAATTCTTGGAGTCATTCAATTTGGCTACATTTTGATAGTTTAACTTTTGAGTTGGTGGGGCCCATATTAGTCAACTTTATCGGTTGACCAATCTGAACCTCACTTAGATTTATTTTTGAGTCCTTTTGTATTTGTGTATTGATTTTATGCTTCTAGTTCAATTTAATTTATTTTAATTTTGACTTAATTTAATTTAATTTTATTTTATTTGGACTTAGGTGATTTTGAGCTTAAAATGGTTAATTGAGTTAATCAACCTAATTATCTCAACCCAAACTCAATTGAATTTAGATTTCAATTCAAATATGTTTGATTTATATTTCTGTTAAGTTTTGTTACATTTGGGTTTAATCTGGGTTCATCGATTTGATTGGATTAGGACATGTCGTAAAAGGATCTATCAAGATGACCCAACCTTTCACTTTAGCATATTGAGTTTAATTTGATTTCAAATTTGATTTTAGTTTCAAGTGTTAAAGTTTGATTCGATTTATTATTTTATTCTGATTTGTTTACCTAGCCACTAAGCATAGTGTCCTAAATGCCTAATTATGGAACTCCTAATATAAGATTAGGGGACCTAATTACTAGGATCATGAATGATGTTAATCTCATCCAAAAATGAGGCCAACATTAACATGTATTCAAAAAGATTAAGAAAGTAAATGTAGGGTTTCTACTAGTTGGATCTAACTTTGTTCTCATGCACTTCACAAAGGATCAACACATAATTGACTGACTAAGGGTAGAGGAATAACCTCATTAGAGATATTTTTGATGGCCTACGTGAGCGAGGTATCTTCGTCTTGCAGTGATGAAGCACTATTAAAATGCCTGATGCATGCCTCCTCTCCGAATGCACCAAGCCTTGCCACCTCTTATCGACATCTGGTTGTACTTTGTGTTAGACTACTTAGGGATGAAAGGGTAAGTTTCATTTTTTTCTTGGGAAGCTCTGGGGAATGTGTTTATATAGTCAATTGAGGGGGAGGGCTCTAGGTTTGATAGCTTGTATCTTTTTGATAGGGTGAGACCAAGAGCTTCAAATGAGAAATTAGGATGCTTTGGTAGGAGATGGGAGGTAATAATGAGATTTCAATCTCATTTCAGAGTCTTGGTAGTTTTGAACAGTGAGGCCAACTGGTTTAGGGTGGAGGGAAGCCATGACTGATTAGTTTGATGTACCAAGAGGATCTTAGTGCATGCAAATTGGCTGGCCTTCTTAGTGTTGGTAGTAGATCCCTTGGACAGTAAAAGGGCAAAGAGAGCTTGCATCTGATAGCCAATCTTATATTTCAAAAAAGTACAACTTAATCATGTTATCCTTGTGTGCTTGAGCTAATTTTAGTTAATTTCCTTAATTGGTTTGAAAGATCTTGATCTTTAAGCCCTTCCTGCGTAAGCCTAATAGAGTCATTTATTTGGGGATAGTCTCAAATTAACTTGATTAAGGAAAGGCCATGAAATTAATCTCTGGTTAATAGGACAACTAGCTTTAAACTATTTTTAGGCTTCCTTAATTTAAGTTTCCAAATGAATTTGCCAAAGATTAAATTCAATTAAAGTCTTAACCTATTAAGTACCCACTTAACTAAATTTTCTCTAAGATAAGCCTTTAGATGATCCTTGATCAACCATTAGCTCGTTAACATGTGATTGACGCAACCAAGGTTTAGGTGAACCCACATCAAATCATTTGAACCTATTTGATTTTATCTCAAGTTATTTTATTTGGTTAAGGTAATTCATTTATTTGGCCAAACTAGATTTTGGCTAGGTTTGGAATTGGCTTCATTGGGTTTGCCTCAAAGAGACTTCATAAGGCCAATTTGGGCTAACTTAGGTCAAGTTTCAAATTGTCCAAATTGTAAGGGGAAATTGGATTATATTCAATTGTCAATTTTAAATATGGCAGAAGTGTTGCTTTGGCTAATTTTGTTAGAATTGAGATTTGGCTCAATGCGCTTCATTTAGGACTATTTGGGTCAAGTGAATAATATGGAAAAATTGGGTTTCAATTTGGCATATGTTGTATTAAATTGTGTATGTGTGATAATTCCAAAGATCTGAGTTGGTCCAATTTGGCTTGAATTGGGTTTAATTTGAGTTTCGCTCTTTTGAGTTCAATTAGGTCAACTTGGGCTAAATGAACCAATTGATCAATTGACCCCCAAGTGGAGTTCAAATATATTTTATTTGTGTTTTTAAGGCTTTAGAAATGGTCAGTTTTAAGTGGTTTTGGTTAAATTTAGGTTTCTCCTATTAAGGCCCAAATAAATTAAATTGGGCTAAGTGTGCCAATTAAACAATTTAGACTTCAGTTATGTCTAGTTTAGGTGTAATTGATGTTTTAGGAGTCTTTAGGTTGATTGAATGAGGGTTAATTTTGGTTTGGCTTAAGTTTGGGCAAAAGTGGTTTAAATGGACCAATGGGCTAAGTGGACCAATCAACCCATTTGAGACTAATTATGTTAGGTTTGTGTTCAAGGAAATTGGATGTGAGGTTATGATTAATTTGGTTCATTTTGGTTTAGCCTAGATTAAGCCTATGTTGAATTGGATAATGAGGGCTAGGTGGGGACCACTAACCTAATATGGTTGAACCTCAGATCTAGTTCTTTTAGTTTTGGGTTTAAGTTTGGTGTCCATTTAGTCACTAAGAGTGCCTTAGATCTCTAAGTGAGAAAATCCTATTGGTAAAATAGAATATCTAAGACTAACGATGTATATGTCAACCTCACTAAAAGTAAGATCAACAAGTATAATATCATGTAAACTTTCAATTATCTCATAAATATTTTGCAAGATTCTAGAATATGGTTTATTTTCATTCAAACTTCCACTTGAAAGTGATTTTCCACGGCCACACTCTTTTCTCTTTTGACATCCATTATTTTCAAATCTTTCTTTTTCAAATTTAATTATAGTAGTTCCATCATTATCTCTTGCTTGATATTATTCTTCTTTTATTCTTCCTATAAAATGATAAGAAACCCAATAATTACTCTATTCTTATGATTTCTAAATATTTAATGTCTTTATTAAAATTACTAACTTACTCAACAATTAGATTTAAATTATAAGTTTTTTACATTTTTTATTAAAATGTTCACTACTTATTTTTAATTAATTACAATGGCCATTACTCTAGAAAAATAACATGGAATTGATTTAAATCTATTCATAAATCAAAGTTCAAACTCACCTCTAAAAGTTTGAAGATGAATCTCTTTAACTAGGACTGTAAATAAATTAAGCCAAATTGGCATGACCTTATCTAAGTTCAAGCTTATTTACCATTATTGAGATCGACCTCGATTTGAGCTTTCAGGATAGTGTTCAAGTTGAGATCATTTCAAAAAAATTTCATTCAAGCCGCTTCACAAGCTCGGTTGAACTTGAGATTATCGAGTCTATTAATGAGCACCTCATATAATGAAATAAACAAGCTTTAATCAAGTATTGATTGAGCTTTTTCGTGAACAATTTGCTGAGAAATATACATGACATGTATCAATTAAAGTTTTTGGAGCCTAAAAATAAAAATTTAAGCATTACTGCTCATGATAGGCCATAATCAAGTTGTAATCAAGCTCTTTAATGAGCATGTTCGTGATCTATAAATGATATTGTTTATGAACATAAATGAACTGAATAACAAGCTTGCTCATTTAGCAATCGAGTATTTGTATAAGTTTTCAAGCTCATTTGATTAGATAATCAAATGATCATTAACGAGTTCTAATCGATCCCTGTCATGAGTAGCTTGTCGAATGTTTGGTTCATTTACAACCCTAGTTTTAACTTGCTTCACTTATTTGTTGCAAGTTTAAAGTTTCTCCCATACTTCTCTAGCCATAATTACATATGAGATCTTCTCAAATTTAACTTCACCCACCATATGAAAGATGATGTAATTAAAAAGCTTTTTGTTTCTTTTTCTTGAATTTTTTAAGGTTTTTCTTAAGGGTTGAGATAAAGAAACATCATTTTATTTTATATAGACTCTTTCGATGACACCCAACTCTTCTTTTGGCCTTATAATTGCTTTCATCTTGATGCCCTAATTATAATTACTCTTAATGAGCATCAAAATTTGAAAGAAAATCATTTCTCCATTTGTGGTCTATTTGAGAACATTTTATTGGATATTTAATTCAAAAATTAATATTCTATAAATTCAGAATCCTTACTTCTTATAAACTGTAAGTCTTAAATTTATACAAATTCTTTCTAGAAAAATAATATTTCTCTTTCTCCCTTATCTTTTAAAAGTTTTTGTTCTTCATTTGATGCATAAATCTTTAAGAGAATAGTTGTATTTATATATATTTATTATAAACTCATATCATATATTATTAACCAATTGAAATAATATCATTATTTTATTTTTATTAAGCACCCTACCATACACGTATATCATATATTCTTTAATTTTAAACCTATTACTAGTTTAATACATTTATTATTTTTTAACATAATTATGCTAGTTGATGTAAATTCATAGAAACTAAATAAATTAGTGTAGATATCTCCGACAATTTTTATATCAATTTCTCAACAATCTTTTCAATTGACAATGTAGCCAACTTATAGAAAATAATAAGTTACTTGCAATCAAAATATCTATAATAAATCTATATAAAAAAATCCATAGTAGATTTGAGATAGTTGTCACAATATTGATTTTGTCTTTTTCTAAATTTATTTAAAAGTATATTTATTCTTATTTGCATTTATATCAAATAGTTATTTTTTAAGAGCGTTTAGGTCCAAAATTTGTTTTTACATATATTTGCATCAACATCTTTTAGAAATAAAATATTTTTTCTTACCTAAACTCTATAAAATTAAAACGCGCTCAATTACATTATTTTTGCATGTGCTAAAATTAGGCATCCAAAGGTAGTCCCTTTATACATAATGTGATTTTTTAAGGAATATACATGTTAAAAAATGTTTTGAGTGATGACTATCAATAATGAGAAAATATGTCTACTTCATGAAAGTAATAATATACTCATCAAGGCTGGTCTAAAGTATAATCCCTATCTTATATAGTTCTATATGAAATATGACGACAAAACATTTTACAAAACAATTGCAATTGCCTTGTCCATATTACACCAGGTAGCGGTGTAAATATTGTTTGTATGAAATCCTACCGTAGCTATATTTTTGAAGTTCATTGATTTATAAATTGATTTATACATTAAGGTGATGAAAGCTCTCGTGTTCTTAAATAAAACACTAAGATCATTATATTATTTTCATTAAATCCATTAGGTAAGGATATTCTCAAGTCTTATTTTGAAAAGAAAAACTTGTTTCATAAAGTGTATAATTATAGTTAAGGGTGATTGTTTTAGACATTGATTCCTCATTCACCTTTAATACTGATATATCTCTATAAAATTTATAAATGAAGCACAGATCTCAAGTTAAAATATGTATACAATCAAATTAAATAACTTAATGAGATGACTACAACTAAATTCGGGTTAAATCGAGCCCAAATGAGCTTAAAGCAAGCTCAAAAGTTATATATAAAACTTTGAGACACTGATTGGATGATCAAATGACTTCCAAATTTGACGTGCTTATTGTCAAATCGAGCGACTCGACTCGACGAATCCAATGAGCTTAAGATCACTCATATCAAAGATCGTTTGGATGGTCAAATCACTCAAAAACTATCTATGATCAAATGAATCAATATGAATCGTTCGATGGAGTATTTTGGGATTTTGGCTACAATGACCAAAATGGCCCCCTCAGAATCCTATAAATAGGACCCCATTCTTGTCATGAAAGGAGAAGGGAGCTATAAACGAACTTAAGAGAGAGCTAAAAGTTTAAAGTTCGTCATCATCACCGTTATCAGCGATCGCCACCTATTGCTGCCACCAACTACCACCAACAACCATTATAGCCCAACTGCCACTGCATAGCTATTATATCCTGTTTCTAGAATTTCTATTATCAGGATTTCTCACATTCAATATTATAATCCCGCTGTCGAGAAGACTTAAACTCTGTAGTCCAAAGTAGATATATAGTGAAGTATTTTTACTAGGTTAGATCCCATGATTTTTCCCCTCTTTCTAGGATTTTTTCACGTAAAAATTTTGGAGTTCCTTATTCTCTTTTCAACTATCTGCGTGTGTGTTGGATTTCCATACAAAGCTAATGCATGAAGTTTTATTATACCGCTATTGGTTTTCTAGCACGTAATAGTTTGCGCCGTCTATGGGAAAGATTCCCTTTACATCTCCACAATGGTTGATAATTTGACTTCATGTTCTGAGCAGCACCATATATATGGTGGAGAAAATCTTACTCTAGAGGAGCACATAAGAAGAATGAAAATTAATCAAACTCTGATCCTTCAGCTTTTGTTGAAAACTGGGGGAAACTCTTAATCTCAAAAGATCATCCAAATCAATATTTTGGATATCTAATTGATTATCAGTTCGAAAAGTAAGTCAATGATGTAGAGTAATTTCAACAACAAAAAATTGTGATTCTTCAATAATACTCATAAAAAATAAGGCAAAGGTCAAGGAGCAACTTTGGCTACAACCTCAAGTGGGTGTTTTGATTTGACCTCTTCCACACAGGTTAACGTCATCAAGTAATACTCTGATAAATAATCTTGGAAGAATCAAAATGTTTAACCTCTTACACATAGATTAACGTCATACATTGATAAAATAACCTCAGATGGGAGTTAAAACTATTGACTTATTCCATACAGGTTAAATATCACCAATTAACACTCTGACAAACAATCTCAAATATGTCATAACTTTATACCTACTCTACACAGGTTATCGTTTTCGAGTAATACTCTGACAAACAATCTCAAAAGAATCAAAATTTTTAACTTATTCCACACAAGTTAACATCATACTTTGACAAAATAACCTAAGATGAGAGTTAAAACTATTGACTTCTTCCACACAGGTTAAATGTCACCGAGTAACACTTTGATAAACAACCTCGAATAGGTCAAAAATTCTTTAGGGATTCCTCCCCTGGAAGGCACACCCCTGAGAAAGCCTCGATGGGAAGTTAGAAGTGGACAAAGTTCTCACTAGAAAGACTCCAAGGGAGAAAGTGGTTGGCAAGGTCTCCACTTATCAAAAACTTCAGAAGGCAAAAGCCTTGGAAGGTATAGGTAAAATAAAAACCTCTGAAGACAAAAGCCTGCTGGTACATTAGAAACCTAGAGAAATCGAGAAGGCACAGTACATCAAAATCTCAAGATATCAAAGCCTCAAGACAAAAGTCTCATATAGGTACATCAAAATCTCGGTATAAGTACATCAATTATCAAAGCTGAGAAGGTACAAGTACATCAAAAATCTCAGTAGACAAAGCCTCGGAGTGCATACATCAAAATCTCAAAAAGCCTCGGACAGTACATCACAAATTTCAAAAGACAAAAGCCTCAGAAGGTACAGGTACATCAAAAATATCAGTATGCAAAAGCCTCAGAATATATAATTACATCAAAAATCTTAGTAGGCAAAAGCCTCAAGGTGACACATTTAAAATCTCAAGAGTGAAAGCCTTAAAAGTCTGACAGACATCAAAACTGGGAAGAAAGTCTTAGAAGGTACAACTACATCAAAAATCTCATAAGGCAAAAGCCTTAGAAGGTATAGGCACATCAAAAATCTCATAAGGCAAAAGGCTCAGAAGGTACAGGTATATCAAAAATCTCAGTAGGCAAAAGCCTCAGAAGGTACAGGCAAATTAAAAACCTTAGTAGGCGAAAGCCTCAGAAGGTACATGTACATCAAAAATCTCAGAAGGAAAAAGCATTAGAAGGTACAAGTACATCGAAAATCTCGGAAGGCAAAAGCCCGAAAGTACATACATAAAATCAAGGCAAAAGCCCGGAATACATGTATCCCGATGGAGGAGAATAAGCTCGTTGTAATCATTTAGAAGAAATAACCACCAAATCATTTGAGAAATGAAACTTCTTCCTGAAGATTATCAAAGTATCACTATTGATAATTAGCGTTACATCGTCGGATCTCACGTCCCGATGCTTCCGCAACCTATCATCTTGTGCAAGATTTACTCAAGAATCTTTAGACATTGGGATATCTATTGAAGGATGCTCACCCATGAAGATACTCTCTATCTTTCAAGTTTGGAATGACACTGGAAACCGAATTCAAGATGCGCCCCGCCTAACCAGGTCAGTTGGAAACCCCGGGATCGGAGAGAATTGGAGCATGTGAGGGGGATCAACACTGTTATACAGGTTAGTGGAGGTTACCAAAGAGAAGAAAGCGTAAGCACACCTGGCAATTGAGGAGCCGCCAACCAGTGGTTGGAAATCCAGATCGGGAGAACGAGTCATGAGGCTCGCACTATTATACATGTCAGTGGAGGCTACCAAAGAATATAAAATAAAAAAAGTAAGGTGCGAATTTTTCATTACCCCTTGGAGCTATTTATACTTAAAACTAGACTTTTCAAATTCTTTAAAAAATTTTAAAACTAAATTAAAAGAAAAAACCTTTCATCTTCTTTTAAAAATAATTAAAAAAGAAGAAAATTTTCATATTCAATATATATATATTGAATATGAAGAATTTTCTTCTTTTTTTAATTTTATATATATATATATATATATAATTTTTCATATTCTTAAAAAAGAGAAGAGAAATTAAAACCTCATATTCCTCATTAAAAAAATACTCTTCACATTCCTCAATTTTTTTTTAAAACCATTATATTCTTCATTAAAAAAGAATATTTCCATCTCCTCTCTCTCTCTCTCTCTCTCTCTCTCTCTCTCTCTCTCTCTCTCTCCTTAAAGAAAAAATAAAAAATTGTGGGGCTCACTTCAAGTCAAATGCTCATAAAAAAAACAAAAATTGGTAGACCCACACCCCTAATTTATATATTATATATATATATATATATATATATATATATATATATATATATATATATATATATATATATATATATATATATATATATATATATATATATATATATATATATATATATATATATAATAAATTAAATAAATATTAATAAAAAATTAGTAAATAAATTTGATACACAAAATATATATAATGACAAATATTAATAATTTTTACCTAAAGTGATTTTATATATTTTTGTATGAAATGAGTTTTTCATCCAAAAATAGGATGACAAATGATATATCCCTCTAAAATTTATAAATGAAACACAGATCTCAAATTAAAATATGTATACAATCAAATTAAACGACTTAGTGAGATGAGTCCAACAACATTAAAATCGGATGTCAAATTAAATGAACAAATCAAACTCAAAAGTTATAAAACTTTGACCGATTGAATGATCAAACTTCAAATTTTATAGGAATCGAGTGTCTCGACGAGAGGAATCCAACGAGCCTAAGATCACTTAAATTAAAGATCGTTTAGATGGTCAAATCATCAAAAAAACTAGTCATAATCAAATAAATCAATATTCAAATGGGGTCATTTTGGCTACAATGTCCAAAATGTCCATCTCAGAATCATATAAGTAGGACCCCATTGTTGTCATGAAAGAGGGAGAGAGCTAGAAGAGATCTTGAGAAAAAGCTGAGAGAGAGTTTGAAGTTTGAAGTTTCTTCATCATCACCATTATTGCAGATCGACGCCTATTGCTGTCATCGACTGCCACCAACATCCGTATAGCCAACTATAAATTGTAACTGATTCGAATTTCCATTATTTGGATTTCTCACATTTAATCTTATAATCTAGCTATCAAGAAGACTTAAACTTTGTACTCTAAAACAAATATATAGTGGAGCATTTTTACTGGATTAGACCTCGTGATTTTTTCCCTCTCTTTGTGGAGTTTTTTCACATAAAATTTCTAGAGTTCCTTATTCTCTTTTTAACTATGTGTGTGTGTGTGTGCGCTACATTTTCATACAAAACTAAGGCGTGAAGTTTTATTCTACTACTAGTTTTCTAGCACGCAACAAATACCTTTCCGAATATCTTTTTTTTTTTTATCGAGAACTTATTTTGGTCATAGTAACTCAACTAAAATATTCGACATAAATCAATTAGAAGATAAATATATTAGTTTCAAAAAAATTTAAATATTTTATTTTGATTAATAATTTATATTTACTTGGACACCATAAAATATATGAAAAATAGTTCAGGCGTTAAGAAAAAAAAACGACTTTCTCATCTGGCGAAATATTTGTTATAAAGAAAGTATATCTTAATATTAAAATTTATAAATTTAATTACCGAGTTGGACAAATTTGATTAAATTACAGAGAAAACAACCATGTAATGTCATGTTAGGTTTAGGAGTCATGTTGAGCTTACATGTACTCAAATTATTTGAGTTGGAGGTTGCATGATTTGAGCGACTCTTAGTTAAACATGGGACCCGTCTAATATGAAAGTTAAAGTATTATATATATATATATATATATATATATATATATATATATATATATTCATAAGAATAATGCGACATGTATATAAATTTTCAATAAATAAATGACAAGTAGAATGATGAATTCAACATAATGAGACCATAAATGAGTTATATAATATTCCAAACTCCTATAATCCTACTCAATAATAGAGCAATTTTTCTTTGGAAATAGGGCTGTCAAAAAAGCTCGTTGTTCGCGAGCATATCATGTTCGTCTCGTTAAGTAGCTCGTGTTCGACTCGTTAAGTTTGCAACACTAAAAAACTATTTTATCGATATATAAATAGAATGAACAATCTTTTGTTCGGTGTTAATGGCTCGAAACAAATAAATATTTATAATAATTATATAAAAATTATATAATATATATTTTTAAAATTAAATTATTTATTAATTAATTTTTATTTGCATGAATAAGTAATTTAATTAATAATATTTAAATTAAAATTTAAACATTATAATAATTAAACATAATTTAAAATTTTCAATTGTTGAAATGAATGGTTCAGATTTTCAGATTTGAGGAGATTTTTATTAAATCTTAACTTAATTCCTAAACCTACTTAAGCTTATGCGCTCGCTAGCACTCTACCACTCTTCCACTCTTCTCTTTTTTTCTCTTAATGCCTTCGATGTTATTTCCTATCCTATTCTTCCTTCCTCCTCACGGCTCTACTACGAGCACTTGATATTCTTGCGAGTTGTGATGCTCTAATCCACGGGTAGAGCCGATTAGCCGAATCGCCGAGGCGCCGATTGTGAAACTTGCTTCTCTAATTTCTACGGTTCGATATCGTTTATTATTTTGTAGTTTCTCCATCTTTTGCCTAACTTCTTGAGTTGCTGGCTTGCCGAAGTGTCTGGGTTCTAGATGACTAAAAATGCTAATATGCTATTGAAATTTCTTGGATATGTGATTTGTAGTGTTCAGTTTCTGGTTGGAATGTGCAATGAAATGCTGAAGTGTATTTTCTCAGTTTGATTTTGTAATATCGTGCATATTTTGGAGTTTAGGCCCTTTACGGTTTGCTATCTATATGTAGCTGGTATAGTATTAAGTATTCTAATTTTGGTTTCTGGTTTAGTATTTATAAATGAAATAATAATGAAATTTGCAAAAATAATTGAAATGACTAATTAAACAAGATAATATACCATTTTATCGTTAAAAGATCGCGATATTAAAAAAGATTTAACATCACAACCCTTTAAAAATGATAATTCTTAAGTCTTAATGTAGTCATATTGGTGTAGCCTGATTGCTATATAAATGGTATCAAATGGTCACCATGAATGAAGAATCTGGAGAGAACAACAAGTAGTCATATCTCAAAATAGCTGCAAGTAGAGAAGTAGTCATTTCTCATAATAACTGTCAGTATTTTTTAGGCTGCCTGTATCATGAAGAATTTGATTTTTTTCTAATAAAGCATTAACTTACCAATTTATAAAGTAACTGAAATTTGATGTTAAACTATTTTTATGGAGAATACTACACATTATTTTATCCTAAATTGCTGAGATTTATGATTTCTAGATTCTAAAGGGCTATGATGTTAAATAATTTTTAATATGAGATGCAACTTAGCTTGATAAAAATGGCTGCTTATGTTCTTAGTGACCTTTGGCCATCATTACTACACTTGGTCTTTACTTCAATAGTACTACACTTGATTT
The DNA here is from genome assembly GCA_021442155.1 of Cymbidium sinense. Classification (NCBI taxonomy): domain Eukaryota; kingdom Viridiplantae; phylum Streptophyta; class Magnoliopsida; order Asparagales; family Orchidaceae; genus Cymbidium; species Cymbidium sinense. The sequence continues at coordinate 96,004,434 of CM038224.1, forward strand.
TGGGATTTTTAAGAATTTAAGCAGCCAGTAAGCAATGACAACCTCATTGATTTGCTGATAGAAAATGTCAAACTGAGCCCATTCATTATAACTACTAAATATTTTTTGGCTAATAATTACTTGCAGCTATTTTGAGATATGACTACTTGCTGTTCTAAGTGTTCTCTCTAGAATCTTTATTCACGAGGACCATTTTGTACTATTTATATAGCAATTGAGCCACACCATTATGAATCCATTAAGATATATCTTTCATTTTTGAATATTGAATGATGATGCAACCTTCATATTATTTGTTGTTTTATTGTTATTTTATTTGTTATTTTTTGTTATATGTAGTTATTTCCAGATTCTTCATTCATGAGGACCATTAGACACTACTTATATAGCAAAGACACACCATAATGGTAAGTTAACTGACAAGTTAATGCTTCATTAACCTAAAAAATACTGACAGTAATTATGAGAAATGGCTACTTCTATACTTATATTTTGAGATATGACTACTTGCTATTCTCTCCAGATTCTTCATTCATGAGGACCATTTGACACTATTCATATAGCAATCGGACTACACCATTATGACTATATTAAGACTTAAGAGTTGTCATTTTTAAAGGGTTGTGATGTTAATTTTTTTTTAATATGAGATGCAACTTAGCTTGATCAAATAACTGCTTTTATATCTTGTTTAGTTGGGTCTATTTCAATTATTTTTTGACTGCAACTTTCATTTTTTGACTGTCGATTGTAAAATGAGATGCAACTTAGTTTGATAAAATAGTTGTTTAGTTCATCAAACATGCACTTGGTCTTAACTTCAATATCACTACATTTGATATTATGCTGAATATTTTGAATTCATGGGATTTTTAATAATTTGATAGCAGTCATAAAATCAAGCTATGATGGCCTCATTAATTAGCTAATATTTTGTGATATTAAACTTTTTTTAGTACGGGAAACTGAGATGCAAATTAGTGTTGAAAAAGTCAACTTAAACATGAGACAAGAGGCTTTTCTTCTTAATCCCATTAAAGTAAAACATAATTAAATGAGAAGCCATTTACAAAACAACCTATTTTATTTACTGTTTTATTGTGTTTTGGTCTTTATCTTATCAAATAAATTGGTTTATCATTTATGGGTGTTTGAAGAATTTAAGCAGTCATCGAGCTATGAAGGTATCATTGATTAGCTGATAAAATATTTCAAACTGAGCCCATTTTGTAAGTAAAGCGGCCATCAATATTAGTAAGTTGTGAGCTTGTTTTACTGCATAAGACTATTTGGCTATCTTTACTGTTATTTTTAGATCAATCTACTTGCTATTTTGTCTTGTTTTCTTAGCCGTGAGGCCTGAGGGAAAACCCCACATGGAATATATATTATATACATATCATGCCATCAAATTTCAGTCACTTTATAAATTGGCAAATTAATGCTTCATTCGAAAGAAATCAAATTCTCCATGATACAGTTAGCCTAAAAAATACTAACAGTTATTATGAGAAATGGCTACTTGCTGTTCTCTCCAAATTCTTCAGATTATTAGATTTGGTTATATGCAAGTTATTGCTTTCATTTAATTTGCTATTTTATTGTATTTTGGTTCTTAGTTTATCAATAATATTCTTGATTTTATGCTGAATTGCTTAGAGTTGAGGTGTTTAAAGGGTTGTGATGTTAAATCTTTTTTTTTTAATATGAGATACAATCATGCAACTTAGCTTGAAAAAATGGCTGCATATATATCTTGTTAATTCGTTTCACTTTTGGATTGCAATTTTCATTTTATTTGTTGTTTCAATGTATTTTGGTCCTTAGTTTATCAATAATATTCTTGATTTTATGAATTGCTTGAGTCAGGTATTTGTGCTACGATGTTAAATCTTTTAATATGAGACAACTTAACGATAAAATGACTGCTTATATATCTTGTTTAGTTGGGTCTGTTTCAATTATTTTTTGACTGTAGCTTTCAATTTATTTGCTATTTCATTGCATTTTGGTCCTTGATAAAATGACTGCTTTCATTTTAATTGCTATTTCATTGTATTTTGGATTTATGTGTTTTTTAAGAATTTAAGTAGCCATGAGTTATGACCCATCGTATGACATTATCGATATAAATTTCAAACTGATTATTCAATAATTATATAACATAAATTTTGTTTAGTTTTGTTTATATAGTGCATAAAGTATTCAAGTATAAAGGCAAAGATGATCTTATGTGACAAAGTTGATGACTAATAATCGCCAAGATTATCAAGATTATTTTGAGTTTGAAAGATGTTAAAGTTTCAATTTTTGTATAAGTGTGATATGATCAAAATTCCTCTGACGAAGCAATCTTGATGCAAAAGCAAGTCGATCGAAATTGAATCGAGATCAAGCACTTAAAATATCATTGAAAACTTTGGGACATCTGTTAAATTCTTAAAGAGCTCTCAAATATGGAGTGTTTATAATCAAATCGAGCGTCTACGAAATTCCCAATAAGCCAAAGATCTTACAATTCACTCGTTGAGCATTCAAATACACAAAATTCATCATATGATAATCATCATGTCAATGATGAGTATTTTGCATGTATTTACGAGACGCCACTCCTCCAATCATATTCTCATTCCTCATGGGAAGAAGAAGAGAGAGAGCTCTAAAGATCCTCCAAGACAAAGTCGCCACTGACGGTTATCAACCAGCCGCCGGCCGATATACCACCGCATCTCGCCGGCCGCCGTTATGCCGACATCAACCACTATCGTAGGTCATCATCGCCAACATCGCCGTAACTTCTTGCAACATCGCCGCCAACACACAACATTATCGCCAAAAATTTTACTCTACCTCAAACGGTTTTCTAGCACGCAACAAAGTGTTTGATTGGATTGTATCAATGTACTCATTTATTTATTTGTAATTTTTTTATTTTTTGTGTACTCAATCATATTCAAATGTAGTAAACCAAATTTGTAGTAATGTAATTTTTGTAAATGATAAAATATTTTATTAGATCATATTTTGATATTCAATTATAATATTGTTTTATGTAATTTTGTTTGTAATAAAATTTATTTTTGAAAAAATTATTTTTATTGTTAGTCCTCATACTCCACAACTTATAAACAAATAACAAAAAGCTGTATTATTGTATTAAATTTTTTTTATTAAATTTAATATTTTTAAAATATTAATAAATAAATAAATAATCCTTAACGAGCTTTAACGAGCTGAACACAAGCTCTTAACGAACACGAACAAATTCAGTAACACAACAAGTAACGATAACTAACAAGAACCGAGCAATGAACAAAGAAATTTCTTAGCAACAATACATGAACAAGTACACTGCCCTGGCCATTTTTACACCTATTTGGTTCTTTATCCTTTTCACCTATTCAAGGCAGCAGAACCTAGTGCTTCATTACTGATCTTTGTCGCTAATTAAGAATTCTCTTGTGATCGATGCCTCGTATCTATAATCAATTCTGCATTATATTTGTAATAATATTATTTTTGAATAAGATGTTCCTATGGAGGTCTTTTAGTATTTCAAGCAACCTACAACATTAAGGAATAAAGAAAAAATATTATGAAAAGTATCCTTATCTTATAAGAGCCTCTATCAAATTTTTATAGAACATTGAGGAACAAATTGACATTAGATATTTTCTCTTGATTTGACACTAGAAATTTCACTAGTCCAAGCACGAATCTTGATATAAAAAATAATCAAATCAAATAAACTAGATCAAGTCTTAAAATATCATTGAAAATTTTGGGATATTAGTAATCCCTAAATAGTTCCTAAATGGTGTTATGATCAAATCGAAGCCTGAATGAAATCTAACAAGCTCAAGATCTCGATTCTGACTTCATTTGAGCATTCAAATACTTAAAATACATCAGATAGTCAAGGAAATTTTTTTGAGCCATCCGATGAAATGATTTGAATTTTGTATTTATTTACAGAAATGCCACGAAGGAATAAAGAAGAAATATTATGAAAAGTATCCTCATCTTTCAGGAGCCTCTATTAAATTTTTATAGAACATTGGGCCTTCTGAGCAACAAATTGATAATAGGTATTTTATCTCATTGATTTGAGCTAGAGTTCATGTTATATCGGATGCTTACCTATCTTCTTCTTACTTAATATTGTTTAGTGTTTCTTTGGGACAAAGATTTCTTTTCTGTTAAACTATGCATGATTTTATCTTTTTAATGCGTAGGCAGCTTTTCAAATACAAATTGACGAGCGGTTATGGAGAACTATGATTGTGGTTTTAACTGCTAGAAAAAAAAAAGTCTTAACAGTGGTTTAAAAGTATACAACTGCTATGATTGCATTGTGATGAAAATTTTTTTGGCAGTGGTTTTACGATGGCCGGGAAGGCTTCTTCAAAATTACAACGGGTTTAACTATATCTAGTTTTAGCAATAGTTAAATTTATGATGCCGATATTTTTAAAAATTGAAAGATCGATATATAGACACAAACACCGATCCGACACGCTTCAACATTTATAAGAACGATTATGTAGAGCTATAATTCATGATATTTAAGTTCATTAATCAAAAATAATAATATTAAGGAAAATCAAAATTTGAACAAAAATTTGTTATGTTAGAAATCAAATATTCTCAATAGTTATGAACCATTTAAAAAGAGATAAGAAATGTAAATGATTACCAATGTTGGATCGGCTTAAAACTTTAAGAAATGCAAGCACATAAAAAATGAAAAATTAAATTAGTATAAAATAAGAATTTAGTTCGAAACTTTATATTCATTAGCATTATTGTTAATAAACGTATAGTATCGGCGGTCAAAAATAAGTTGAATGATGCAATAATGTATACTTTGTTTGAAAGAAAATAATATATTTACTAATTTTCACATTATTATTAATTTTATATAGAAAATACAAATAATTATATTTTCTACAATTTATTACCTAATTTCGCTGTAATATAGGAAGAATTATATTCACTATTATTAATTTTATGACTCATATATCTATCTTCTTGAAGAGAAAATCACAATTACAATAAAATAAAATTTAATCTCTTTCTATCGGACTTCTTAGTAAAACTTCAGTAAGATTTTTCTAATCGAATTCTTTAATTGAAGTAATTTTTCTAATCGAATTATTTAATTGATCTGTGATTACTAGATTTGGAAGAATAATATGTCGTGCTTAACTTTTTATAACAAAGCTTCGCAAGCCCGCCACCTTTGAGGCGTAATAAGCGTCACACACCATAATTTATATTTTGCTTGAAAGGAAAGTCATATAATTTCAAAAATCCTTTAAGCAATCTAATGGCTATATAGCTTGAAATTCAATATGTCTGACATATTTTAGGACGATTTCGCAAATTGATGCCATCGCAAATATGGAAATATAATAGTTCGAAAAACTCTTTTGCCAGTGACAAAGCCATTATAGAAGTAATGATATGTAAATAACAAAAGACTACTTCTCCATTGTTGTCCCTTTTGTAGAACAATTTCACATTAGCTAAGATAATGCTTATCTAAGTATATGTTTAAGTTAGATAGTTGTATGTTAACTATTTCATTTGAATTAAAAATGAAATTGATTTCTTGAGATGTATTAATAATATTATTTCATTTAAAAAATTTTAATATTACACACACACACAAACATATCTTCTAACTAATAATGTAATAATAGTAATTACATGTATGACTCTATGAAGAGGCGTCTCTTCATTCAAACATCACTAAACATTTTGATTCTTTCTAATACAAAGAATTATTGTCCAAAATGAAATTTTTTTAATTCTTTCTAATACAAAGAGATGCACACACATCAGTCTTTTGAGGACTAGAAATTAGCTGGGAACTAAAAGTTCTATGGAATTAAAATTTCAAGTGCTCAAATTATTGTTTTTATGATATGAACATATATCAAGTGAATGCTTTGTTTTATGATAAATTGGCAATAAGAATTCTTGATTGCATAAATAATTAAGAGTGAATAAAAAAAATCATCTTATAGGAATCGAACACCAAGTACCAAATTTGAATCAATTAGCTACTGTTTGGATTATCAAAATATGACAATAGGGCAAAGTTAAACTAATTCTATATTTATTGGAAAGACTCACTAGAGATTGTGTTTTACTTATGATAATTTGGTTGGTTAATAATTTTAAAATCAATGAATTTATACAATTTAATCAAATTTTGGTCATAAGTAGATGATACTTTTTATCTTGAAAGCTTAAGCTTTCTATGTTCTCCAAACAGCTTATCAATCTCTTAGTAATAGATTCAATGCACAAAAATAAAAAATAATAATAATAAAAACAGTGGTTTTTTGGTTTTAAATGGACTACATAGTTCTTTATAGTTATCACTAACATGCGATCCACCTACTATGATATTTTATTCAACATAATTCATTCTTCACTTTTGATTTAAATGGACCTTCACATATTTATTGACCAATCAATATGTATTATAGTGCAAAATAAAAATATGTGATGAAATTAAAATTTAAAAAATCAAAACCAACACAAATTATCTTGGCTGTATCTAATATTTATAAAAGAAACTTTAAATCATGATTAAATAAAGGAATGTATAATAAAACATGAATAATGACATGATTACAACAAATTCTATAAAAGATGACAGTAAAAACTCGATGAGAAACTACAGATCTCATCTTTTTCATGTCCCAGCCCTTGATCTCTTCATTAAATTCTACATAAAAAAGTGCTTGGACATCAAAATTGGTTTATTGAGTAAAGGTTGGTGCTTGGGCATTGATATCTAGTGCTCAGGCATTAGTAACTTTGTTTGGTGAACAAGTGCCTTAATTCAATTGTTTAAACGTTAAGTTTGGCACCTAGGTGTCAAGCTGGTTGCTATGTTCAAATTCTCCTTTCAATTGCATCTTTTTCTCCATAATTTATTTGGATAGCTTTGTCTCTTAGTTCTGCACGTTGATTATTAGTATTTTGCTCAATGTATGCTCACCTACAAAAATTAAAATTTCAAATTATTAGTGTAACTAAATTCATAAAATTATACAAAATTAGTGCACATCAGTGCTTCAAGGAAAAAAATAATGCATGCAACTTTCACACTTATTATTTGTTCTATGTTGAATAAAGTAGTACATACATACACACAATAATAACACACAATAATAATATTATATAATATATATATATATATATATATATATATATATATATATATATATATATATATATATATATATATATATATATATAATACTAATTTAATGATATAAATTTATTTTTTTATACAATCTTATTAGATCACTTTAATATTTTATTGATTATTTTAATTTTGAAACCTGGACATGCACCCACCATAAATGGATAGACTTATAATGGCTGGATACTAGGTCATAGTGACCTTATAAGAACAATAATTCTTCAACATAAAAATGTAATGAATACTAGTCTTTTACATGATAAGTGTATGAGACTTAATGACATACTAAGCTAGTGCTCTACAGTAGATAAGTTTTTATGGGATTTGGCTTTGTAGTTAGATAATTCACTATTGACATATGAAATATTACAAAAAAAATAAGATGAAAATTTATAATTTATGTTATTAGGGCATATCATATGAAGACCACCCCTACCATTCATCTTATCATGGTTTTGTATGTGCTACAAAAAAAAAAAAAAAAAAAAAAAAAAGAAGTTTAGGTTATAAATAGATACATTCACTGAGGATCAATAAGTGCATTTGAATATGAAGTATAAGCATGGTTCCATATGATGGAGTAATTTATAAGCAATAGAAATTTATCAAAAGAAGATGAAGTCGGTACGAAAGTGTTGGGAGGAAGGAAAATGAAGAATTTATTTGAGTTGTAGCTTTTTTCACAGAAAAGTTACTTTAGAAAAAATAATTTTTAAAAATCTATTATTATATACATTTTTAAAAAAAATTTTAAAATATTGACAATCAATCTTTACTCTAATAATTTTAGTTCTCAAAATAACAATTTTCCTCAAAATTTTAAAACTGATAACAACGATTCTTTTATGATTTTTTCAAAAGAAAGTATCAAAAGCTATCATCAAATACATAAATAAAAAGTTAGATAAATAGATAGATAGACACAATGAGAGAGAGCGAAAGAAAAGTAAAACTAAAAGAAAATGACAATGACTAAAATAATTTAAATGTATTTATTTCTATTTATATATGTATTATATCATAACTGATTAAATGTCAAAATATTAATATAAAATGTATGTGTTTAAAAATCACATGATGTATGGCCTACTTACAAGAAAATCGTTATTATTTTTTGCTTTGAAATATTCCGGTGTTCTTTCATATTTCCCGTCAATTTTTTAAAATTTCAGCTTTCAATTTGTTGGAAAAGGTTAGTTGATTTCTTGGCTTCAACTTGATTAAGTGTAAGACTATTGTTACTTTTTTTTTTATCTGTGCCTATGCTTTCCTCTAAATTAAATATTTTAAGATATCAAAAGAAATGTTAATAAATATAAAATAGCAATTATGTAATAATTTATCTCTTTACACTTATATAAATTATTCATATCATTATAAGAATTTGTTAGGGATATAAAGATCTAAATTCAACCTGAGTGGTAATAATTGATGCTATATCAAGTTATAATGATAATTTTCTTTAATTCAAATTATAGATCCCATCAACTCTACGTGCTTCAATCAGACTTGGGCTCATATATTCTCCATACAATCAATTCAATGAACTGAATAATCCATTATAAATACATAAATTAAGAGTCTATTTAGTATAATTTTTAAACGTTAATTAAAATTATTTAAAAAATATAAAAGTGGAGACTTCAAAAAAAAAGTAACTTCTAACTATATTCTAATATGTTTCAAAAATTTTTTCACCACAAAATTTTGTAAAAATCAGCCAAACAAATGATAAGCTATTTTCTGAAAAATAAAGCAGCTAGAAAATTATACCAAATACATCCTAAGAGATTGAATTAGCCAGAAATACGTCTTGAAATTGCCACAACAATAATTTTATCGTTATTTTCAAACCTAGAAGAAAAAGAAAATTTTAATGCCGTATATTTTCTATTGTTATCTTCTTTATTTTATTTTATGTATTTTCTGTGGTCAGGTACCGTTCTTATTTAGCCACAGAAATGCATCAACCGTACTTTTATTTTAACAAATTTGAATTTTAACAGCAATTCAATTTAAGAAGATTTACATTTAATGGATCGTCTCGTAAGAAAACATGATTTTCAGCACTGCAGGAAGAAAATTAGAATCTCTACTTACAGTTAAATATAAAAGATTTACATATTTTTACATAATTTTCATGTATTTATATATTTCAATATATATATATATATATATATATATATATATATATATATATAGATAGATATAATTTTTTTATAAACAAATATATTTTTAAAAAATTAATGATACTAATATTTTTTAATATGATTTTAAAGAATTAGATGTTTTGTATGTAAATATTAAAAATTATATTTAAACATATAAAAAAATATAAAATTATATGATATATATATATATATATATATATATATATATATATATATATATATATATATATATATATATATATATATATATATATATATATATATATATATATATAGATAGATAGATAGATAAAAAGTAACAGGTGCAATTTAATGTATATTATGCATATGCTCGAATGTGGAACATCATATTAAGAGTGAGACTCCTAACTAATGAGCCCTGTCATCTCGTGCAATCAACGCCCATTGCTTCGTTCAAAATATTAAAACGTCCATGGCATTGCTTCGTTCAAACAAATATTATTAAATAAAAATTGGTTTATGTGGCATTTCAATGTTGAAGAAACAAATTTATTTATTTATTTTATTATTATATTATAAGAAAAAATAGAAATCCCATGCGGTGCGTGATATGATATAATGCTTCTTAAATTACAAAGTTTCAGTTTATTTGTAAGACAATCTGAAACGAGAAGTATTTTTTTATTATTATTTTTTTAAATTTACATATTCTCATTTTGTTTAATACTTATTTAACATTTATCTATTATAATGAGAAAAAAAAAAAGACTTGGCCCCTTCATCCTTATCCTAAATTATTTTTTATAGGATAAATTATCATAACTTTGGTTCTTTTAGTGAAACATTATGAATTTTTTTTATTTTTTTAGTTGGCCTAAGTTTGGGTTAGTTTTAGAGAATCTTATTCAAACATGAGAGGCATCTTAGGATTAACAAAATTAAGTCACTATCACATAAGTAATATTTCACTACTTCCTTTCATTACCAATAACATTCATATTCTTTCACCTTTAGTCTTCTAAATATCTAATTTAACATATATACATGCAATATACCAATATTTTTGCACACTTAATGAATATTAATGCATGAAGTTGATAGAAAAGAAAGATTCCCATCTCATAGCTAAGCATATGCAAACATATATTAGAAATTTAAGCAAGTTTGTGCCGTTGTTAAACTAGAGAAATGAGATTATCTAAAACCTCCTTGGGGCTACTTAAAGCTTCATATTCTCGGGATATCTAGACTATATACTTGCTAATTAAAATACATATAAACACACACATAACAATAGAAACAAAACTATGCAAAGGTTATATAAAATATTTTATTCATGTAAAGTCTAATAACATGAAAAGAAAAATTTTATCTTGTATTCTAGCATATGTATACACATAAATGAAATTAAGCAAGTACGTGCCATTGTAAAATAAGGGAAGTGAGATTATCTAAGACTTCCTTGGGGCTACTTAAAGCCTCGTATTCCCGGGATGTCCAAACTATATACTTAATAATTCAAATACATATAAATATACACATAAAACATGAAGATAAGTCACAACTAAGTGGAGGTTTTATTAAATGCTTACAACAAACATTGATCTAAATTTCATACTCTTTGAAATTTATATTTTCAAAATAATTTGAGATTTATTAGTGATAATAGTCATGCCATATCATAACATTTATCCAACTCATACAATTTGAATGCAATAATATTCTTTTAATTTTTTTTTTTGAAAATATGAACACATATGACAAATGGCATGCACATTTATGATAATTTAAAGGAAGTAAGCAAATGCCATCACATAACATACTTAATTTCATTGAATCCAAAGGACAATAAAGTCAAATAAACATTCTTTAACACTAATCAAAGCTTTTATAAGATTTAGTTTCAATGTTTAAGTTATTAAAACCCTATGAGGAGAAATGATACTTAGGATTCACTCCATCCCATGTTGGTTATTTAATATGTTAAAGGAAGGAAATTAAATATATTTTATGAATTAATCATGTTTAATCTATTAATTATTTCAATTTGATCACCCTTCCCAAGCTTCTTTAATTTAATTAATCACCTAAATATGAGCCTTGAATGATATGCTTTGGAAAAATAAAATTTACAATGCACCTAAAGAGATCTAATACAATTAGGCTCATGCTTAAGAGTTAATTAAAATATAGGAGAAAAATATTTAAGTTAAATACTCTTATGGTTTCCTCACACCCATAGGATAATCATAATTTCTTTAATGAATTTACACTATTAAACACATAAAGGGATTAAATGGGATATATTTGAGTTATCTAAATCAATTTTCATTTTAATTTTAATTTTAACATTAATTTTTTTAATTATTCTTTAATTATTAAATAGATTAACTAACCCTCTTAAGAAAGTATATTTAAGAAAATAAATAGGAAAGGGGTCATAATTATTTCTCTCATCATACCTACTATTTATATTGATTAATTAACACTAATTATTTAATTTTTATTGTTCACCAATTTCAATAATCATTTAATTAATTAAAGAGAGTAATTAGGGTTGAAATTCTAAAATCTTTAAACCACATGGCAAATAATTCCAAGAAAATTATGGGAGGCAGAAAATATCCCATAGAATCATCCCACAAAATTTAGAATTAATTAGCCAAGTAATTTGACTTTAATTAAGGTAATTAGCCTGAGCTTCAAATCTTAATTAAGTATTATTCATTGGGTGTTAATTAGAGACTTTATTTTTATTAAATTCTCCTCTATCCAAGCTTTCCAAAATGGATTTATTTATATTTTTTTGGATTTTTCTATAATTATTTATAATTTTTTGAAGTTCTAGCCATTTAATTAAATTTTTAAGCTTTAATTAATCCTTTAAACCATCGGTGTCACACGGATGCTGATGCAATCTTATTTTCACATGGCACCATAGTATTGGATATTTAAATCATCTAACACAACAGCTAACTCAGCAGTGGTGGACGCGGTTCCGTCTTGGCCGTTTGATCTCGGATCAGACGATCGAGATTAATCCCATGATTTCAAAGTGATTAAATCAAGATTTCTAGCGTGATTAATCACGACCATCCATTCTAATCATGCAAAATGGATGACTGGTGATTCGTCATCTCCCGAGCACTGGAAGACGGACACCATCCTCCTTCAACTGCTCGATCTGAGTTTGTCGAAGCTCATTCTATAGTAGAATCAACTCCAAAATGATCGGAGAATGAATCTAAGGAGATCTTATGGTGGAGATAACATAAATACATGATTCACTTCAGTAAAGACCAATACCTATAGGCCAAGACTTGGTTGTTGAATTTTTATCTCGCTGGAGCTATTGAATAGTAGCCCACCGATAGAGGTAGCTTCATCTTGAAGAGACGAAGCCCTATTGAGAAGATCTTGAGTTGCCTCCCCGTCGATTGATCTATGGACCAAACGCCGTTGCAAAGCTCATCGGAGTTAGTCTAGGGGCGTCTTCTAGTGGTCGAGTTAATTTGAGTTTTGGCTCACCAGAGTGAGGTGAAGGTGTGGAAGAGTTAATTTGAGTTTGGTTAAGGTTTAAGAAGTTCAGACGAACGGATCTCTCGTGTCCAATCAGGAGTTTATCTCGTTGGTGGTGGAGTGCATGAGGAGCTCGGGAGAGGGTATATGATTGTGCGAAATGCTTTAGGGAAGCTCTATTGAGGTTGAATGGATGGGAGGAGTATACTCTACTTCCCAGCTAAACTAAGTGCTGGGATTTGTTTGGCGGCAATCAATCAAGTAGGTGGCAAGGTGGCGAGGACTACTGAATATGAGGAGAGGCTAAGGAGTGTTGTGGGTAGCCATAAGGTGTGCGCTCTTCCTTAGGTGTACCAATGGTTACCCATGGGTGAACTCACCCTCTCTTGGCCAAAGGCTGAGCCCAATAGTTTTGGGTTATGTTGGGTCAGTGGTCCTCTATCCAAGAAGTGCCAAAAGTGGCTGCCATGGGGTGGTGTGTTGAAGAACTCATCCAAATGAGAATTTTGTCCTATTTGGGTGACTTAGTTCAATATGTTTGAGCTAAATAAGGTTCACCATGGGTTGAGCCCACTTGGGCAGGCCCATGGTGACCCAATGATGAGTCATGCTAAGTTTGGTTGAGTGTGGCTCAATTTTACCCATATAGGTCAATTGGGTCAAGTTGGGCTAAGTTGATGATTTTGATTAAATTGGGTCAAAGTGATGACTTGGCTAAATTCAATTGATCATTTGGAGTGAATGAATACAATTGATTTGATTCAATTTGGGTTAGATTTGGATTTGATTTATATGGTTCAATTTAGGTCAAATAGGTCATGTTGGTTTGCTTAGGTTCAATTGATTGTAGTGAAGTATTTAATAATGACCTATAATCATCAATGAAGGGATTAAATTGCTTGATTTGATCTAATGGGAGTTTGATTGGAGTTTGGCTTACTTACACCTTTTAGGTCACTTTAGGTTAAATGGCTTGGTCAAGTCAACTTGGACCAATTGGAGTTATGGATGGTTGGGAGGTGTTCAATGATGAATTTATGGTTAATTGGTGGCTTTGACTATAATTGATATAGGCTTGATTAGGTTTTGGCTCATTTGAACCTTTTAGGTCAAATGGGCTAACTTGGGTTGATCAAATTCACTTAGTTCAATGAGCTTGATTGCAAATGTTGGAGTAGTTTAAAATGATATATTGAATACTTAGGGTGATTGAGAAAATTGAATTGGATTTAGTTTGCTTGAATGTGTTTGAATGGAGTTATAGGATTATAGTGGGTGAACTTAGGATAAGATCCAAGTTAATTTGGCTTGGAGCTTGGATTGAAGAATCAATTTTAATTAAGATTAATTGAATAAGTTTGAGTTATTTTAGCTCTAACCACATAAACTTAAGTTTGTATGAGTGGATGGGCATGAATTTTGGTTTAGGTCTTGGGGTAAGTGAAACTTACTTATCCTAAGGTAAACTCTAGGCTTAAGGTTATGCCTTAAAAGTCTCTAGGTCTAGGTTTAGTGTTGTTCTAATCACTTGAAGTGTTCTAGCACTAAGGAAGTTTAAGTGTCTAGAAGGCTCCTAGATTTAAGATAGGAGGGATTAATCCTGACTCCAAAAGTGAGGTCAACACCCATCAATTAATATTTAAAAGTTTCTAATTATACTTCAAAAAATTGATTTGAACTCATTTGAATTTAGATCCATTCACTCTTATTATTGTTCGATTAGTCTCATTTTGATGTTCAATTAGACTATATTTTTATTGAAATTAGCAGACAAATGATCATGAACTTATTTTTAATAATTTTCAACTCGAGAATTACATTAAGATTCATGCTTTATAGAGGGGATTTTTAGAAGATGTATCAATACAATACATATAAAAAATTGTGTTTCATTGTAAATCTTTTTTAAACTTAAAATAGACTTACATTAGAATTTAATATATTTATAAAAGAATATCTAGATGCCCTTATCTTTATTTAAATAAAAATTTTAAAATTTTAATTAGATATGTAGAATTTATTTTATTAAAATGAATAATATTTTTAAAGTAAGATGTTAAAATTTTTGTGAGTTAAATAAAAATAGTCTTTTTTGATATAAAATGACATATAAATAAAACTTAAAATTTATTTTCATTTGAACTTTAAAGTTGAATTAGCTCAAATATACAATACTTTAAGAATAATATTTTTTAAATTTATGTTTTGTTAATTTAAATGTTTTAAATATTAAAAATAAAATTAATGTTTTTTGGGGAGAGGGGGTGGTGGTCATGTCCTCAGGTGTATAAATCAACAATATGTAGAATATATGTATATAAAATCATTTTCTTAAAAGTGTTTAGACTCATGCAAGTCACTTAAATTCGATTGAAAATTAATCACAGTTGTAAATGAAACTTATTCATGTGAAAATATATTTTATTTTAATTTTGACTAGAGAATAGAATGCTCAAATTTGACTCAATATCACACTATACATACATTAAAAAATATAAAAAAATAATATACCATCTAACTTCATTGATGAGCCATGTTAGAAGTAACTAACAACTCTAGAGTACATCTCATTAAAAAAAGAAGAGAGAGAGAGAGAGAGAGAGAGAGAAGCTCTTGGACTTCACTAGATCTCTTAAAAAAACACAAATTGATATGAATAAAGTTGATCAAAATATATTAGGATATATTAGGCCCAACATATTATTTTAGATTTATTAGCATGGATTGAAGTTCAACATTACACAACATTCTACTTTTTTATTATATAAATAAATATATATAAACAAATTTACTATGGATTATTGTAAAAATAGTAAGTCTAACAAATGTGTAGCTTTTAAATTGCATGAATAACACAAGAAGACGATGTAGCACAACAAATGATTCATATAAATTAAACTATTAAAAGTCAAATTATAAGAGCAATGTTAGAAGCCCAAGCAAGCAAAAGCCTAAAATTTAAAACCCATGGAAAAAGCTCATGTTTAAACATATTTAAATACATTGGATCCATGTTTAGCCAACACCACCTAACTGATTTATAAAGAAATTGATTCCATTAATTTAGATTTCAAAACTCTCCACTAATAGGTGGTCAACCTGTCTCTTTCCTTCCATATTTTTCATCTAAAATACATTATAATGGATTAATCATATAAGATGCCAATAAACATGGTCGTGCTTTAATAAAATATTATGCATTTTGGAATGTCGGTTAGAGAATTATATTCTCTTTGTTATCATGCTTGGTGACTTAATTAAACTTTTTTTTCATGGCGCTCACTAGGAAAAAATAGTGAATGCAAATGCACATGCCATTCAAGTAATACAATGATGAGTTGAGTATTATTCCCACAAGTAACTTTTATACAATCCTATTAAAAATACTAATCTTATGCTACCCTAATTTTTGTTCAACTAAGTGAAAATGCAAAAAAAGATTAAAATTACTTTAGAAAATAGAAATTTAACTAATTTTTAGAAAACATACTATGAAGTTATAATTTCTTGATTATTTCTATAAAGTTTGTGTTTGAAAAGTTATTTCATGTAATTGTTAATATGGAGCAAAATTATCTTTTTGTCTATGCTTACATCAAAAAAGTCATTATATTTAATTAGTGTTATGCCTATATACTAATTAAAATAAGTGATAAAAAATAATTGCTTTGTTGGGTCCGAAGTCTCAAATGAGAAGGTGGAGGGTTGCATTAGGAAGTCGACAACCAATGTAAAACTTATCCAAAAATCATGAGATGAATCCTTCAATACATTATGTTAACTTAATAGGACACAATGGTGAAGAAAGATTCATGTAGCCGACCCCATGTAGTGGGATAAAGGCATGTTATTGTTGTTGTTGATCATATTATTTTCATCTCTATATATGATTGGAAATCATTAAAATACCTTACGCTTATATATATTTTAAAGATTTGATTTCTTCTCTCTAAGTATTCTACTAGAGCTCTTTGATGGAAGCCTCTTTAACAACTCATAACTAAAATTTCAAAATAACTCATAACCTCACATAAAAGCCTGGGAATTAAATCAAGATAATAAAATTTTTAGCAACCCCTTAGTTGGATGAATGAATGTATAATATCATGCATGTCATATTCTTCTATTCTTGTTAAGAGGGGGACTTCCATCTGTGCCATAGAATGAAAGCTTAACCTATGAGAGCCTTTGATGGAAAAACACCCATTTCTCTCTTGATTTGGCCCATAATAAAGTTCTCATGCATTTAGGCATACAAAATCCCATAGCATGTGTCAAAATAAAGAGTTCAAAAGAATTAAATAAATTTGATAAAACTTGCATTAGATTAAGTCATGGTTTCATACCACTCATGATCTAGTCTTTTAGGGAGTGAGTTTAAGGACTTAGTTTTCTCTCTAAATAAACAACAGCCTAGCGATCTTGCAAAGAATAAGACTTTACATGTGTTTAAAGTGTAGGAGGAGGACTGCCACTCTATTATAAGTCTAACAAGGTAGTTCACTCTTGTGGAGGTAAACCATATACCTATTTTCTCCTTAGATTTAGATCGTGTTTTAGCCCTCACCAAAGCTCCCTAGATTTAGGATCTGAGGTAGGTGTTTCCTTGAGATACAAGCATAAATCCTCACCTCTTAGGCATTTTCACAATCTTATGTTATCGAATTATAAGCCCTAACAATCTAATAAAATATCAACTAATATAATTAACTCTCTTCAATTTCAAAAATATAAAATCCAATTATATGGTATATTGGAATGCTCACTAGGCTTCCTAGATATAATGATTTTCTACTTTCTCCTTTTGGATTCCAAAAAAAGTCTTCTCCATTTTCATTTTTTCTAAAACAATCAATCTTTGATAGTCTTAGGCTTGAAATCTTTGGAGACCGATTGTACTTTAATCATGAGTATTCTTAAGAAATATTCCTTAGGATGTAATTAACTATGGGGGCTTGCCTCCATAGGGAACTTAATGAACCCGGCTTAAAATAAACCATACTTTACTTTTTCATGTAAAGTAGGGGAAAGATATCTAGTATATTTGAAGACCCATCATGCCTTAGGAGTCCTTATTAGGTGATTAGGTCCATTATAGGGTAGTGATTTCTATCTTTCGAGATAGTACATCATTTCTTAATGTCGTACCCGATCACATCAATAAATATACCCTAAGACATGTGTGGTGTCCTACATCTCCAAAAATAAACACCACAGATTTTTCTGGCGACTCCGCTGGGGATGGTTCCTCCCTTTATCTTTAGTAGACAATTATTGTCTCCAAGCATCGATAGTGGAATTATATTTTATATAGGCCTGAGGTTATCATTCTTTTCATTGGCACTTAACTTATTTCATCTTTAAGCAAAGCTCGCTAGCATCCTTTATGTTTTATGACCTCACTCTGTGTAGGTCTTAAAATCCCTATTGGTTCCTAATAGGTGAAATTAAAATTAATTAACAAAGGAGATGACCCAAAACCCTTTCACCATCCATCGATGGTGATGTAAGGTTCATCCCATGAACAATAAGAAAATATAACCAAACCTCATTTAACTAAAGCACTTTTTCAAAATCCACATAATAAGATATCTTTACACAAATATTTGTAAGAAATTTTTAAAATGGCACAAAACAAATATAACCAAACCTCGTTTAACAAATCATATGATTGTTACTTGGAGGTTCTTTTCTAAATTAAAATCAACCATTTTTAATGTCTTTTTCAAAAGAACATTTTCTTTTTAAATAGCTATCCCCATCTCACACACTCAAATTTGTTGGATGGAGATTCTATTTTCGAATTAAATCATAATATAAAATTGAAACTCCACATAGCATACTTCACATGTGCTAAAGTTGAAGTTTTCCTCCATTTTGAAAAGAAATAAATCATACACACATAAAAGAGAAGTCAAGACATATTTGAACCCCCCTCTTGACATACCTAAATTTGTTAAATAGGAGTTCGTCTTTCCTTGGAGAAGGTAAAGCAAATTGAATTCTATTTGACACCATTTGCATTTGTATGATAAGACTCCTTCTTGCTAAAGTCTTGGACTTCAAGACACATTTGGATCCCATTTGACATGTCCAAGTATGTCAAATGAGAACCCCCTTTTTGAAAATCTTAAGAACAAATTGAACTCCATTTAACATACCTAAGTTTGTTAAATAAGTTCTTCTTTTTCAAAAATCATAAACACATCTGACTTTCTCTCAACATACCAAATTTATAAATTGATTTATACATTAAGGTGATGAAAGCTCTCGTGTTCTTAAATAAAACACTAAGGCCATTATATTATTTTCATTAAATCCATTAGGTAAGGATATTCTCAAGTCTTATTTTGAAAAGAAAAACTTGTTTCATAAAGTGTATAATTATAGTTAAGGGTGATTGTTTTAGATATTGATTCCTCAGTCACCTTTAATACTGATATATCTCTATAAAATTTATAAATTAAGCACAGATCTCAAGTTAAAGTATGTATACAATCAAATTAAATGACTTAGTGAGATGAGTCCAACTAAATTCAGGTTAAATCGAGCCCAAATGTACTTAAAGCAAGCTCGAAAGTTATATATGAAACTTTGAGACACTGACTGGATGATCAAATGACTTCCAAATTTGACGTACTTATAGTTAAATCGAGCGACTCGACTTGACGAATCCTACGAGCCTAAGATCACTCATATCAAAGATCGTTTGGATGGTAAAATCACCCAAAAACTATCTTGATCAAATGAATCAATATGAACCGTCCGATGGAGTATTTTGGGATTTTGGCTACAATGACCAAAATGGCCCCCTCAGAATCCTATAAATATGACCCCATTCTTGTCATGAAAGGAGAAGGGAGCTATAAATGAACTTGAGAGAGAGAGCTAGAAGTTTAAAGTTCATCATCATCACCGTTATCAGTGATCGCCGCCTATTGCCGTCACCGACTACCACCAACAACCATTATAGCCCAACTACCACTGCATAGCTATTGTATCATGATTCTGGAATTTCTATTATTAGGATTTCTCACATTCAATATTATAATCCCGCTGTCGAGAAGACTTAAATTGTGTACTCCAAAGTAGATATATAGTGGAGTATTTTTACTAAGTTAGATCCCATGATTTTTTCCACTCTTTCTAGATTTTTTCACGTAAAAATTTTGGAGTTCCTTATTCTCTTTTTCACAATCTGTGTGTGTGTTGTATTTCCATACAAAGCTAATGCATGAAGTTTTATTATACTGCTACTGGTTTTCTAGCACGTAATAGTTTGGCGTCGTCTATGAGAAAGATTCCCTTTACATCTCCACAATGGTTGATAATTTGACTTCATGTTCTGAGCAACACCATATATATGGTGGAGAAAATCTTACTCTAGAGGAGCACATAAGAAGAATGAAAATTCATCAAACTCCGATCCTTCAGCTTTTGTTGAAAACTGGGGGATACTCTTAATCTCAAAAGATCATCCAAATCAATATTTTGGATATCAAATTGATTATCAGTTCGAAAAGTAAGTCAATGATGTAGAGTAATTTCAACAACAACAAAAAGAGATATAGCTTTGCAAATTGTGATTCTTCAATAATACTCATAAAAAAAATAAGGCAAAGGCCAAGGAGCAACTTTGGCTACAACTTCAAGTGGGTGTTTTGATTTGACCTCTTCCACACAGGTTAACATTATCAAGTAATACTCTGACAAATAATCTTGGAAGAATCAAAATGTTTAACCTCTTACACATATTAACGTCATACTTTGATAAAATAACCTCAGATGGGAGTTAAAACTATTGACTTATTCCATACAGGTTAAATATCACCAAGTAACACTCTAACAAATAATCTCGAATATGTCATAACTTTGTACCTACTCCACATAGGTTATCATTTTCGAGTAATACTCTGACAAACAGTCTCAAAAGAATCAAAATTTTTAACTTCTTTCACACAAGTTAACATCATAATTTGACAAAATAACCTCAGATGAGAGTTAAAACTATTGACTTCTTCCACACAGGTTAAATGTCACCGAGTAACATTTTGATAAACAATTTCAGATATGTCAAAAATTCTTTAGGGATTCCTCCCCTGGAAGGCACGCCCCTGAGGAAGCCTCGATAGGAAGTTAGAAGTGGACAAAGTTCTCACTAGAAAGACTCCAAGGGAGCATGTTGTTGGCAAGGTCTCCACTTATCAAAAACCTCAGAAGGAAAAAGCCTTAGAAGGTATAGGTAAAATAAAAACCTCTGAAGACAAAAGCGTCAGAAGGTACAGGTACATTAGAAACCTCAGTAGACGAAATCTTGAGAAGGTACAGGTACATCAAAAACCTCAGAAGGTACAGGTATATCAAAACCCTCAGAAGACAAAAATCTCAGAAGGTATAGGTACATCAAAAATCTCAGAAGGTATAGGTACATCAAAAACCTCAATAGGTGAAAGCCTGAGAAGGTATAAGTACATCAAAATCTCAAGAGAAATTAGAATGTGCGCATCAAAATCTGAAAAAAAGATGGACAGTGTACATCACAAATTTCAAAAGACAAAAGCCTCAGAAGGTGCAGGTACATCAAAAATATCAGTATGCAAAAGTCTCAAAATATACAATTACATCAAAAATCTTAGTAGTAAAAGCAAGTACATTAAAATCTGAAGCGAAGCCTTAAAAGGTACTGTACATCAAAAAACTGAGAAGACAAAAGCCTGAAGGTACAAGATCAAAATCTCATAAGAAAGCCTGAAGGTATAGCACATCAAAATCTCAAGGCGGTAAGGAGTATATCAAAATCTCAAGAGTAAAAGCCTCGGTACAGTAAATTAAAACCTTAAGGCTGAAAGCCTACATGTACATCAAAAATCTCAAGGAAAAGCCTGAAGGTACAAGTACATCGAAAATCTCGAAGGCAAAAGCCCCGTAAAGTACATGTACATAAAATCTCGGCAAAAGCCTATGGTATCCCGACGGAGGAGAATAAGCTCATTGTAATCTTTTAGAAGAAATAACCACCAAATCATTTGAGAAATGAAACTTCTTCCTGAAGATTATCAAAGTATCACTATTGATAATTAGCATTACATCATTGGATCTCGCGTCCCCTGATACTTCCGCAACCTATCATCTTGTGCAAGATTTACTCGAGAATCTTTAGACATTAGGATATCTATTGAAGAATGCTCACCCATGAAGATACTCTCTATCTTTCAAGTTTGGAATGACACTAGAAACCAAATTCATGCACCCACTTAACCAGTCACTGGAAACCCGATGAGGAGAATTGGAGCAGTGATCAACACCGCCAAAGTTAGTGGAGGTTACCAAAGAGAAGAAAGCACACCTGAGCAATTGGGACAGCCAACCGTGTTGGAAATCAGATCGGGAGAGTGTCCATGGGTGCACTATTATACATACTAACAGAAAAGAAAATAAAAAAAGTAAGGTGCAAATTTTTCATTACCTCTTGGGGGTATTTATAATTAAAAAAAAAGACTTTTCAAATTCTTTAAAGAATTTTAAAAATAAAATAAAAGAAAAAACCCTTCATCTTCTTTTAAAAAATAATTAAAAAAAGAAGAAAATTATTCACATTCAATATATATATATATATATTGAATATGAAGAATTTTCTTTTATATATATATATATATATATATATATATATATATATATATATATATATATATATATATATATATATATATATATATATATATATATATATATAATTTTTCATATTCCTAAAAAAAAGAGAAGAGAAATTAAAAAAAAAACCTCTTCATATTCCTCATTAAAAAAAATACTCTTCACATTCCTCAATTTTTTTTAAAACCATTATATTCTTCATTAAAAAAGAATCTTTCCATCTCCTCTCTCTCTCTCTCTCTCTCTCTCTTACTCTCGGTAAAGAAAAAATAAAAAATAAAAAATTGTGGGGCTCACGGTCCCCTCTAATTCAAGTCAAACGCCACCCATAAAAAAACAAAAATTGGGAGACCCACGGCCCCTCTCTTTAAAAAGCAAATATTAATAAAAAATTAGTAAATAAATTTGATACACAAAATATATATAATCACAAATCCTAATAATTTTTACCTAAAGTGATTTTATATATTTTCGTATGAAATGAGTTTTTCATCCGAAAATAGGATGACAAATGATATATCCCTCTAAAATTTATAAATGAAACACATATCTCAAGTTAAAATATGTATACAATCAAATTGAACCACTTAGTGAGATGAGTCCAACAACATTAAAATCGGATTGAATCGAGTCCAAATGAGCTCAAATCAAACTCAAAATTATATGAAAACGGGAAATGATTAAATGACAATTCCAAATTGACATCGCTTATAATAATCGAAAGGTCTCGAGGAATCCAACAAGCCCAAGATCACTTAAATTAATGATTGTTTATATTATCAAATCATCAAAAAACTAGTCATAATCAAATAAATCAATACGGACCGTCCAATGGAGTGTTTTGCGATTTTGGCTACAATGTCCAAAATGTCCCTCTCAGAATCATATAAGTAGGACCCCATTGTTGTCATGAAAGGGGGAGAGAGCTAGAAGCAATCTTGAGAAAAAGCTGAGAAAGAGTTAGAAGTTCGAAGTTTCTTCATCATCACCATTATTGCAGATCGACGCCTATTGCCGTCATCGACTGCCACCAACATCCGTTATAGTCCAACTACCGTTGCATAGCTGTTGTAACCTGATTCTGAAATTTTCATTATCTGGATTTCTCACATTTAATCTTGTAATCCAGCTATCAAGAAAACTTAAACTCTGTACTCCAAAGCAGATATATAGTGGAGCATTTTTACTGGACTAGACCTCGTGATTTTTTTTCCCTCTTTGTGGAGTCTTTTCACATAAAAATTCTAGAGTTCCTTATTCTCTTTTCAACTATGTGTGTGTGTGCTAGATTTTCATACAAAACTAAAGCGTGAAATTTTATTCTACTACTACATGTTTTCTAGCACGCAACAAATACCTTTCCGAATATCTTTTTTTTTAATCCAGAACTTATTTTGGTCATAGTAGCTCAACTAAAATATTCTACATAAATCAATTAGAAGATAAATATATTAGTTTCAAAAAAATTTAAATATTTTATTTTGATTAATAATTTATATTTACTTGGACACCATAAAATATATGAAAAATATTTCAGTCATTAAGAAAAAAAATGACTTTCTCATCTAGCGAAATATTTGTTATAAAGAAAGTATATCTTGATATGACCAACTGATATGATGTAGCATCACTTGAGGATACATTTTTTTTATATGTATTGTTATTAGTGTGTATCAGAATCTTGATTCTTTCTTATATCACCATGTTAATGCTATCAAAATTTTTTTTTAGATGATACACACTTATTTTGTTTTTTACCTATTAATTGGTGGACGCTAACCCATGCATGAGGTTGAATTGAATCCACTCGTGATTTTGACCTATCAGATTGTCGAGTCTCCGATCGACGCGTTAACTGTATAGAGAGGAGTCCACCAAGGACCTTTTTGACCTATCCTAGGTTGTTTGTCAGAATCTTCGCTCGATGACGTTAACCTGTATGGAAGAGTTCGTGAGGAGTCCACCAAGGACCTTTTGACCTATCCTAGTTTGTTTGTCAGAGTCTTCGCTCGATGACATTAACCTGTGTGGAAGAGGTCATGGAAAGTCCTGATTGATCATGCTCATTGAGATATAACGAGTTGTATATTTCTCAAGTGGGAGGATTAAATGAAGAACAAACAAGTTTGTAAGAAGAAAGCTATAAATTCATTACTCTGATAAGTTCAGTGATACAATCATAAGATGATTTTAACACAGATATGAGTTTTAAGAGAAAATGATAATAACAACCACAACAACAACAAGTCTTTATCCCACTAAGTGGGGTTGGCTACACGAAGAGGAAATGATAAACGAGATAAAATAAAAGCTGTGATAATTATGCAGTAGGACTTACTGATAATATTTTTGGAGATTCTTAGTGTTCCAGGTTCGAGGTAAGGTTTTTCCCTCTGAATCTTTGAGCTTGAAAGTTCCTGGCTTCACCATAGCTATAACCACATATGAACCATCCCAAAGAGGTGAGAGTTTATTGCATTGAAGGCATTTGCCTGCAGCTTCGAGACTTCATAGGACCAAGTCACCGACAGATATGGGATGAGATTTTACTCTTCTGCTGAAGTGACGAGCTACCCTTTGGTGATAGGAACCAGTCTGAAGTAGGGCCATGTCACGAGTTTCGGGGAGTAGGTCCAGGTGCTGTCGGAGTTTTTCTTCATTACTGCCATGATTGAATAATTGAACTCTTGGACTTGGAACCCCGATATCTACTGGTATAATAGCTTCTGTGCCAAAACACAAGTTATACGGTGTCTCACAAGTCGGGGTGCGCGATGTAGTGCGGTAAGCCCAAAGAACATTAGAAAGCTCATCAACACATTGCCCCCCGGCCTTCTCGAGATGTGTTAGTAGTCCTTTGAGTATAGTCCTGTTGGTAGCTTCAGTCTACCTGTTAGTTTGAGGATGTGCTACAACCGTATGCAGCAGCTGAATGTGAAGATCTTTGCAAAAGGACGTAAAGAATTTTCCAAAAGTTCCTTAGTGATGATCTTTGAAGACAATCGACATACTATATTTTTCCAAACAAATTGTTTAACATTTGCCTCCATAATTTTAGCGAGCGGTTCGGCTTCCACCCATTTAGTGAAGTAGTCAACGGCTAAAATGATGAACTTTCGTTGCCCTGATGCTATCAGAAAAGGTCCCATGATATCAATCCCCCACTGAGCAAAAGGCCATGGGCTTTGAATGGATAAGAGCTCTATATGCGGCATGTGAGGGAGGTTAGAGTGTAACTGACAACTTGCACATTTGTTTGTGAACTCCAAGGCGTCTTGTTTCATCTCAGGCCAATAGAACCCTTGCCTTATAATTTTAAGGGCTAGCTCCCTTCCTCCTAGGTGTTCTCCACATATCCTTGAGTGGACCTCTCTTAATGCGTAATCGGCCTCTGAAGGTGAGAGACATTTGAGATACGGTCCAGAGAAAGCTCGTTTGTATAGTTCACCTCTGATAATAGTAAAGTTTGAAGCTTGTCTTCGGAGACGAATTGCAGAAGTTGGGTCTTTAGGAAGAGTTCCTTCTTGTAGAAAAGACATGATGGGGTCCATCCATGAATGTTCCTTTATCTCATCAATTGCTTGAATTACCCATGACCCTTGGATACACAGAAAATGTATTTCTTCAACATTCCTTCTCTTAAATAGATCCCTAGTAGCAGATGAGGCAAGCTTAGCGAGAACGTCAGCTCGAGTATTCTTCTCTCGCAGTATGTGAATGATTTGATGTGTCTTGAAATGGGCAAGAAGAGACTTTACCAAGTGGAGGTATTGTGCTGGGATTATGAAAGTTTCCCTCAACTTGGGAGGCAACAAGTTGAGAGTCGATGTATCACTAAGCCTTGAGCTTCAAATAATGACTAGTCCCGCTATAAGAGCCTCATATTTAGCCATATTATTAGTTGGAAATTAGGTGAAGTCCATACTCTAAGGTATTCTCGCTGGGGAAATAAGTAAGATTCCCCAACACCAGATTTCAAGCTCCATCAACACAGAGGGTCCATTGAGGAGATGAAAGGCATGTAGCAGATAGCTCCTCTGGAGTTGGGGTAGTGAATTCTACTATAAAGTTTGCGAGTACTTGAGACTTTATAGCAGGGCGAGGTAGAAAATTTATATTAAACTCTCCCAATTCTATAGACCACTTGATTAACCTCCCAGATGCTTCTGGTTTCTATAGGATGGCCCTTAATGGTAAATGAGTGTAAACACCGATAGTGTGAGCTTGGAAGTATGGACGCAATTTTTGCACTGAGAAAACTAAAGCCAGAGTCACCTTATCGGCAAGTGGATAACGACTTTCTATATCAGAGAGAATTTTACTGACATAATAAATTGGTCAATGTATCCCACTTTCTTCTCGCACTAAAACTGAGCTTATCGCATGGGAAGAGAATGCGAGATATAAGTATAACATCTCTCCTTGAATAGGCTTGATAGTAGGGTGGAGATGTTAAATACTCCTTAGCTCAAAAGCATTGACATTCATCCCATTGAAAATTATTATTTTTAGCTCCCTTTAATATTTTAAATAATGACAAGTATCTATCCCCAATGGGCTGGAAGCGATAACGCAAAATCCATTCAAACATTGAACTTCCTTAATATTCTTTGGAGTCATATTTTTTGAGAGCTTTGATTTTCTGGGTTGGCCTCTATCCCATGGTGGGTTACCATAAATCCAAGAAATTTTTCCATGTAACCCCAAAAGAACATTTGGTCGAGTCATGTTATAACGTCAAGAAGGTTAAAGCATATTTCTAAGTTAGAAATATGTTGTGATTCTTCCAAACTTTTTACTAACATGTCATCCACATATACTATCAGCGGCCTAATAGGTCTTTAAAGACCTTATTCATAAGGCTGATAGTAGCACCAAAGATTTTTTAATCCAAATGGCATAACTTAGTAACAAGATAAACCTTTATATGTTTGAAATGTCTTTTCTTCATCCATTTTTATTTGGTTGTAACCAGAGTAAGCATCCAAAAAACTGAGCATTTGATGTCCAAACGTAGCATCAACTAACTGATCAATTCGAGGAAGGAAAAAACTATCTTTCGGGCAAGCCTTGTTAAGGTAAATCAATACATATGTTCCATTTATTTTCTTAATCCATGACAACATTAGCTATGTAGGTAATGTACCTCTCAGATGAATCTCGCCGAAGCTTGTTAACTTCTTGCTCAATATAAAGTGCAAAACTTCGCTTCTTCGGATGATCGGTTTGAATGTCATCGATCTTGAGG
The DNA here is from genome assembly GCA_021442155.1 of Cymbidium sinense. NCBI lineage: Eukaryota > Viridiplantae > Streptophyta > Magnoliopsida > Asparagales > Orchidaceae > Cymbidium > Cymbidium sinense. The sequence goes on from CM038224.1 coordinate 96,032,209, forward strand.
AGTGCATGATCACATGTTGACTCCATGCTCCATGACTCCAAGCGAAGATGTCTTAATTTTTGTGCAAGAAGTCTATGTATTTTTCCCTTGATTCATCTGAGAGCAGAGATCCAACTTGCACTGATCGTAATGGTTGGTCATCTGATAATGTAACAAATAGCAAGTCTTCTGTGCAGGTACTTCTTCATCTCAAAATTAAAACCTTCGATGTCAAGGTCAAGGGCGTTGAGCTTGCAGATGACATGATTTGCCATTCGCACTGCACCACTCCAACTCCAATGGGGTTGGAAATTTCATCTTAAGATGAGATAATCGACCGCATCAAAATTGATTGGGGTCTTCCAAAGATACAAGTATATGTCAATGAATTTTGACCACCATGAAATTGATTAAATGAGCCACTTGTCGAGGAAATTCACCAAAGACAACAGGAAGGGTGATTGCCCCCTCTACTCGCACAGGGCGATTATCAAACCCGTATAATGGTCCTGCAGCGGGTTGGAGCTTTTCCCTAACCATGCCCATGTTAAGAAATGTGGAGTAAAATAAGACATCAATAGAACTCCCATTGTCAATCAAAATTCTCATTATAGATGGGTCACCCCCTACTGACAAGTGGATCTTGATGAGGAACATGTACCTCTTCTAAGTCAGTCATTAAAAGTGATGGAATGATCAAGCAGACTTCTTTAACTCCGGCTCTTCTGAGATGGTAATGAGAACTTGATTAGATAGTATTAGTCCTCCTGCAATTGTTTCAATTTCTCCAACTATTTGATGATTATTTTGTTGTTTCTATGATGGTTGTCCTGGTTGCCCCCCAGTTGGAGGTATGTTTGTTTGAGTCGATTGATTCTTCACAAATCAATAGATATCCTTGTTGAATGAGCCTCTCAATTTCTTCTTTGAGTTGTTTGCATGCCTCAGAGTATGTCCATGACTTGATGGAAGTGCCAATATTGCTCGATTTCGAATTTTGGAATGCGCCACTTGATATTTTCTTCATCTCGAATAGCCATTAGAGGTTAACACGAGATGTGTTCAACGACCTGGCCGTGGTTCACGCCATTGATATGGGGGTCGGAGGGAGATCACGACGCATTGTTTTCTGATAGACCGCCGGTTCGCATTCCCTGGGGTAATTTTATATTTTCCTGTAGATTGCTCAAATTATTTGCGATGGGTAGTAATAGCCTCATCAGCAGAGATTTGTGCTTCCACACGATGAACCAAGTCAGCATATGAGCGGACCGTGTCTCGCATTAGTGACGAGTAAAAAGGCCCTGGACGGAGTCCTCCAAGGAAAACTCCTCTTAATAGTTTGGTCTACTCCAAGTATTTGGCGAGCTTCTAAGGAGAACCTCTGGAAGTATTCCTTACGTGATTCGCCCTCATTTTGACGAATGCCAGAGAGATGGGAGGAATCTTTAATGATCCTATGGTTTGCAATGAACTGTTCTACAAAAAGCTTGGCGAGTTCATCAAAGGTATGTATGGATTCCCTTGGAAGGGAGTAGAACCAAGTGCCCTCGAGGGTAATCGGAAAGACCGACAAAGCAAGGTGTGAGCTCGTTGGATATGCATGATAGTCCTATAATGGTCGATGTGTTCATGTGGGTCGGTCACCCCATCATAAGAATCAATGTTCGGAAGCTTGAAACCCACGGGAATAGGATGTTGAAGAATAGCTTCAGCTAAAGGTGAGGATTCCTCATAGCCGCGGTGAGGGGGAAGATGATCTCTATCTGGAGGTGAAATTCGTCTTATATTAAGCATCGTAATTCTGCACGTATAACATGACGAGTGGGGTAAGCAGGACGAGAATGTGTCAAGCTACTAGCAATAATTGGAGGATTAGCAGTTGGTTGAGCTGCACGTGATGGATGAGTTGAACTAGCGGTGTCAAGGAGATCGGCATCACGGTCTCTACGCGGAGGAACTTCAGTGTCAAGGAAATTAGTATTTTGACCTCCCCCGGCTAACGATCGATCTTGGGGGAGATATGTTTTTCACGGTAGTGGCTGTTGTGTTCCTCGCAAAAGTCGGATCATCTCATTTTGAGACTCTTCCATTAAGATCTTCTAAAGAGATTTCTACCTTCAAGTCACACTATCGGGGGGAGGCAAAGGTTGGCATCCTTGGTTCAAGGATTGGTTTTGAGTGGCCGGAGTTGGGCGGGAGGCTCCGTTATTCTGAGTGTTGCGCTATTGGCCATAACGAGGGTGTTCACAGGAATTGTGATTGAAGGGTTCTCTTCCCACAGACGGCGCCAAACTGTTGCATGCTAGAAATTCAGTTGCGGTAGAGTAAAAGTTTTTTCCTTAGCTTTGTTATGAAATACAGCACACACACAGGTATTTAAAGAGTGAACAATAAAACTCCAGAATTATTATATGAAAAACTTTGAAAAGGGAAAAAAAAAACCGGCTAGCCCCTTAAAAGCTTTCACTATGTATTTTGAGTACAAGATCTTCCGATCTGATTATAGAATTGTATATGAAAGGGACAGCTTACTAGTAATACGATATGTGATGATGTTGATGACAATGTTGGCTGATGTTGATAGCGATGTTGATGATGTTCGATGTTGATGATGTTGATAACGATGTTGATGCGATGTTGGCGATGATGTTGAAGACGATGTTGATGATGATGTTGACGATGATGACCGACAATAGTGGTTGGTGATGATGACCGCGATGGTCGGCGGCAGTGAGGATCGGCGGTGGCGGCGGCAGCGAGTGGCGGCGGCGGCGGCAGTGGTTGGCGGCCGTCGGTGGCGACAATGCTTGGAGGATCTTTAGAGCTCTCTCCTCTCTCTTGCTTGGGCTCCCCTCATATGAGGAATGAGGGGCTATTTATAGATTGGAGGAGTGGCGTCTCTGTAAATACATACAAAACCCGTACCACTCCCCTTCATCGGACGGCTCACAATGATCCCTTTGATCATTTGATGTATTTTAAATATTTGAGTGCTCAAATGAAGTCAGAATTTTGAGATCTTGGGCTTTTTAGATCCGGCTCATCGAGACGCTCGATTTGAATATAAACACTCCATGTTTAAGAGCTTTTAGTGATTTAATTGATATCCCAAAGTTTCCAATGATATTTTAAGTGCTTGATCTAACCAGTTTCAACTTCGGATCAATTTGCTTTTAGCATCAAGATTCGTGCTTCGCCTAGTAGTATTTTAAGTTTCATATTAGTTGACACGAGGACTTCCTAGAAGCTTGCAACATGAGTTACGTCACATTGGCAAATATATAGTTGAAGATAGAATGCTTAAGGTTGGCATTTCTATCCAGGCAGGGAAATCTCATTCTTTTCCATTAAAGAGGTCAAGTAAAGGTGATGAAAGGTCTCCTCATATTCATAGGGTTCTTTCAAGAAGTCCGTCATAAAATCAGGGTGGTGGCAATATTTCTTCCCTAAAGAAAAAGAAGACATGCGCTGAAGTGACTACGTCGGATATCTGTGAAGAAGATGTTCGCCCCCAGTTGACCTCTGAGAGTTTAGTTGTTTCAACTCATGATGGGGAGTTCGTTTCTAGAAGCCGCACATTCCTGAAGAGGTGTTAAATCACATATGTCTTGGGCGCCAACGGAGATGGTGAATGCGTTGTCTTCCTTCTTTCTTCTTTTCTTCTTTTCTTTTTTGTGTAATATTTGTGATGATTTTTTTTCTTTATAGGTAACTCAAACATTAGAGGCGGATGGCTCATTTGAGTGTAATAGATGAGTGGAATCTTGAATTTGTAAAGATAAAATATATCTGGCGAGTATGAAAGATGAGTATTAAAGCCAAAGAAGTGGCGACTTTGGAGGATCAGCTGACCGGGTGCAGAACTGAGCTAGCGAACATGTTGACTTCTCTTTCTCTCCAGTGGCAGGAGGTGGAGCGCACTCGTGATGAGCTGATTGAGGTGAGGATAGAGACTCATCAGAAAGAGAAAAAACTCAAGGCACTTACAGCGGAGAAGAGAGCTCTCGAACTAGAGAAGAAAATATTACAGGATCGTCTTTCTGAGAAAGAGCATATAATGTCATAAGCGGAAGCAAATGAAATCTCCTTGAAGGCGGTGGAAGACTTTAAGAACTCCCTGGCTTATCTCGGTACACTCGAAGACCATGTTCAGGAAGCTCGTAATCATATACTTGATGTTGAAGTGAAGGACTTGGAGCACCAATGTTTAGAGGAGGGCTTCATCAGAGGGTTCCTAAAGGAATCCATAAGACATCGCAAGGCGGGCTGGTATTGAGGATCTATCTCCCAGGCAAGTATCCGAAGACTCTTCATCCGATTCAGGAGATGAAGGAGTTGAAATTGAGTCTAAGGGAGTATCTTCTAGTGGTGAGGAGGACGTTGATATCACCAACTGATATGACACTTAAAATACTACTAAAGCGAAGCAGATCTAAATCTTGAAAGCGATCCAAGTTGAAGCGGGTCAATCGAGCACTTAAAATATCATTAGAAACTTTGGGATATCGTTAAATCCCTAAAAGCTCTTAAACATGGAGTGTTTATAGTCAATCGTATCTCGAGCGGATCTAACAAGCCCAAGATCTCAAAATTCCGACTTTATTTGAGCACTCAAATATTTAAAATACATCAAATGATCAAAGGGATCATTGTGAGCCGTCGATGAAGGGGAGTGGTGGGTTTTGTATGTATTTCAGAGGCACTCCCAATCTATAAATAACCCCTCATTTCTCATATGAGGGAGCCCAAGCAAGAGAGAGGAGAGAGCTCTAAAGATCCTCCAAGCACAATCGTGCCGCCACTCGACGGTTGTCAACCACCACCGCCACGGTATCCGGATCGCCTGTCAACCACTTTGTTTGCCATCATTGACCACTATTGTCGATCATCGTCAACATCGTCAACATCGTCATAAACATCGCCATTACATATATTAAATATTTATGTCGTCATCATCGCTTCGTCAACATCATCGTCAACATCGTATTACTACTGTCCCTTTCATATACAATTAATCCGGTATCGGAAGATCTTGTACTCAGAACGGTACATAGTGGAAGCTTTTTTGGGCTAGGCCCGTGGTTTTCCCTCTTTTGAGGTTTTCCACATAAAATTGAGTTTTATTGTTCATCTTTAAATACGCAGTGTGTGTCAGATTTCACAATAAAGGCGAAAACTTTTACTCTACCGCAACTGATTTTCTAGCACGCAACATATCTTAATATTAAAATTTATAAATTTAATTACCGAGTTGGACAATTTTGCTTAAATTACAGAGAAAACAATCATGTAATGTCATGTCAGGTTTAGGAGTCATGTTGAGGTGACATGTACTCAAATTATTTGAGTTGGAGGTTGCATGATTTGAGCCACTCTTACTTAAACATGGGACCTGTCCCACGAAATTTAAATGTGACATGTATATCAATTTATGAAAGGTTAAGTATTATCATTTTTATATGCTAATATGAAAGTTAAAGTATTATATATATATATATATATATATATATATATATTCATGAGAATAATGGGACATGTATATAAATTTTCAATAAATAAATGACAAGTAGAACGATGAATTCAACATAATGAGACCATAAATGAGTTATATAATATTCCAAACTCCTATAATCCTACTCAATAATAGAGAAATTTTTTTTTGGAAATAAGGCTGTCAAAAAAGCTCGTTGTTCAGGCATTTCGTGTTCTCGTTAAGTAGCTTTGTTTAGTTGTTAAGTTTTCGAAGAACACGAAAAAACAATTTATGATATATAAGCAGAAAAATGAACAATCTTTTGTTCATTCGTGTTCGGCTCGATAAGGCTCGAAACAAATAATTATTTATAATAATTATATAAAAATTATATAATATATATTTTTTAAATTAAATTATTTATTAATTAATTTTTATTTGCATGAATAAGTAATTTAATTAATAATATTTAAATTAAATAAATTTAGACACATTATAATAATTAAACATAATTTAAAATTTTCAATTGTTGAAATGAATGGTTCAGATTTCAGATTTGAGGAGATTTTTTATTAAATCTTAACTTAATTCCTAAACCCTAACTACTTAAGCTTATGAGACGGCTCACCGCTTGCACTCTATGACTCTTCCACTCTTCGACTCTTCGACTCTTTTCTTACGTCTTATTTGTAACCTATTCTACAGTGCTATCCTATTCTCCTTCCTTCCTGGGCCTCCTCTATGGCTTTACTACTACGAGCACTTGATATTCTTGGGAGTTGCGACGCTCTAATCCACAGGTAGAGCCGATTAGCCAAATCGCCAAGGCACCAATTACGAAACTTGCTTCTCTAATTTCTACAGTTCGGTATCGTTTATTATTTTGTAGTTTCTCCATCTTTTGCCTAACTTCTTGAGTTGCTGGCTTGCTGAAGTGTCTGGATTCTAGATGAGTCAAAAATGCTAATATGCTATTGAAATTTCTTGGATATGTGATTTGCAGTGTTCGGTTTCTGGTTGGAATGTGCAATGAAATGCTGAAGTGTATTTTCTCAGTTTGATTTTGTAATATCGTGCATATTTTGGAGTTTAGGCCCTTTATGGTTTGCTATCTATATGTAGCTAGTATAGTATTAAGTATTCTAATTTCGGTTTCTGGTTTAGTATTTATAAATAAAACAGCAAATAAAATGAAAGCTGCAGTCAAAAAATAATTGAAACAAACTCAACTAAATAAGATATATAAGCAGTCATTTTATCAAGCTAAGTTGCATCGCATATTAAAAAATTATTTAACTTCACAACCCTTTAAAAATGACAACTCTTAAGTCTTAATGTAGTCATAATGGTGTAGCCTGATTGCTATATAAATAGTATCAAATGCTCACCATGAATGAAGAATCTGGAGAGAACAACAAGTAGTCATATCTCAAATTAGTAGGTAGAGAAGTAGTCATTTCTCATAATTAGTATTTTTAGATGTATCATGGAGAATTTGATTTTTTTTCTAATAAAGCATTAACTTGCCAATTTATAAAGTAACTGAAATTTGATGTTAAATCATTTTTATGGAGAATACTACACATTGTTTTATCCTAAATTGCTGAGATTTATGATTTCTAGATTCTAAAGGGTTATGATGTTAAATCATTTTTAATATGAGATGCAACTTAGCTTGATAAAAATGGCTGCTTATATTCTGAGTGACCTTTGGCCATCATTACTACACTTGGTCTTTACTTCAATAGTACTACACTTGATTTTGGGGTTTTTAAGAATTTAAGCAGCTAGTAAGTTATGACAGCCTCATTGATTTGCTGATAGAAAATGTCAAACTGAGCCCATTCATTATAACTGCTTAATACTTTTTTGGCTAATAATTACTTGCTATTTGAGATATGACTACTTCTTCAGTGTTCTCTCTAGAATCTTTATTCGAGGACCATTTTGTACTATTTATATAGCAATTGAGCCACACCACTATGAATCCATTAAGGTATATCTTTCATTTTTGAATATTGAATGATGATGCAACCTTCATATTATTTGTTGTTTTATTGTTATTTTATTTGATATTTTTTCTTATATGTAGTTATTTCCAGATTCTTCATTCATGAGGACCATTAGACACTACTTATATAGCAATCGGGCTACACCATAATGGTAAGTTAACTAACAAGTTAATGCTTCATTAACCTAAAAAATACTGACAGTTATTATGAGAAATGGCTACTTCTCTACTTACAGCTATTTTAAGATATGACTATTTGCTATTCTCTCCAGATTCTTCATTCATGAGGACCATTTGATACTATTTATATATCAATCAGACTACACCATTATGATTATATTAAGACTTAAGAGTTGTCATTTTTAAAGGGTTGTGATGTTAATTTTATTTTAATATAAGATGCAACTTAGCTTGATCGAATAACTGCTTTTATATCTTGTTTAGTTGGGTCTATTTCAATTATTTTTTGATTGCATCTTTCATTTTTTGACTGCGATTTTAAAATGAGATGCAACTTAGCTTGATAAAATGGTTGTTTAGTTCATCAAACATGCACTTGGTCTTAACTTCAATATCACTACATTTGATATTATGCTGAATATTTTGAATTCATGCGATTTTTAATAATTTGATAGCAGCCATCAAGTCAAGCTATGATGGCCTCATTGATTAGCTAATATTTTGTGATATTAAACTTTTTTTAGTACGAGAAACTGAGATGCAAGTTAGTGCTGAAAAAGTCAACTTAAACATGAGACATGAGGCTTTTCTTCATAATCCCATTAAAGCAAAACAAAATTAAATGAGAAGCCATTTACAAAACAACTTATTTATTTACTATTTTATTGTGTTTTGGTCTTTACCTTATCAAATAAGTTGGTTTATCATTTTTGGGTGTTTGAAGAATTTAAGCAGTCATCGAGCTATGAAGGTATCATTGATTAGTTGATAAAATATTTCAAACTGAGCCCATTTTATAAGTAAAGCAACCATCAATATTAGTAAGTTGTCGGATTGTTTTACTGCATAAGACTATTTGGCTATCTCTACTGTTATTTTGAGATCAATCTACTTGCTATTTTATCTTGTTTTCTTAGCCATGAGGCTTGAGGGAAAACCCCACATGGAATATATATTATATACATACCATGCCATCAAATTTCAGTCACTTTATAAATTGGCAAATTAATGCTTCATTAGAAAGAAATCAAATTCTCCATGATACAGTTAGCCTAAAAAATACTACATTTATAATGAGAAATGGCTACTTGATGTTCTCTCCAGATTCTTCAGATTATTAGATTTAGCTACATGCAAGTTATTGCTTTCATTTAATTTGTTGTTTCATTGTATTTTGGTCCTTAGTTTATCAATAATATTCTTGATTTTATGTTGAATTGCTTAGAGTTAAGTGTTTAAAGGGCTGTGATGTTAAATCTTTTTTTAATATGAGATACAATCATGCAACTTAGCTTGATAAAATGGCTGCTTATATATCTTGTTTAATTGAGTCTGTTTCAATTACTTTTGGATTGCAGTTTTCATTTTATTTGTTGTTTCAATGTATTTTGGTCCTTAGTTTATCAATAATATTCTTGATTTTATGCTAAATTGCTTGGAGTTGTGGTGTTTAAAGGGCTACGATGTTAAATCTTTTTTAATATGAGATGCAACTTAGCTTGATAAAATGACTGCTTATATATCTTGTTTAGTTGGGTCTGTTTTAATTATTTTTTGACTGTAGCTTTCATTTTATTTGCTAATTCATTGTATTTTGGTCCTTGATAAAATGACTGCTTTCATTTTAATTGCTATTTCATTGTATTTTGGATTTATGTATTTTTTAAGAATTTAAGCAGCCATGAGTTATGCCCATCAAGCTATGACGGCATCATTGATTATCTGATATAAAATTTCAAACTGAGCCCATTCAATAATTATATAACATAAATTTTGTTTAGTTTTGTTTATATAGTGCAGCAAGAAGTATTCAAGTATAAAGTGGCAAAGAGCAGATCTTATATGACAAAGTTGATGACTTCTGGAGAATGAATAATCAAGCCAAGATTATCAAGATTATTTTGAGTTTGAAAGATGTTAAAGTTTCAATTTCTTTTGTATAAGTGTTTGATTGGATTGTATCAATGTACTCATTTATTTATTTGTAATTTTTTTTATTTTTTGTGTACTCAATCATATTCAAATGTAGTAAATCAAATTTGTAGTAATGTAATTTTTGTAAATAATAAAATATTTTATTAGATCACATTTTGATATTCAATTATAATATTGCTTTATGTAATTTTGTTTGTAATAAAATCTATTTTTGAAAAGATTATTTTTATTGTTAGTCCTCACGCTCCATAACTTATAAACAAATAACTATAAAGCTGTATTATTGTATTAAATTTTTTTATTAAATTTAATATTTTTAAAATATTAATAAATAAATAAAAATCCTTAACGAGCTTTAACGAGCTGAACACAAGCTCTTAACGAACACGAACAAATTCATGAGCCGAACACAAACAACTATTAACGAGCCCTTAACGAACACGAACAGATAATGAACAAAGAAATTTCTTAACAAGCCGAACATGAACAAGTACCAAGCTCGCTCAAGCTCGGCTCATTTACACCCCTATTTGGAAGTGGTTCTTTATCCTTTTTCACCTATTCAAGGCAGCAGAACCTAGTGCATCATTACTGATCTTTGTCGCTAATTAAGAATCCTCTTGTGATCGATGCCTCGTATCTGTAATCAATTCCGCATTATATTTGTTGATACATCCTCAGAAAATTAATCTGATCAAGCACGAATCTCAAGGCATTTTCAGAAATGCTTCGATCTAATCACCGATTTCAGCAAGCCTTCAACCGTCTCGATGACGAACATAGCAACATCAAGCATAGTTCGATCCAGCTCGACTATCGTATCGGGGCATGAAAATGGATCTGATTGCCAAATGGTCACCAAAATGACATATTTATAATTCGGTCGGCTGATCGAGGCCAATCCAACGAATCCAAGATCACCCAATTCGCATCATTAAGGCACCAGATCATCAAAATCCGTCTCGAGGATCGGCGGGCCGTCCTGGGGGAAGGTTGGAGTTTTCCGAATTTACAAGCCACTCCCAAAATCTATAAATAGAGCCTCATTCTCACCTTAGAGAGGACCATCGATTGGAAGACGAGCTCGAGAACCACCGGTCGACCTTGGCCCGACGATCTATCACCAGGTGCCACCATAGTCTTAAGATCAGCTCGCCCTTGAGATCGCCCCAGGACTAGAAAAGACGGTTCGCTCTTTTCTCAGATCAAGAGGTTGCTAAGATCCGCGTTCGCCGCTTTTGGGAAACTTCTCCTTGGGTTGGAGTTGAGATATTGTATTTTTCTACACTAATATTGTTTCCCTAACACCTTCTTCTCACTAACGAGAAGCGGAGTATCTTTTGAACAGATAGTGAAAGTTCTGGGGCAAGGCCGTGGTTTTCCTTGGGTTTTCCGTATAACCCGTGTTCATATCCCGCTTGTGTTGGATAATTTTTGGGCTACGACGAAGATCTCGCATCTACAGGAATAAAATTCTCTAGCACGCAACATTTGTAATAATATTATTTTTGAAGAAGATGTTCCGACGGAGGCCTTTTAGTATTTCAAGCAACCTACAACATGAAGGAATAAAGAAAAAATATTATGAAAAGTATCCTCATCTTACAAGAGCCTCTATCAAATTTTTATAGAACATTGAGCCTTCTGAACAACAAATTGACAATAGATATTTTCTCTTGATATGACACTAGAAATTTCACTAGTCCAAGCACGAATCTTGATATCAAAAATAATAATCCTAAATCGAAACTAGTCCAGATCAAGTACTTAAAATATCATTGAAAATTTTGGGATATTAGTTGAATCCCTAAATAGTTCCTAAATATGGAATATATATGATTAAATCGAGCGTCTTGACGAGCCGGATCTAACAAGCCCAAGATCTCGATTCTGACTTCATTTGAGCATTCAAGTACTTAAAATATATCATATAGTCAAGGGAATTATTTTGAGCCATCCGATAAAATGGTTTGAATTTTATATTTATTTATAGAAATGCCACGAAGGAATAAAGAAGAAATATTATGAAAAGTATCCTCATCTTGCAGGAGCCTCTATCAAATTTTTATAGAACATTGAGCCTTCTGAGCAACCAATTGATAATAGGTATGTTCTCTCATTGATTTGAGCTAGAGTTCATGTTATATCGGATGCCTACCTATCTTCTTCTTACTTATTATTGTTTAGTGTTTCTTTGGGACAAAGATTTCTTTTCTGTTAAACTATGCATGATTTTATCTTTTTAATGCGTAGGCAGCTTTTCAAATACAAATTGACGAGCGGTTATGGAGAACTATGATTGTGGATTTAACTGCTAGAAAAAAAAAAAGTCTTAACAGTGGTTTAAAATATTATAAAACTGCTATGATTGCATTGTGATGAAAATTTTTTGGCAGTGGTTTTACGATGGCCGGGAAGGCTTCTTGCGACACTTAAAATTACAACGGGTTTAACTGTATCTAGTTTTAGCAATAGTTAAATTTATGATACTTCGATATTTTTAAAAATTAAGCGTATAACTTCAATATATATCAGACACGAATACCGATCTGATATGCCTTTAACTCATGTCGGACACGGCAGAGCGATTATGTAGAGCTATGATTTATGATATTTAAGTTCATTAATCAAAAGTAATAATATTAAGGAAAATCAAAATTTGAACAAAAATTTGTTATATTAGAAATCAAATATTCTCAATAGTTATGAACCATTTAAAAATAGATAAGAAATGTAAATGATTACCAATGTTGGATCGGCTTAAAACTTTAAGAAATGCAAGCACATAAAAAATGAAAAATTAAATTAGTATAAAATATGAATTTAGTTCGAAACTTTATATTCATTAGCATTATTGTTAATAAAAGTATAGTGTTAGCAGTCAAAAATAAGTTGAATGATGCAGTAATGTATACTTTGTTTGAAAGAAAATAATATATTTACTAATTTTCATATTACTATTAATTTTATATAGAAAATACAAATAATTATATTTTCCACAATTTATTACCTAATTTCGCTGTAATATAGGAAGAATTATATTCACTATTATTAATTTTATGACTCATATATCTGTCTTCTTGAAGAGAAAATCATAATTACAATAAAATAAAATTTAATCTCTTTCTATCAGACTTCTTAGTAAAACTTCAGTAAGATTTTGCTAATCGAATTCTTTAATTAAAGTAATTTTTCTAATCAAATTATTTAATTGATCTGTGATTACTAGATCTGGAAGAATAATATGTCGTGCTTAACTTTTTTATAAAAAGCTTTCCACCTTTGAGGCGTAATAAGCGTCACACACCATAATTTATATTTTGCATGAAAGGAAATTTATGTAATTTCAAAAATCCTTTAAGCAATCTAATGGCTATATAGCTTGAAATTCAATATGTCTGACATATTTTAGGACGATTTCGCAAATTGATGCCATCGCAAATATGGAAATAGAATAGTTCCAAGAACTCTTTTGCGATGATTGCCAGTGATAAAGCCATTATAGAAGTAATGATATGTAAATAACAAAAGACTACTTCTCCATTGTTGTCCCTTTTGTAGAATAATTTCACATTTGTTGCATGCTAGAAAACCAGTTGCGGTAGAATAAAAGTTTACGCCTTAGCTTCTTTGGGGAGTCCAGCACACATACAGGTATTTAAAGAGCGAATAATAAAACTCCAGAATTTTTACGTGGAAAACCTCAAAAAGAGGGAAAAACCACGGGGCCTAGCCCAATAAAAAGCTTCCACTATATATCTGTTTCAGAGTACAAGATCTTCCCGATACCGGGATTACATAATTATATGTGAGAAGTGGACATACGATTCTTGTGTAGACGCGTTGGCGACAAAGTTGAATCAGTTGGATGATTGGACGAAGTTGGCGATGTTGATATGAAATTCTAACGAAATTGGAGTTCGACAAAGTTGGGAGGATCGGTGGCGGTGATGGCCGATGGTGGTGGTTGGCGACGTCAGTGGCGGCTGCGATTGTGCTTGGAGGATCTTTCTCTCTCTCTCTTTTGCCCTTCTTCTCCTTCACGCCCTCCTGAGAATGAGGGACTATAGATTGGAGGTGGCATCTCATAAATACATGCAAAATCCAAACCACTCCTCTCCATCGGACGGCTCATGATGATTCCCTTGATCATATGAGGTATTTTGTGTATTTGAATGCCCAAATAAAATCGGAATTGCAAGATCTTTGGCTTGTTGGAACCGGCTCGTCGAGACGCTCGATTTGACTATAAACATTCCATATTTGAGAGCTTTTTAGAAATTTAACTGATGTCTCAAAGTTTCCAATGATATTTTAAGTGCTTGATCTCGACTAGTTTCAATTTCGATTACTTGCTTTTGGCATCAAGATTAGTCTTAGAGGAATTTTCAGTCATATCAGTTCTCCTATTTTGGATGACATTATCTCATCATCCAAAATATATGTCAAATACATGAAAATAGCAAATTCAAAAAAAATATGAGGATCCATTAACACATTTTGATAGAACATCTTCTAGCACAATATTATGAATCAGGCGATATAGGGCAAATGCGTGTAGGTTTCGTAATACGAGATTTCGAGATTATTCGTGCGAATGACTGCTTGAGCGCCCACGGTGGCGTACGATTGTGCGGCATGAGTGCCACACGCCATGGCGCCGTCGCGGTGTGGTGCTTGAGGCCGGCGGTCACGATGGGCCTGGCGAACAGCAAAGCGGTATCAGGTGAGCGGCGGATATGCTTCGCGTGGTTCGCGATCAGCGTGCGGGCAGCCGGGCCAGCCTGAGTGGTCGCAGCGGGCTGCGAAGCTGGCGCATGGCGAACCAGCGGGTCAGCGATTCATGGCGATCAGCGGTTCGTCCATTGTCCGGCGGTGGATCCGCTAGCTGGCTCTGCGGTCAAGATTCACGACCGTGGGCCGGCTCGACCCATGGTGCGTTGTTGCGCCCGTATTGCGGCTTACTGGCCTAGAGCGCATTGATTACGGCCTGTCCGAGCCCGGGCCGAATGACGGTTTTGATTCACGGTTTCCGGTTTGGTAGTTTTACCTTTGCCCCAGAAGGGTCTATAAAAACCCCCCTAGGGCCAAGGAAGACACCTTCTCTTCTTCTTGAGAGAAGGTCGTTTGGAGCGGTCAAGGCGTAGTTCATTGAGCTCATTTTCCTCAAAGAGGCGTTAGTCGCTTGGACCGGGTTTGGAGATCAAGACCCGTAGTTCATTGAGGCTCCAGTTTTCCCTCGAAAGTTGATCCTTGTCGGACCACCGGGTTTGGAAGCGATCAAGACCCGTAGTTCATCTGGCGAGCTCGTTTTCCCGAAGAGCGTTTCCTGCTCGGATCACCGGTTTAGAGCGTCACGTAGTTCATCTGGCGAGGCTCCGTTTTCCCAAAGAGGCGTTGCGTCTATCCTTGGCCCGGGGTTTGGAAGCGTCAAGACCCGTAGTTCATCTGACGAGTCGATTTTCCTCGAAAGAGGCATTAATTGACCTCGTCAGACCGACCGGGTACGAAGGTGATCATCGACGATGATAACCGGAGACGGGGGTTGACGGCGATGCCCGATGATGGTGGTCGGCGATGATGATTGGTGATGATGGTGGTGAAGATTGTCGGTGATGGTCTGCGTGGCCATTGATAGTGGTGGCGGCAGATGGTGATGTCAGCCAGTTGTGATGATGGCGAGTCGGCAGGTAGCGCCAACGGTAATCCTATCATCTGCGTAGTCAACGCTTAGCCGCTCAGAGTAGAATACCTGGCTTGGCCGGAAGTAATCACCTCAGCAGTAGTCAACATGCTGCCGCCAGAATCGCCTGATGGTTGGTGATGGTGGTAACAACTAGTAGATGGTAGTCAACATGCGGCCGTCATGATGTGGATAACAATGATATCTTGCCGCCAGTTGATCGGTAATACGGCAACGATGAGGATTTGACATATCAGAATTGTTTGTGAGGGAAGTGTGACTTCGATAGCGATTAACATGTATGGAAGAGGTTGAATTAGATCCGTGAGATTTTGACCCATCGAGGTTATTTATGAGTGTTGCCGATGGCGTTAACTGTGGAAGAGGCGTGGGAAGTCCACCAAGGACCTTTTGACTATCTAGGTTGTTTTTGAGGGTGTTACAGATGGCGTTAACATGTGGAAGAGGTTGAATTGAATCCGAGAATTTTTTGACTATCAAGGGTTATTTATTCAGTGTTACAGATGGCGTTAACTTTGTATGGAAGAGGTCGAATTGAATCGAGGATCTTTGACCTTATCGAGGTTGCTTGTCGAGTATTACGATGGCGTTAACATGTATGGAAGAGGTTGAATTGATCCGGCGAGATTTTTGACCATCGAGGTTGTTTGTCGAGTGTTACCCAATGGCGTTAACATGTATGTAAGAGGTCGAATTGAATCCGGCGAGGATTTTGACCTATCGAGGTTGTTTGTCAGTGTTGCAGATGATGTTAACTTTGTATGGAAGAGGTTGAATTGAATCGAGAATTTTGACTATCAGGTTGTTTGCGAGTCTTATTCGATGGCGTTAACGTATGAAAGAGGTGGTAGGAAGTCCACGAGGACCTTTGACCTATCTGTTGTTTTTACTTGAGTCTTTGCTCGATGGCGTTAACGTGTGGAAGTGGTTGAATCGAATCCGGCGATTTTGACTATCGAGTTGTTTGTGAGTCTTTGCTCGATGGCGTTAACACGTATGGAAGAGGTTGAATTGAATCCGAGAATTTTTGATCTATCGAGGTTGTTTGTCGAGGTGTTGCAGATGGCGTTAACTATGGAAGAGGTTGAATTGAATCGGCGAGGATTTTTGACCTATCAGAGGTTGTTTGTCGAGGTGTTACAGATGGCGTTATATGGAAGAGGTTGAATTGAATCGGCGAGATTTGACCCATCGAGGTTATTTGTCAGTGTTAGATGATGTTAACACTATGGAAGAGGTCTTAGGAAGTCCACCAAGGACCTTTTGACCTATCTAGGTTGTTTGTCGAGTCTTTGCTTTCGATGGCGTTAACATGGAAGAGGTCATAGGAAGTCCACCAAGGACCTTTTGACCCATCTAGGTTGTTTGTCGAGTCTTTTCGATGGCGTTAACTTGTATAGAAGAATTGAATCCGTTGAGGATTTTGACCTATCCGAGGTTGTTTGTCGAGTGTTACCGATGACATTAACACGTATGAAAGAGGTTGGAAGTCCACCAAGGACCTTTTGACCTATCTTAGGTTGTTTGTCGAGTGTTACCGATGACATTAACATGGAAGAGGTCAATTAAAACATCCGTTTGTGATTGTAGCCAAAGTTGCTCCTTAACCTTGGTCTCATTTTTCCATGAGTATGAGTGGAAAAACATAATTTGCAAAGATATATCTCTTCTTAATGTTGAAATATCCTCCAACTTTGACTTGTTTGTTGGGATGGAAATCGATTAGATGCTTAACATGGGTAATCTTCTGAGATTAAGAGTTGCCTCCCAGTTCCCGATAGAATCTGAAGGAACAATGTTTGATGAATCTTCATTCTTCGCTTGCGCTCTTTAAAAGCTTGAAATGCTCCACCTCGATGGTGGTTTTGATCTTATTGGAAAACTTGGTCGTCATACAAGATGAAATAATGGGAATCAACTTCCCACAGACGGCGCCAAACTATTGCGTGCTAGAAAACCAGTTGCGGTAGAATAAAAGTTTACGCCTTAGCTTCTTTGGGGAGTCTAGCACACATACAGGTATTTAAAGAGCGAATAATAAAACTCCAGAATTTTTACGTGAAAAACCTCAAAAAGAGGGAAAAACTACGAGGCCTAGCCCAATAAAAAGCTTCCACTATGTATCTATTTTAGAGTACAAGATCTTCCCGATACCGGGATTATAGAATTATATGTGAAGCGGACAATTCTTGTAATGACAACGTTGATGACAAAGTTGGCGGCGATGTTGGCGACGAAGTTGGCAGAGTTGGCGAAGTTGACAATGGTCGATGATGACGAAGTTGCGATGAGTTGGACAAGTTGGCCGGCGAGGATCGGCGGTGATACGGTGATGGCGGCCGATGGTGGACGCGTCGAAAGCGGCGATTGTGCTTGGAGGATCTTTAGAGCTCTCTCATCTCTCTTGCTTGCCCTCCTTCTCCTTCACTTCGCCTCCTCATATGAGGAATGAGGGGCTATTTATAGATTGGAGGAGTGGTATCTCTGTAAATACATACAAAATCCGAACCACTCCTCTCCATCGGACGGCTCATGATGATTCCCTTGATCATATGAGGTATTTTGTGTATTTGAATGCTCAAATAAAGTTGGAATTGCAAGATCTTTGGCTTGTTGGAACCGGCTCGTCGAGACGCTCGATTTGACTATAAACACTCCATATTTGAGAGCTTTTTAAAAATTTAACTGATGTCTCAAAGTTTCCAATGATATTTTAAGTGCTTGATCTCAACCAGTTTCAATTTCTGACTAGCTTGCTTTCGGCATCAAGATTCGTACTTCGACTAGAGGAATTTTCAGGGTCATATCAACATTAGCTAAGATAATATGCTTATCTAAGTATATATTTAAGTTAGATAGTTGTATGTTAACTATTTCATTTGAATTAAAAATGAAATTGATTTCTTGAGAGGTATTAATAATATTATTTCATTTAAAAAATTTTAATATTACACACACACAAACATATCTTCTAACTAATAATGTAATAATAGTAATTACATGTATGACTTCATGAAGAGGCGTCTCTTCATTCAAACATCACTATACATTTTGATTTTAATCAAATATCATTATCAATAGATGAAAAGGTTATACAAGAAAAGGATAAAAAAGAAAACCAGTGTTTTATTTTTTAGAAGTTCTTCAACAAGGGAGAATTATTGTCCAAAATGAAATTTTTTTAATTCTTTCTAATACAAAGAGATGCACACACATCAGTCTTTTGAGGACTAGAAATTAGCTGGGAACTAAAAGTTCTATGGAATGAAAATTTCAAGTGCTCAAATTATTGGCTTTATGATATGAACATATATCAAGTGAATGCTTTGTTTTATGATAAATTGGCACACATAAGAATTCTTGATTGCATAAATAATTAAGAGTGAATAAAAAAAATCATCTTATAGGAATTGAACACCAAGTACCAAATTTGAATCAATTAGCTACTGTTTGGATGATCAAAATATGACCATAGGGCAAAGTTAAACTAATTCTAAATATATTGGAAAGACTCACTAGAGATTGTGTTTTACTTATGATAATTTGGTTGGTTAATAATTTTAAAATCAATGAATTTATACAATTTAATCAAATTTTGGTCATAAGTAGATGATACTTTTTATCTTGAAAGCTTAAGCTTTCTATGTTCTCTACACAGCTTATCGATCTCTTAGTAATAGATTCAATGCACAAAAATAAAAAATAATAATAATAAAAATAGTGGTTTTTTGGTTTTAAATGGACTACATAGTTCTTTATAGTTATCACTAACATGCGATCCACCTACTATGATATTTTATTCAACACGAATTCATTCTTCACTTTTGGATTTCAAATGGACCTTCTCACATATTTATTGGTGGCCAATCAATCAATATGTATTATAGTGCAAAATAAAATATGTGATAATTATGAAATTAAAATTCTAAAAATCAAAACCAACACAAATTATCTTGGCTGTATCTAATATTTATAAAAGAAACTTTAAATCATGATTAAATAAAGGAATGTATAATAAAACATGAATAATGACATGATTACAACAACTTCTATAAAAGATGACAGTAAAAACTCGATGAGAAACTACAGACCTCATCTTTTTCACGTCCTAGCCCTCTTGATCTCTTCATTAAATTCTACATAAAAAAGTGCTTGGACATCAAAATTGGTTTATTGAGTGCAAAGGTTGGTGCTTGGGCATTGATATCTAGTGCTCAGGCATTAGTAACTTTGTTTGGTACTACAACTAAGTGCCTTAATTCAATTGTTTAAACGTTAAGTTTGGCACCTAGGTGTCAAGCTGGTTGCTAGGTTCAAATTCTCCTTTTAATTGCATCTTTTTCTCCATAATTTATTTGGATAGCTTTGTCTCTTAGTTCTGCACGTTGATTATTAGTATTTTGCTCAATGTATGCTCACCTACAAAAAATTAAATTTCAAATTATTAGTGTAACTAAATTCATATACAAAATTAGTGCACATCAGTGCTTCAAGGAAAAAAATAATGCATGCAACTTTCACACTTATTATTTGTTCTATGTTGAATAAAGTAATACATACACACACACACACACACACACACACATATATATATATATATATATATATATATATATATATATATATAATATATATATATATATTTTTATATACATATATATATATATCATATATATATATATATATACATATATATATATATATACATATATATATATATATATATATACATATATATATATATATATATATATATATATATATATATATATAATACTAATTTAATGATATAAATTTATTTTTTATACAATCTTATTAGATCACTTTAATATTTTATTGATTATTTTATTTTTGAAACCTGGACATGCACCCACCATAAATGGATAGACTTATAATGGCTTGATACTAGGTCATAGTGATCTTATAAGAACATAAATTCTTCAACATAAAAATGTAATGAATACTAGTCTTTTATGACAAGTGTATGAGAATTAATGACATACTAAGCTAGAGCTCTACAGTAGATAGGTTTTTATGGGATTTGGCTTAGTAGTTTGTTAATTCACTATTGACATATGAAATATTAGAAAAAAAAATAAGATGAAAATTTATAATTTATGTTATTAGGGCATATCATATGAAAACCACTCCTACCATTCATCTTATCATGGTTTTGTATGTGCTACAAAAAAAAAAAAAAAGGAATGAAGATTAGGTTATTAATAGGTACATTCACTGAGGATCTATAAGTGCATTTGAATATGAAGTATAAGCATGGTTCCATAAACTGATGGAGTAATTTATAAGCAATAGAAATTTATCAAAAGAAGATGAAGTGGAGTACGAAAGTGTTGGGAGGAAGGAAAATGAAGAAGGATTTATTTGAGTCAGCTGTAGTTTTTTAAAAAGTTGGTTGTAAAATGTGTAGAAAAATTTTTAAAATCCATTGTATATTATAACTATTTTTAAAAAAAAAAATTAAAAAAATTTTTTTAATGATCTACTCTAATAATTTTAGTTCAAAATAGTTTTTTTAAAAAACTTTGAAAAGTAAAAAAAAAAAAGTCAACGTTGATTTCTTTTGACTCTTTTGAAAAAAAAGTCATCTATCCTAAATACACCTTAAATAAAAAGATAGATAAATAGATAGATAGACACAATGAGAGAGGAGAGCGAAAGAAAAGTAAAACTAAAAGAAAAAAATGACAATGACTAAAATAATTTAGATGTATTTATTTCTTGTATTAAAATTCTATTAAGTGTATTATATCATAACTGATTAAATGTCAAAATATTAATATAAAATGTATAGGTGTGTTTAAAAATCACATGATGTGCATGGCCTACTTACAAGAAAAATCGTTATTATTTTTTGCTTTGAAATATTCCGGTGTTCGTTCATATTTCCCGTCAATTTTTTAAAATTTCAGCTTTCAATTTGTTGGAAAAGGTTTGTTGATTTCTTGGCTTCAACTTGATTAAGTGTAAGACTATTGTTACTTTTTTTTTATCTGTGCCTATGCTTTCCTCTAAATTAAATCCCTATTTAAGATATCAAAAAGAAATGTTAATAAATATAAAACCTAGCAATTATGTAATAATTTATCTCTTTACACTTATATAAATTATTCATATATTCATTATAAGAATTTGTTAGGGATATAAAGATCTAAATTCAACCTGAGTCGTAAATAATTGATGCTATATCAAGCCCTTATAAACACCATAATTAAAACTTTCTTCCTCCAATTCAAATTATAGATCCCATCAACTCTACGTGCTTCAATCATGCTCATATATTCTTGACTCGCATACAATCAATTCAATGAACTGAATAATCCGTTATAAATACATAAATTAAGAGTCTATTTAGGGCAGCTATAATTTTTAAACTTTAATTGTAAAATTATCGTGGAGAAAATAGTTTTTTGAAAAAGCCGTTGTATGTGTTATAAATATTTTTTTTTTGAAAAATTCAAAAGTAAATTAACTATTTTATATTAATAAATTTAGTTTTAAAAATAATTTTCATAAATTTTAAAATCAGCCAAATAAATGATAGGCTATTTTCTGAAAAAATAAAGCAACTAAAAAACTGTATCAAATACATCCTAAGAGGTTGAATTAGCCAGAAATACGTCTTGAAATTGCCACAACAATAATTTTAGCGTTATTTTCAAACCTAGAAGAAAAAGAAAATTTTAATGCCGTGCTATATTTTCTATTTGTTATCTTCTTTTATTTTATTTTATTTATTTTCTGTGGTCAGGCTCTACCGTTCTTACTTTGCCACAGAAGCAGGCATCAACCGTACTTTTCATCGCCAACAAATTTGAATTTCTTAACAGCAATTCAATTTGGCAGAAGAGTTTACATTTAATGGATAGTCTCCTAAGAAAACATGATTTTCAGCACTGCAGGAAGAAAATTAGAATCTCTACTTACAGTTAAATATAAAAAGATTTACATATTTATTACATAATTTTCATGTATTTATATATTTCAATATATATATATATATATATATATATATATATATATATATATATATATATATATATATATATTATATATTAATGTAAACAAATATATTTTATTTTAAAAAAATTAATGATACTAATATTTTTTAATATGATTTTAAAGAATTAGATGTTGTGTATGTAAATATTAAAAATTATATATTAAATATATAAAAATATAAAAATATAAAAATTATATGATATATATATATATATATATATATATATAGATAAAAAGTAACAGGTGCAATTTAATGTATATTATGCATATGCTCGAATGTGGAACATCATATTAAGAGTGAGACTCCTAACTAATGAGCCCTGTCATCTCGTGCGATCAACGCCCATTGCTTCGTTCAAAATATTGAAACGTCCATGGCATTGCTTCGTTCAAACAAATATTATTAAATAAAAATTGGTTTATGTGGCATTTCAATGTTGAAGAAACAAATTTATTTATTTATTTTATTATTATATTATAAGAAACATAGAAATCCCATGCGGTGCGTGATATAATATAATGCTTCTTAAATTACAAAGTTTCAGTTTATTTGTAAGGCAACCTGATACGAGAAGTATTTTTTTTATTATTATTTTTAAATTTACATATTCTCATTTTGTTTAATACTTATTTAACATTTATCTATTATAATGAGAAAAAAAAGACTTGGCCCCTTCATCCTTATCCTAAATTATTTTTTATAGGATAAATTATCATAACTTTGATTCTTTTAGTGAAACATTATGAATTTTTTTTTATTTTTTTAGTTGGCCTAAGTTTGGGTTAGTTTTAGGGAATCTTATTCAAACATGAGAGGCATCTTAAGATTAACAAAATTAAGTCACTATCACATGAGTAATATTTCACTACTTCCTTTCATTATCAATAACATTCATATTCTTTCACCTTTAGTCTTCTAAATATCTAATTTAACATATATACATGCAATATACCTATATTTTTGCACACTTAATGAATATTAATGCATGAAGTTGATAGAAAAGAAAGATTCCCATCTCATAGCTAAGCATATATACATATATTAGAAATTTAAAGTTGTTTAAGATTATCTAAAATTTCCAAAACACATTCTCAGATATCTAGTATATACTTGCTAATTAAAATACATATAAACACACTAATAATAGAAACAAAACTATGCAAGGTTATATAAAATATTTTATTCATGTAAAGTCTAATAACATGAAAAGAAAAATTTTATCTTGTATTCTAACATGTATACACATAAATGAAATTAAGCAAATATTGTTTAAATAAGGGAAGTGAGATTATCTAAGACTTTCTTGCTACTTAGCCTGGATGTCCAAACTATATACTTAATAATTTAAATACATCTAAATATACACATAAAACATGAAGATAAGTCACAACTAAGTGGAGGTTTTATTAAATGCTTACAACAAACATTGATCTAAATTTCATACTCTATTCATTAATAATTTATATTTTCAAAATAATTTGAGATTTGATAATAGCCCTATATCATAACATTTATCCAACTCATACAACTTGAATGCAATAATATTCTTTTAATTTTCTTTTGAAAATATGAACACATGAGACAAATGGCATGCATTTATGATAATTGAAAGGAAGTAAGCAAATGTCATCACATAACATACTTAATTTCATTGAATCCTAAGGACAATAAAGCCAAATAAACATTCTTTAACACTAATAAAAGCTTTTATAAGATTTAGTTTCAATGTTTAAGTTATTAAAACCCAAAGAGGAGAAATGATACTTAGGATTCACTCCATCCCATGTTGGTTATTTAATATGTTAAAGGAAGGAAATTAAATATATTTATGAATTAATCATGTTTAATCTATTAATTATTTTGATTTGATCACCCTTCCCAAGCTTCTTTAATTTAATTAATCACCTAAATATGAGCCTTGAATGATATGCTTTGGAAAAATAAAATTTACAATGCACCTAAAGAGATCTAATACAATTAGGCTCATGCTTAAGAGTTAATTAAAATAAAGGAGAAAAATATTTAAGTTAAATACTCTTATGATTTCCTCACACCCATAGGATAATCATAATTTCTTTAATGAATTTATACTATTAAACACATAAAGGGATTAAATGGGTTATATTTGAGTTATCTAAATCAATTTTCATTTTAATTTTAATTTTAACATTAATTTTTTTAATTATTCTTTAATTATTAAATAGATTAATTAACCCTCTTAAGAAAGTATATTTAAGAAAATAAATAGGAAAGGGGTCACAATTATTTCTCTCATCATACTACTTATATTGATTAATTAACACTAATTATTTAATTTTTTATTGTTCACCAATTTCAATAATCATTTAATTAATTAAAGAGAGTAATTAGGGTTGAAATTCTAAAATCTTTAAACCACATGGCAAATAATTCCAAGAAAATTATGAGAGGCAGAAAATCTCCCATAGAATCATCCCACAAAATTTAGAATTAATTAGCCAAGTAATTTGACTTTAATTAAGGTAATTAGCCTGAGCTTCAAACCTTAATTAAGTATTATTCATTGGGTGTTAATTAGAGACTTTATTTTTATTAAATTCTCCTCTATCCAAGCTTTCCAAAATTGATTTATTTATATTTTTAGATTTTTTTATAATTATTTATAATTTTTTTGAATTTCTAGCCATTTAATTACATTTTTAAGCTTTAATTAATCCTTTAAACCATTGGTGTCACACGGATGCTGATGCAATCTTATTTTCACGTGGCACCATAGTATTGGATATTTAAATCATCTAATGCAACAGCTAACTCAACAGCGGTGGATGTGGTTCCGTCTTGGCGGTTTGATCTCGGATCAGACGACCGAGATTAATCCCATGATTTCAAAGTAGATTTCTAGCGTGATTAATCACGACCATCCATTCTAATCATGCAAAATGGATGGTGGTGATTTCTCTCCGAACGGAAGGCGGACAGTCCTCCTTCAACTGCTCGATCTGAGTTTGTCAAAGCTCATTCTATGGTAGAATCAACTCCAAAATGATCGGAGAATGAATCTAAGGAGATCCTATGGTGGAGATAACATGAAAACATGATTCACTTCAGTAAAGACCAATACCTATAGGCCAAGACTTGGTTGCTGAATTTTTATCTCGCTGGAGCTATTGAATAGTAGCCCACCAATAGAGGTAGCTTCATCTTTAAGAGACGAAGCCCTATTGAGAAGATCTTGAGTTGCCTCCCCATCGATTGATCTATGGACCAAACGCCGTTGCAAAGCTCGTCGGAGTTGGTCTAGGGGCATC
Organism: Cymbidium sinense; assembly: GCA_021442155.1. NCBI lineage: Eukaryota > Viridiplantae > Streptophyta > Magnoliopsida > Asparagales > Orchidaceae > Cymbidium > Cymbidium sinense. Next base: position 96,057,802 of record CM038224.1, read on the forward strand.
TTCTAGTGGTCGAGTTAATTTGAGTTTTGGCTCGCCAGAGTGAGGTGAAGGTGTGGAAGAGTTAATTTGAGTTTGGTTAAGGTTTAAGAAGTTCAGACGAACGGATCTCTCGTGTCCGATCAGGAGTTTATCTCGTTGGTGGTGGAGTGCATGAGGAGCTCGGGAGAGGGTATATGATTGTGTGAAATGCTTTAGGGAAGCTCTCTATTGAGGTTGAATGGATGGGGAGGAGTATACTCTACTTCCCAGCTAAACTAAGTGCTGGGATTTGTTCAGCCTTTGGCAGCCATCCAATCGAAGTAGGTGGCCGAAGGTGGCAGAGGACTACTAAGGCGGATGAATATGAGAGGCTGAGGGAGTGTTGTGGGCAGCCATAAGGTGTGCTCTCTTCCTTAGGTGTACCAATGGTTACCCATGGGTGAACTCACCCTCTCTTGGCCAAAGGCTGAGCCCAATAGTTTTGGGTTAGGTTGGGTCAGTGGTCCTCTATCCAAGAAGAGCCAAAAGTTGCTACCATGGGGTGGTGTGCTGAAGAACTCATCCAAATGAGAATTTTGTCCTATTTGGGTGACTTAGTTCAATAGGTTCAACCTAAATCAGGTTCACCATGGGTTGAGCCCACTTGGGCAGGCCCATGGTGACCCAATGATGAGTCATGCTAAGTTCGGTTTAGTGTATAATTTGACCCATATAGGTCAAATGGGTCAAGTTGGGCTAAGTTGATCATTTTGATCAAATTGGGTCAAAGTGATGACTTGGATAAATTCAATTGATCATTTGGAGTGAATGAATACAATTGGTTTGATTCAATTTGGGTTAGATTTGGATTTGATTTATATGGTTCAATTTAGGTCAAATAGGCCATGTTGGTTTGCTTAGGTTCAATTGATTGTAGTGGAGTATTTAATAATGACCTATAATCATCAATGAAGGGATTAAATTGCTTGATTTGATCTAATGGGAGTTTGATTGGAGTTTGGCTTACTTACGCCTTTTAGGTCACTTTAGGTTAAGTGGCTTGGTCAAGTCAACTTGGACCAATTGGAGTTATGGATGGTTGGGAGGTGTTCAATGCTGAATTTATGGTTGATTGGCGGCTTTGACTATAATTGATATCGGCTTGATTAGGTTTTGGCTCATTTGAACCTTTTAGGTCAAATGAGCTAACTTGGGTTGATCAAATTCACTTAGTTCAATGAGCTTGATTGCAAATGTTGGAGTAGTTTAGAATGATATATTGAATACTTAGGGTGATTGAGAAAATTGAATTGGATTTAGTTTGCTTGAATGTGTTTGAATGGAGTTATAGGATTATAGTGGGTGAACTTAGGATAAGATCCAAGTTAATTTGGCTTGGAGCTTGGATTGAAGAATCAATTTTAATTAAGATTAATTGAATAAGTTTGAGTTATTTTAGCTCTAACCACATAAACTTAAGTTTGTATGAGTGGATGGGCATGAATTTTGATTTGGGGTAAGTGAACTTACTTATCCTAAGGTAAACTCTAGGCTTAAGGTTATGCCTTAAAAGTCTCTAGGTCTAGGTTTAGTGTTGTTGTAATCACTTGAATTGTTCTAGCACTAAGAAAGTTTAAGTGTCTAGATGGCTCCTAGATATAAGATAGGAGGATTAATCCGACTCCAAAAGTGAGGTCAACACCCATCAATTAATATTTAAAAGTTTCTAATTATACTTCAAAAATTTGATTTGAACTCATTTGAATTTAGATCCATTCACTCTTATTATTGTTCGATTAGTCTCATTTTTATGTTCAATTTGACTATATATTTATTGAAATTAGCAGACAAATGATCATGAACTTATTTTTAATAATTTTCAACTCGAGAATTACATTAAGATTCATGCTTTATAGATTTTTTAGAAGATGTATCAATACTACATATAAAAATTGTGTTTCATTGTAAATCTTTTTTTAAAATAGACTTACATTAGAATTTAATATATTTATAAAAGAATATCTAGATGCTCCTATCTTTATTTAAATAAAAATTTTAAAATTTTAATTAGATATGTAGAATTTATTTTATTAAAATGAATAATATTTTTTAAGATGTTAAAATTTTTGTGAGTTAAATAAAAATAGTCTTTTTTGATATAAAAATGACATATAAATAAAACTTAAAATTTATTTTCATTTGAAACTTTAAAGTTGAATTAGCTCAAATATACAATACTTTAAGAATAATATTTTTTAAATTTATGTTTTGTTAATTTAAATGTTTTAAATATTAAAAATAAAATTAATGTTTTTTGGGGAGAGGGGGTGGTGGTCATGTCCTTAGGTGTATAAATCAACAATATGTAGAATATATGTATATAAAATCATTTTCTTCAAAGTGTTTAGACTCATGCAAGTCACTTAAATTCGATTGAAAATTAGTCACAGTTGTAAATGAAACTTTTTCATGTTAAAATATATTTTATTTTAATTTTGACTAGAGAATAAAATGCTCAAATTTGACTCAATATCACACTATACATACATTAAAAAATATAAAAAAATAATATACCATCTAACTTCATCGATGAGCCATGTTAGAAGTAATTAACAACTCTAGAGTACTTCTCATTAAAGAGAGAGAGAGAGAGAGAGAGAGAGAGAGAGAGAGAGAAGCTCTTGGACTTCACTAGATCTCTTAAAAAAACACAAATTAATATGAATAAAGTTGATCAAAATATATTAGGATATGTTAGGCCCAACATATTATTTTAGATTTATTAGCATGGATTGAAGTTCAACATTACACAACATTCTACATTTTTATTATATAAATAAATATATATAAACAAATTTACTATGGATTATTGTAAAAATAGTAAGTCTAACAAATGTGTAGCTTTTAAATTGCATGAATAACACAAGAAGATGATGTAGCACAACAAATGATTCATATAAATAAATTAAAAGTCAAATTATAAGAGCAATGTTAGAAGCCCAAGCAAGCAAAAGCCTAAAATTTAAAACCCATGGAAAAAGCTCATGTTTAAACATATTTAAATACCTTGGATCCATGTTTAGCCAACACCACCTAACTGATTTATAAAAAAATTGATTTCATTAATTTAGATTTCAAAACTCTCCACTAATAGGTGGTCAACATGTCTCTTTCCTTCCATATTTTTCCTCTAAAATACATTATAATGGGCAGATTAATCATATAAGATGCCAATAAACATGGCTATGCTTTAATAAAATATTATGCATTTTTGGAATGTAAAGTCAGTTAGAGAATTATATTCTCTTTGTTATCATGCTTGGTGACTTAATTAAACTTTTTTTCTTCATGGCGCTGACTGGGAAAAAATAGTGAATGCAAATGCACATGCCATTCAAGTAATACAATGATGAGTTGAGTATTATTCCCACAAGTAACTTTTATACAATCCTATTAAGTTAAATATGAATCTTATGCTACCCTAATTTTTGTTCAACTAAGTGAAAATGCAAAAAAAGATTAAAATTACTTTAGAAAATTGAAATTTAATTAATTTTTAGAAAACATACTATGAAGTTATAATTTCTTGATTATTTCTATAAAGTTTGTGTTTGAAAAGTTATTTCATGTAATTGTTAATATGGAGCAAAATTATCTTTTTGTGTATGCTTACATAAAAAATGTCATTATATTTAATTAGTGTTATGCCTATATACTAATTAAAATAAGTGATAAAAAATAATTGCTTTGTTGGGTCCCAAGTCTCAGATGAGAAAGTGGAGGGTTGCATTAGGAAGTCGACAACCAACGTTAAACTTATCCAAAAACCATGAGATGAATCCTTCAATACATTATGTTAACTTAATAGGACATAATGGTGAAGAGTGATTCATGTAGTTGACCCCATGTAGTGGGATAAAGGGATGTTATTGTTGTTGTTGATCATATTATTTTCATCTCTATATTTGATTGGAAATCATTAAAATACCTTATGCTTATATATATTTTAAAGATTTGATTTCTTCTCTCTAAGTATTCTACTAGAGCTCTTTGATGGAAGCCTCTTTAACAACTCATAACTAAAATTTCAAAACAACTCATAACCTCACATAAAAGCCTGGGAATTAAATCAAGATAATAAAATTTTTAGCAACCCCTTAGTTGGATGAATGAATGTATAATATCATGCATGTCATATTCTTCTATTCTTGTTAAGAGGGGGACTTCCATCTGTGCCATAGAATGAAAGCTTAACCTATGAGAGCCTTTGATGGAAAAACACCCATTTCTCTCTTGATTTGGCCCATAATAAAGTTCTCATGCATTTAGGCATACAAAATCCCATAGCATGTGTCAAAATAAAGAGTTCAAAAGAATCAAATAAATTTGATAAAACTTGCATTAGATTAAGTCATGGTTTCATACCACTCATGCTCTAGTCTTTTAGGGAGTGAGTTTAAGGACTTAGTTTTCTCTCTAAATAAACAACAGCCTAGCCATCTTGCAAAGAATAAGACTTGCCTACATGTGTTTAAAGTGTAGGAGGAGTTAGCTGACTGCCACTCTAGGCGGTTATAAGTCTAACAATCGGTAGTTTATTCACTCTTGTGGAGGTAAACCATATACCTATTTTTGCCTTAGATTTAGATCATGTTTTAGTCCTCACCAAAGCTCCCTAGATTTAGGATATGAGGTAGGTGTTTCCTTCGAGCTACAAGCATAAATTCTCACCTCTTAGGCATTTTCATAATCTTATGTTATTGAATTATAAGCCCTAACAATCTAATAAAATATCAACTAACATAATTAACTCTCTTCAATTTTAAAAATATAAAATCCAATTATATGGTATATTGGAATGCTCACTAGGCTTCCTAGTATAATGAGCATTTTCTACTTTCTCCTTTTGGATTCCAAAAAAAGTCTTCTCCTTGATCTATCCCATTTGATTTTCTAAAACAACCAATCTTTTGATAGTCTTAGGCTTGAAATCTTTGGAGACCCTGATTGTCTACTTTAATCATGAGTATTCTTAAGAAATTTCTATTCCTTAGGATGTAATTAACTATGGGGGCTTGCCTCCATAGGGAACTTAATGAACCCAGCTTAAAATAAATCATACTTTACTTTTCCATGTAAAGTAGGGGAAAGATATCTAGTATATTCGAAGACCCATCATGCCTTAGGAGTCCATTTTAGGTGATTAGGTCCATTATAGGGTGGTCATTTCTATCTTTTGAGATAGTACATCATTTCTTAATGTCGTACCCAATCACTTCAATAAATATCCCCTAAGATATGTGTGGTGTCCTATATCTCCAAAAATAAATACCACATATTTTTCTGGTGACTCTGCTGGGGATGGTTCCTCCCTTTATCTTTAGTAGACAATTAATGTCTCCAAGCATCGATAGTAGAATTATATTTTATATAGGCATGAGGCTATCATTCTTTCCATTGGCACTTAGCTTATTTCATCTTTAAGCAAAGCTCGCTTGCATCCTTTAGGTTTTATGACCTCACTCTGTGTAGGTCTTAAAATCCCTATTGGGTTCCCCTAATAGGTGAAAATTAAAATTAATCAGACAAAGGAGATGACCAAAACTAAGAACCTTTTCACCATCCTGATGGTGAGGTAAGGTTCATCCCATGAACAATAAGAAAATATAACCAAACCTCGTTTAACAAATCATATGATTGTTACTTGGAGGTTCTTTTCTAAATTAAAATCAACCATTTTTAATGTCTTTTTCAAAAGCACATTTTCTTTTTAAATAGCTATCCCCTTCTCACACACTCAAATTTATTGGATGGAGATTCTATTTTCGAATTAAATTATAATATAAAATTGAAACTCCACATAGCATACTTCACATGTGCTAAAGTTGAAGTTTTCCTCCTTTTTGAAAAGCATAAATCATACACACATAAAAGAGAAGTCAAGACATATTTGAACCCCCCTCTTGACATACCCAAATTTGTTAAATGGGAGTTCCCCTTTCCTTGGAGAAGGTAAAGCAAATTGAATTCTATTTGACACCATTTGCATTTGTCTGATAAGACTCCTTCTTGCCAAAGTCTTGGACTTCAAGATACATTTGGATCCCATTTGACATGTCCAAGTATGTCAAATGAGAACCCCCTTTTTGAAAATCTTAAGAACAAATTGAACTCCATTTAACATACCTAAGTTTGTTAAATAAGTTCTTTTCTTTCAAAAATCATAAACACATCTGACTTTCTCTCAACATACCAAATTTATTAAATGAGAGTTTCATCTTCAAAACCCTGAACACATTTAACTTTCACTTAACATACCAAATTTGTTAAGTGAGAGTTTCATTTTCAAAAATAATAATAATAATAATAATAAATCATATGCACATTTCACTTTCACTTAACATACCAAATTTGTTAAGTGAGAGTTTCATTTTCAAAATCATAAATACATTTGACTTTCACTTAACATACCAAATTTGTTAAGTGAGAGTTTCATTTTCAAAAATCATAAACACATTTGACTTTCACTTAACATACCAAATTTGTTAAGTGAGAGTTTCATTTAAAAAAAATCATAAACACATTTGACTTTCACTTAACATACCAAATTTGCTAAGTGAGAGTTTCATTTTCAAAATCATAAACACATTTGACTTTCACTTAACATACCAAATTTTTTAGTGAGGGTCTCTTTTCAACACACACTTGATCCCTATTTTAACATACCAAATTTGTTAAATGAGGAACCAATTTTTCATGTCAAACCACACTTGAGCTTTCACTTAACATACCAAATTTGTTAAGTGAGAGTTCATTCTCAAATAAAAACAAACATATCTCAAACACATTTGGGGCTTTCATTTAACATACTAAATTTGTTAAGTGGAACTCCCATCTTCAAAGAAAAGCAAATTTATCTTACAATCACATTTAACTTTCACTTAACATACCAAATTTGTTAAGTGAAAGCCTCATCATCAAACACAAATCAAACACATGTGAAATCTACTTAACATACCAAATTTGTTAAGTAAGAAGTTCCATTTTCAAATCAAAATATCACACAATCAAATCTTCACAAGCAAAAATATTTTAAACACACAATCACAACCTCTTCTTAGTATACCCAAATTTGCCAAGTAGAGGTCTTTCACTATCAATGTTTTCAAAAAGATGCACAAAGCACAAATATCTCAAAGAAAATCTCTCTTCAAGTTTTACAACCCCACATAACCTACCTAAATCGGTTGAGTATGAGTTCTAAATCGAAATCAAATGGCAAAGACTCTCCTCAATATCTAAAATCTCTCCAAAATTTCAATGAACCCCACTTAACATTCTTAAGATTGTTTAGCATGGGTTCAAATTCCAAATCAAATATTGAGATCAATGATTAAAGGTGAATGTCACGGTGAGTGTTCGACTCAGCTATATTTCAATAATGCAGATTTTAGTGCAGTTAATTCTTCTAGTCCTCCATTAGTACAACATCCATGGCTCCCAACAAGTTTGTGTTTTCCTTCCCCACTAGTCTAAACTTAGCCTTGGATCAGGCTAGTCTCTTGACTAATGGCTCCACCGAGATCATCTACTTTGGCCATGGCTTTGAGGGGATGAGGATTTTTTGTGAGGGGACAACCCTCATCACAGTTAGCAAGGAGGAGGTGGCGAGGCAGATGTCATTTATCCGATTCAATATGCCATCTAATTTTGAGTTTCCTCCACTAAAGAGGAAGGCCACAGTTGTTCCTCCCCCCTGCCTTTCAATTGTTCCGGCTGGTCGGTCAGGTTACTCACCTTTCAGCTCTCTATTACCCCTCCTTGAACATCCCAAAGGGGAAGAGTATCTTAGTTTTTGAGATAGTCTCCTCCACGTTCGAGGTGGGTGCTAGCTCTCGCTCTGTCATACCTACACGTACACAACACCGTAACAAGAACCACAAGGTCAAGCGGCATCATAAGAGGGCAAAGAGAGATGGATGTTGATTCACATGTAGCTGAGGAGGGATCTCCTTGTGAGACCTCTCCACATTTGAGTGGTAGTAGGTTCCACCCCCTCTTAGCCTTGGATGGAGAGGAGGACTATAAGAGGATTGCTGCACTACCTCCACCACCAGGATATTTTAGTACACTAGGTAGCATAGGAAGCCCTACATTGGGCTCAGGATAGTCTTGCGCTAGGTTGGCTGAGCCTATGGATGCTCAGAGTCCGGTATAATTTTTGATCTGAGGACATTTATCCATGGGAGAGTCAGAAGTCAGATCCAGAGGGAGGGAGCCTTAGAGGCTTAGACATCTCGAAGTAGGAGGGAGTGTGAGGTTTGCCCGTGTGGCCTCAGCCGATGGATTTTCTTGATCGTCACCCTACTAGGGCCAATCATTCAGACAACATCATTCTTACTGCTGCTACTCATCATAGGAGGAGTAGGCCTATAGTCGAGGAGCAATCGGTGCTACCTCCTCACCACTCCACTCACCGCCCACCATCACCTATCCAGTTTATAGCATCCTCCATTCTAACCAAGATCCAGAAGCCCCCATTTGGAGAAAGACCAGCACCATTGGTGATCCGGCTATGACCCAAGGATCCCACTCCATCTACTCCACTCATTGAGGTAAGGTCGAGCTCTCCTATTCGACCTGTCGCCTTAGCTATGGAGAAGAAGGAATGGCGACCCAAGGCCGCCGTGGTCGAGTCACAACTGCAGTCATAATAGGTATAGTTACAGCAACCCTTGCAGTCTCCACCTACAGTAGTATCAGTGGCATAAGGGGGTAGAGGATATAGATGTATTGTCCATGGCAGTGGATCCTCTAACAGTCAGTGTTTAGCCAGTGGTTAGTGATCAGCATATATCTGTCAGTGAGCACAGTTTTCCTAGAGACAGTAGTATAGTGGTAATCAATGCCCAATGTATTTTTGTCAATGAGCATAGCCCTACTACCGGTCAGCATCGAGTGTTTGTCCTTGAACAATTAAATTGCTCTTTAGATGAGATCCTCGCTCAGTACTTAGCTGAGAAGAGGGAACTCCTTGAGGCTGATTGCTCTGACGAAGAGGATGCTAGGGTCAATTTTGATCCAGATGAGGATGATCTCTTAGAGGACTCAGCGGAAGTCCATATGGTCGACACTATGGGTTCCATCTTTAAGGATCAGCATAGCTAAGAGGGTGTTGTAGTTGAGGAAGAAGACAAAGCTCATTCGACTTAATTAATCGAAAGGCAAACATGCACATATCAATAAGATGGAAAAGAATTGAAGACTTGTTAGTCCAGCACTTCAAGGCCGGGCTCCATCGGCAATACTCCCTTAGAGGCCGACCACTCTGGGTTATTGTATGTTCTAGATAAGCCCAAGAGTACATCTCCCGTGGACCAGGATAGTGGAAGTTTGCATAGGAAGGTCATAGATAGTGCCTCCATTCCTGAAAGAGATATAAATCATTTGATGAAACAGCAAGTTAAGGGAGCGTTGGCACAAGCCTGAGGTGGCTCATCTATTCCAAAGGTACCTAGAGGAATTTGATGTAGTCCAATATCCCAAGGGTTTTGGGCCACCATCCTTCATAATCTTTGATGGTAGTGAAAACCCTCGGTAGCATATAGCATACTTTAGAGCTAGCTGTTGCAATGTTGGAAGTAGTGATGCACTTCTCTTCCAACTCTTCATTAGCAGTTTATCACAGATTGCATTTAATTGGATGTTGAACTACCCAATAGTTCACTGAAGACTTTTGTTTAGTTGGAGCACCTCTTCATCAAGAGGTTTGCTTGAGCCCAGCGAAGGGTAACTATGGGTGACTTCGTTGTGGCGTAATAAAATCCCAATGAGTCCCTTGTTGATTATATTCTCAAGTGGCAAAACCTAAGTATGAAATGTGAACCATAGCTGTCTGAATAGCATGCAATAGAAATTCTTCTCAAGAATATTCATTGCCTGGTTGCTTTCATGCTCAAGGGATTTAGAATCAAAACCTTTGAGAAATTAATCAACAAGGCATCTAGCCTACAAGGGGAAGCCAAACTATTACCTTTTTAAGACCAATCATTCAGGTTAAGCTGCAAAAAGCATTCGAAAAGAAGTCAGGGGTAGTAGTGTCAGTAGACAAAGGGAAATAACTAGCCAGAGCTCAATATGAGAGACCTAATGCACCTCTTACCCACCTCACACCGCCATACTACCACATACGCTGCCATCACCGCCTCTTCCATAATATACTCAGCAGCAGTGCTCATATCCATCGCCAGGTAGCTATTATCCACATACTCTTGTCGATAGACTGAATAAGTCATATTCATTCAAGAGGGAGGTAGCTAGAAAGATTTTTAAGAATCTCTTAAAGAAACCTGACTTTCAATTATCTGATCCCAAGAGGCCGAAAGATGCGGGCAAGAGTAATGATCCTAACTATTACTTCTACCATCGCATGGTTAGTCATGTCTTGGAGGATTGTTTCACTTTTAAGGACTGGCTTGAGCTCAGCTACAAGTCAGGAGCTATTGTTATCACCAAGGAATACTCGTTAGAACAACCCGCCGGTTCTACAGGTAATTCTTGGGATACTTGATCTCTTAAGATAAAAGAAGGTTAGGATATTGCCTTATCCCAACCTCTAAAAAATTAGTCTAAGATCAAGAAGCTTTCTTCTGGTGCACAAGCAACTCAAACCTCCAACAAGGATGGTTTGCAAGATTGCTAAAGACAACTTGAAGAAGGTGTCGACCAAGACTTACCTTACTTGCTCGGGATAGCATAGCAGCGCAACCACTGTCCAAGTCTAGCACTCCATCCTCTATTGCAGCTACTACTTCTTCCTCCACTAGCTCCTCTTCTGCCAGTAGGAGCGTTGTATTAGCGAAGAAGGGCACTAAACCCCTTACCTGCTTACTTTATTAGATTTTTATCATGTACCTCCATCTAAGAAAAAATCAATGAAGAAAGCTTTCACTTACATCTTGTCCACTTTTAATACTCTAGATTTTATTCCTCTCAAAAACTCTCCAAGTCTACAAAATAATAATGATAACTCTAGTTCTGATCATTCTTTTTTTGATTTAGAAATGAATTTTCCATTCCTAAATCATTTGGTTTGCCCATTGACATTGATTTGGAGTCATCAAACTCCGATGATCCCATAGGAGAAGCTGTAGGTGAACCTGATAAGCAGGTAGAACTTTTCACTAAATTATCTCATGAAGTCATTAAAGTGAGCAAAGTTCTACCTTCTAGGGTAGCACCTTAGGATAAGGGTAAACAAGTCATTAGTTATAGTGATCAAGAAACCCCTCTATAAGATGCTCCACCCATGGATATGCTTGTGGAGGATCAGTGAGTTACTACAATGTCCTCGCCACTAAGAAAGTTGCCTGCTAAACTAAGCATATATGATGCCCTTATCATATCGAAAGAGATAAGGGAGTCATTGATCAAAGCTCTTCTTGATCTAGACATTTAGCTCAGTTGATCGCTATTGAAGAGGAGACATGTTATTCAAGAGAAGCCCTTGGAGTTACATTCACAGATGAAGTCCTTCTTTTGGGGATGACCGAGCACAATTGTCCCCTCTACATCACAATGGACATAGGCAGATTCAGGCCCTCCAGGGTACTAGTTGATCAAGGTGCATCAGTGAACATTATAAGTCTAAAAACCCTTGCCTACTTAAGGATCAATATCTTTGAACTCCGAGGAGATTGGATGATTTTGAGAGGATTCAATGAACAAAGTGAGAGGGCTTTAGGCTCCATAATGTTACAACTAGAGATAGATGATTGAAAGACAGAAGCCAAGTACTACATAATAGATTCAGATACATCTTTCACTGCTTTGCTTTGTAGGCCTTGGATACATGCAAACAACATGATTCCATCTTCTTTGCACCAGTGCATCAAATTCAGAAAAGGTGGAATCGAGTATTGTGTCAAAGGAGACTTGAAGCCATTCCCAGTTAGAGAGGTCAAAATATATGAGGATGCAGCTTACTATCTTCCTCCAAATCAAAAAGTTTATTCTCGTGAGCTTGGTGAATGTTCAAAAATAAAAGAAAAAGAAGAGAAAGAAAAAGAAAAAGGAAAAGAAAAGAAAAAAGGAAGAGAAAATGAAAATATAAGTGAGCGAGAATCAAACATCGAGGAAGAGGTAGAGCCAGATGTTATATTCCACTCACAGTTTATTCCTTCATATGAACACATGAGTGGGATGACTCGACCTCCACCAGGTAGAAGAAGAGGTAAATTCAGAGGCAGCTCTAGAGGTGGATGACCTCCTTGCTGGTGGCCAGCCAGTAGAACCTATATTCTAGCTCATAAGAGTACCCCCACTATCCACAAAGACTTAGAGTCTAGTTCGGAGGAAGAGTGTCACGTGGTTAGCATGCCAACCAACCCCTCTCAGTGGGTCCCTTTAAAGGTGACATTCGAGCCAGACAGAGATGAAGACCAGGCCTCCAAGCAAAGCATGAATGTATCTGAATCATTATTATGTAGAATAGTCAGGCAGCAGTTGGGAACTTTAGCTCCAACCTCAATTTCTTCTCAGAAAGTTGAAGGTTTAATAGTTAAGGAGGTCCCCAAGTCATCCACAAATGTCAAGCCAAAGAGATTTTTGTTGGGAGCCTCATCCTCAAGTCAGAAAGCTGATGTAGAACTTGAGGATGATTCATATAAAGATTTAATAAAATTACCTTTTGATTGGTACTCGCCTCATGTTCTTAATTTAGCGAAGAAAGGATTAATCCCACATACTTGGTCTAAACATAGGTCAGACTACTTTGAAAGGCTATGGGGCAACCGAAGTAGACATCCTCAATCAAGACCAGGACTAGGATTCGACACAGTAGGTCCAATCACTGATGATAACCATTACTTAGTCATCATAAATCATTTAGAGTCTAATAGGTTCTTCTTAAATCATGCTAACTCTTATGAGGAGGTATGTTTAGAAACTTTAGATGACCCAAGTGAGCCTGAAGTTAGAGATGCACTGCCAGAGTTTGAAGAAGAGATTAGATCAACCATCGATGAACTTGAGAATCGAAAAAATCCATGCCTGACATATATCAGTTAGTTCCTGAATGAAGAAGAAACAAATGACTTAGTTAGGCTTTTATCTGAGTTTAAGGACTACTTTGCTTGAAGTTATGAAGAGATGCCCGGTCTATCCCCTGACATAACAGTCCATAAACTAGCAATAGAACCTAATGCTAACCCTATAAAGCAAGCTCCTAGACGCATGCGACTATACATTGAACAATAGGTCACTTCTAAAATCAAGAAACTGATCAATGCTGGCTTTATCAAGGAAGAAAAATATCCTACCTAGTTGGCTAGTGTCATCCCAGTTAAGAAAAAGAATGGCAAAATTTGCATATGCATTGATTTTAGGGCCTGAATAAGGCATGTCTTAAGAATGAATTCTCACTTCCTATACCAGAATTGATGGTGGACATTGCCTCATTTCATGTAGTATTCTTGTTTATGGATGAGTCATCTGGCTACAACCAAATCATGATGGCCCCCGAGGATGAAAGAAACACTGCTTTTCGAATCTCGATCAGAATTTATTCATATCAAGGGTGAAATCTTCAAATCTCATCATCATTGTTGCTCATGAAACCATCATCTTTATGTCAAAAGAAAAGAAAAGGATGACCATCTCTTTGAATGGAATGGTTAAGATAATACAACCTAAAAATGAACCCCATGAAGTGTGCATTCAAGTAGCTTCAGGAAAATTCCTTGGGTTTGTTGTCCGACATCGAAGAATTGAAATTAATCCAAAAAAGATCAAAGTGATATTAGAAATGCCACCCCCTAAAAGCCTAACACAACTTAGGTCATTCCAAGGGCGGTTGGTGTATTTAAGATGCTTCATTTCCAACTTATCAGGAAGATGCCAACCATTCTCAGCATTTGTAAAAAGGATGCCAAGTTCAAGTGGGACGATAAGTGCCAGCATGCCTTCAAATACATCAAGCAATATCTAATGACGCTACCAATTCTAGCTATCCCAAGAAAGCCACTCATATTATATATTGCTGCATTAGACAACTCCCTTGGTGCTTTTTTGGCTCAAACCAATGATGAAGGGAAGGAGAATGCTCTCTATTATCTCGCCATCTAATCCGGTAAACTATCCACTTATTGAAAAGCACTACCTAGCTTTAATCTTTGCATCCCAAAAGCTATGACATTACATGCTTTCTCATAAGGTGAACTTGATCTTTAGAGTCAATCCGGTGCAATACCTGATGACATGGCCTTTCTTATCTAGATGGTTGGTGTGTTGGTCCATGATTTTATCTCAATTTGACATAATACCCCTCCATGCCATAAAAGGATAAGCACTTACAGATTCCTTAACAGCGCATCCGCTCCCTGCTGATTCTCCTCTTAATGATGATCTCCTCGGTGAACAAATCATGAACTTAGGAGGTACTACTGCTCACCACTGGGAGATGTACTTTGATGGTGCAGCTTCCTTTCAAAGAGAAGAAGAACCATAATTTATTATCCCAGGGAAGGTAGGGATAGGAATAGTTCTCCTAACTCTGGACCGTGATGTGATGAGATTCTCATATCATCTATCTGATTCATGCACTAACAATGAAGTCAAATATGAGGCTTTAATTACCGGTCTGGAGTTATTCATTACACTATGCGTCCAAAGTATCAACCTCTTTAGGGATTCTTAGTTAGTCATCAACCAAACCGTTGGATCCTACAAAGTTCTAAAGCCTAAGCTCCATCATTATCATAAGTATACTATGGAGTTATTGGCCCAAATCCTAGAGGTTACCATTTACAAGATTCCACGAGGAGAAAATGCAGTAGCAGATGCATTAGCCAAGCTTGCTAAAGAGTTGGCATGTCCGGAAGATGAGTCCATTCCAATAAAGATCCAAAATAGATAAGTCTTATCCCTTATTGACGTTGAACTCATTGAGAGATTCTCTCTTGAAGGGGAGATTTCCATTGCTAAAATTGCTGAGGAGTCGATTGGAGACAACCATTCATGGATTATTTAAATATAGGCAAACTACCTCAAGAGAAATGACTAGTATACCAAGTGAAGCAGAGAGCCCTTTCCAATGCTCTTATAGGTGGCACCTTATACCAGCAATACTTCAATCATATGTGGTTATGTTGTCTGGACAAATATGAGGCCCATAAGATTTTGACTGAGGTACACTCAGGTTTATCCAGAGCACATCAATCCGGTCTGAAGATGAAAGCCAAAATCAAGAGACTAGGATACTACTAGCCTATGATGATTACCAATTATATGGATGTAGCCAAGCATTGCCATCAGTGTCAAGTACACAGCATGGTTCTACACCAATCACTTAACATTCTCCATCCTACATTGGCCTCATGGCCATTTGAGTGATGGAGTACTGACATTGTGTGTCCGATCGATCCTCCTTCTTCTAAAGGTCATCGATTCATCCTGGCTGCTGCTAACTACTTTTCCAAGTGGGCGGAAGCAATCCTACTTAGAGAGGTCACAGCTCAGCATGTGCTCCAATTTTTTAGGAATCATATCATATATAGATTCAGGGTGCCTCGATGAATTATATCCGATAATGGTATTGTATTCAAGAGCACTAAAATCAACAGCTTTGCTTGGAGACACATCATAGATTAGAGATATTCTATCATCTACTACTTAAGCAAAAATGGGTTAGCAGAAGCCTTCAACAAAACCCTCATTCAAATACTGAAGAAGACACTAGATGATAACAAACGATGATGGCATGAACAGTTGGTTGAAGCCTTATGGGCTTACCATACCACATACAGAACTCCAACTCAATCTACCACTTTCTCATTAGTGTATTGGTCCGAAGTCATTCTACCATTAGAAGTCCAACTCCCATCACTAAGGATAGCCGTGGGTAGTAAAATCACAAGGGAACATAACGCCAAGTTGCGGTTGGAAGAGCTCAAAGGTTTGGAGGAGAGACGCCTACGGGCATGCCAGAACCTCAAGTTATACAAAGACAAGATGATTCAAGCTCATAACAAGTTGGTCTGTCATAGAGCTTTTCAAGTAGGAGAGCTTATTTTAGTTCTAAGGAGGCTAATTATTGCTCATCGAAAGATAAGAGGCAAGTTTGAACCCACTTGGGAAGGCCTTTATGCCATAGAGAAGGCTACCAAGGAGGATCTTATTAACTCATAAATTGTAAAGGAGAATGCCTGATGCTTCCAATTAATGGGCTTTACTTAAAAAAATATTATCCATAAATCTTGTTTGAAAATGATTATCCATAAAACTTCTTTTCATATCAAATTCCATTTCTTCTATGTTAAAAATATCTTTTGCTTGCGAATCCGCCACGATGTATTTAGGGTAGGTATAAGAGAATCCAAGAGGCATCATATCCCTCCACAACATAAACACAAACTACAAAATGATCCTCCAGTGCTATTAGGATAGGTGTAAGAGAACCCAAGAGGCATCCTATTTCGACTAGTACAACTAAGTTAGGTGTAAGAGAACCAAAGCGACATCCTTTCTTGGTGGAGTCACAATTGCCCCTTCAACACCATTTCATCCATTCTTCAACGTGTTTAGGATAGTTGTAAGAGAACCCAAGTGGCATCTTATTCCCTCTTTCACAATATAAATAAACATATATCTTTTGTCTCAGGCTACTTTGATGTGGGAGCAAGCCCCTTGTGGCACTCACTCATTAGCTGCTCTAGGTCGGGTCTACATGTTACCTCGCTAGTATGTCACCCCAGTGGTCACTTGTTGGAGGATGTGAGTCCCCACACTTTCTTCCTAACTTGACCAGTGCAAACTAATGAGCACCTTGTTAGTATGGTAGATTTCACTGTCCAGTTAGTGAGCTACCTCATGTTGACTTTGCTTAAGGAGATGTGAGTCCCGTGCTTTCTTCTTGAACTAGCCATCATGCACTAACTAGGTTTAGTATATTTCAGGTTTAGGGTAAGTCCCTTAGAGGCTCCTTTCCTCTTGACTACATTTGAGTCAATGTAAGTCCTCTAGTAGCATTCACTCAGTAATCACCCTAAGTCGAATGGCACCTGTTGAGCCAAAGACAGACTGTCCCAATAATCAATTTTGCTTTAGGAGGATGTGAGTCCCCGAGCTTTCTTCCTAGGCTGATTGTTGCAAATCGATGGACACTTTAGGTTGGCTGATGATCGCTATTCTGATAGTGACTCACCTGGTGGATACACCACTCTTGGCAGATGTGAGTCCCCGTGCTTTCTCCTTGAGTTGGCCACAGAATAGCTATTTGATACATGACTAGCCATGTCATCTTTTCCAGGGTGTTGGATTAAGCCTTTAGCGGCCCCATCCCTGCGGACATTCTATTTGGATCATGTCCTTTGCGACCCTATTTAGACTGAGTTACTTTTATGACAAGTCACCCTTTCCTAGTAGACAACCGTGGTTGGAGAATTTGTTCAGGAGATATCAGATTCTCCTTGGTTTAGTAAATTTGAGATAGGTCTAGGCCAACATAGCTCCTTCTCAATTTGATCCCTTGCAAACCAACAGGGTCCACGTCAAAACAAACTAAATAAACAAATAAAACTATTTCACTTTTGGATTAGGAATTCAAGCCCCTAGTGGCCCCTTTCCCAAGCAGGCATCCTATCTTTAGGGAAGTGTTAGCAAAACTCTTTATAGGAATTACCTGACTACTTTGAGTTGAGATAAGTCCCCAGGTCGACATTCTCTCAATAGTCGCTCTTAGGTCGAGTTCAACTTGTTGTGCCACCAACGAAGTTACCGGGTCGCCTTTTGCTTTGAAAGAGATATAAGTCTATTACACATTCTTTTCAAAGACGATTCAAATCGCGACCCTAGTCGGGCTCGATTTGTTGCATCCGATCACCCTGGTTCATAAACTAAAGACACCCCTTAGGTTGGTTAGTTCTACATAATAGACTATCCCTTTGGATTTGTAAACCTAAGATAGGTCTAGGCTGAAATTAGCTCATTCTTAGTAGAACCATCGCACACTGATAGGGTCCATCTAAAATTAATTTAATTTTGACTATTCTTGAGTCGATATAAGTCCATAGCGACATTCGCTCAAATAGTTAATCCATACTTTTGAAGATGTAAGTTTGCTATGCTTTCTTTCTAGTATAATCGTTGCACACCGAAAGGCAACTCTTAGGCTGGATAGTCCTACCTTATGGCTGGTAGACTACCCCTTTGAATTTGTATTTCTAAGATAGGTCAAGGCCAACATAGCCCCTTCTCAGTGGGTCCATCGCACACCGACAGGGTCCATAATATAGCACACCAAATTAAATTAAATCAATACAAATCAATCATCAGGACTACTCTTGAGTTGAGCTAAGATTCCCAGTTGCACTCACTCAGTAGTCGCCTTAGGTAGGGTTCAATGTGTTGTCCATCCAGATCACCCCAAAGAACTTTTCCTCCTTTGGAAGATGTAAGTGCTATGCCTTCCTAGTACAGCTTGTTGCAATCGGGCAACCCCTTAGGTTGGATAGCCCTACCTTATGGCAGATAGACCACCCCTTTGGACTTATAAATCTAAGACATGCCAAGTCCCTGCCTTTAGTATCACCATCACACACGGGTCCATAACAAAATAAATTCAAAACCAACCTCCCCAGTGGAGTCAAATTAAACATATCTGACATAACAAACTTCTCCCCAGTGTGGAAAAAATCAAATTAGCCTCCCTAGTGAAACTTAGATCTAAATCTAACAAATCTAACCGAGTGTGCATCCCTAGCGGATATGCCCTCAGTCTAGAACCATTCTCTTTAGTGGAGCCATAACAAATTGAACCAGCCTCCCTAGTGTAGTCTAATCAAATAAATCAAAGAAATCCAATCAAATTCTTATCCCTAGGAGATAATCTAAACCGCTTCCTTAGTGGAAGGTTCACATACCCAATCACTAGCAGATTCGAGCACATATCCCTAGCGAATATGCCTCCACATTAATTAAAATAAAATAGATTAAAATCAATTCGATCTTGATCCCCGTCGGATTATAGATTCTTATCCCCAGTGGATACATACCTAAACTAATCATATTCACAATCAAACTCAAATTCTTATCCCCAATGGATAACTTGAACATGCTTCCCTAATGGAAGGTTCATGTACTCAACCCCCAGTGGATTCCTTGTTGCTCTCTTATGCCCTTAGCATAAAGAGAGCTACATCATACTAATATCATGATTCTATCTGCCTCTTAGGTTTAGGTATAGATCATTTTCATTAATGCTTAGATTCTTTAGATGTTTTGATGTCTCCAATGCCAATACATGTGGTGTGCCTTTAGTTACACCCATACCTATTGGGAGCCCTTTTGTTGACCTCACTTTTGGAGTGAGCTCTTAACCTCCTCTTCTTAGACTTAGGACTCATCTAGACACTAAGAACTCCTTAGTCATAAGACACTTCTAGTGATTAGGTGAATACTTAACTGTAGACTTAGAAGGGTTAATCATAGATTAAGCCATGCCTTAAGACTTAAGGAAATCACCTATCCTATAGCCTAAACCGAATCAAGATAACTTTCTCAAATATAACCCAGATTCAAATCTCAAACCAAACCTCAAATTCAAATTCAAATTCCAAATCTAATTCCAAATTTGACTCCAAATGATTGAAACCCAAAATCAAATTCAAATCTCAATACCCTTCCTAAGCCATATGAGCCACCTTCATAAGTTTAGCTAAAATCCCTTTAGATCAAATCAAACTCAATTGATTTCTTTATAAATCAATTATTCCTTCATTTATATTCATAAATATAAATGAAATATAAATTCAAATGACCAGAATTATATCCAAAATCAAATCCAAACCTAATCTAAGCCCTTTAAGCCAATTCTTTGGACTTAGCCAAATTTTATCCAGATCAAGTCAAAACCAATGAATTTTCTCTTGAATCTATCAATCATTCAATTATCTACCCAAATATAAATGAAATCTAGAATCATCAAATCAAATCGAATCCAACCCAAATCAAACCAACCCTTTTGACTTAATGAGCCAAAATTTCAAATTGATATGTTCAACTAAACTTGAAACCAAACCAAACCAATTGACCCACTTAGACCCTAAAGTGACCTAAAGGACTCATTTGAGTCAACTTCCAATCCAACCCAAATTGGATTAAATCAAGCTCACCAAAACCTTCCATTATGATTGTTAATCACCCTAGAATGATCAATTGCAATCAATTGGGTTAAATCAAGTCAAGCTAGTCATTTGACCAAGTCAACCGTTAGCCCAAATAAACCAAAACTAGCTGAAACTCATCCTACACTAAATTGATTGAAACTAATAATTTGAATCAACCCAAAATAAATATTTAAATATTACTTGACTACTAATTGAGTCAAACCAAGCCCAACTGGGCATTTGATCCAAGTTGACCCAAATTGGCCTAAAGGACCAAATTGGGTCATATCATGATCTAACCCAAATTGATTGCAAACAATGGCTCAAGCTCATTCCAAATTGATTATTGAACTTGACCAAAACCATAATTGAGCCTAATTTGACCAATTGGTCAACTTGACCCAACCTAGCCCAAATTGGCCTAAAGGGTCAATTTGGCCTAAATCCAAATTAAATCAAATTTGATTCAAACCAAAGACCACATTCATCTTCAATTAGCCAATTGAACATGAATCAACCCATAACCCAAGCCAAGTTGGCCAATTTTGGTCAAATCCATATGACCCAAATTGAGCCAAATCCCTTGAAACCAAGCCATGACCCATTAGGGGTAGATCAAACTTGACCCAAACCCATTTGGGATCAGGCTAAAATCAACCCAACCCATTTAAATCCCTCATGGATCCTCCCCCATATAGGATTCCACCCAACCTCATTTAATTCTCCCCATCACATGCATTTAACTCCTCCCCAATATTTGCATTCAATGGAGCTAATCATATGGTAGCAAGAGAGGACTTTGGAGCAAAAATCCAAAGTCCTCTATCAATCCATTATCCATCCCAACCACCCCAAGCAAGATGATAATACTTTGGAGCAAAAAAATTTAAAAAAGGGTGGATTTTTGGTCATTATAAAGGAGGGGAAATGAGACTTCATCCTTTTTCCTCCCACCACCATTCAGCCCCCAAGAGCTCCCCAAAGTAAAAAAGGAACCTATCCCCACCTCTTTGAGCCATTTTTGAGCTCAAAAACACAAATAGAAGCTTTTCTGGCGAGGCGACGGTGAACATTGGAGAAAATGACATTTCAAAGGGAGGTAAAAGGTTAAAAATTATTCTAAAGCATCCTCACATACCTAGGAGTTTGCTCGGATCTTCATTTCCACTGGAAACCATCCTCAGTGAGGTAAATTTTGCCAAACTTTAGCTAGCCTTAAGATTTCCCGCATTTTGTGTTAATTTTCTTGCGATTTTAAAAATTTCCCCTCGATAATTTTGCATTTTTACTTTAAATTATCCCAATTAGAAAATAGAATTTTTTATGTGTGAATCGACGTGAAAATGGGTCCATTTAGACAGGTTTTCACTTAAAAATCCTAATTTTCCTTTTTAAAAAAAAATTATTTTTACTGTTCAACATTGGTGGGGCTACAACCGCCGTTTGATCCAGTGGTTTGTGGGATCGGATGGCTTGAATTGTGTGTGGATTGCACGATCTGGGCCATTGGATCACCTGATGTGATCTGGACCATCTGATCGTGGTTCGTACGATCGGACGGCTCAAATCGCACGCCGATCGCTCGATCTTGGCCTCTAGATCATGTGATCTGATCTGGATCATCTGATCTGTGATTGGACGGTCTAGAGCAAACCGCGGGTCGCTCTACAGATCGTTGACCGGTCTTCCTGCCCAAATAGCTAAAGTCAGCACCGTGCGGATTTTTCTGATTTAAAAAATTAATTTAAATCACTTGAAACTTGAAAAATTCATAGATACTAAAATACTTAACTAAAAATTACAAACAAGGGCTCGTTGGATTCACATTTTTTAGAGGAATCTAACAAACCAAAAATATCTAAATTTTAGTGAGTAGTTTGAGCTTAATTTAAGTTTTAGTGAAAATCAAATTTCATTAATCTAACCAAAAATATATGTCAGATTAAGTTGAAATTTTCAGGGAATGAAATTAAAGTTAAAACACACCTACAAAAAAATTTCAAGTGAAAAGAACTTTTAGATTGGGGGAAATTAAATTTTAAAATTCAAATTGTCCATTTTAATGAAATAAATCAAATAAAAATTCAGAAATTTACAAAAAACTTCAAAATGGCTTAAATCACTTTAATTGACATCTAGGACTCTTAAGAAAATAATATGATTTTCTGAGTCCTAATGAACCCCAAATAAATACTTAAGATTAAAGTTTAATCAATTAAAGAGTTAATTAAAACATAATATAAAAATAATTTAAATATCAAATCAAAATCAGAAATGAAATAACACTTAAGCAATCATTAATCAAACCTCAAATCAAAAAATATCATCCTTAGATGAAATTAAATTAAATATGATTTAACTTATTTAAGTTAATAAAACTCAATTAAATGATTAAATCTTAAATCAAACTTAAAATTAAACAAATCTAGGAAACTTTAACATGGGTCAAACTAGTATAACTAAACCTACACTAAACATGGAATTTTAATCATATGAAACTCTTAATGAGTATAAATAAACTGAAACTAATTAATCATTAAATAAACTAAAAAATTAGATTGATTAAGAAACTAATTCAACATAATCATTTAATACTAATCGAATTAAACCAAATAAAGTTAAAAACTTAATTAACATATGATTAAATCACATCCATTTGGAATAAGATAATTAATTAACCATTAACTATTTGAACCTAATAACTAAATCAAACATGTTAATGAAATCAAACAAACATAATAAATGAATCAAATCAAATAAAACTCTAATCATAAATAATCAAACTTAATTGCAGTGAAATAAACAATTAATTCACTTAATAATAATGATGGTAATAATAATAATCCTTTAATCAAATCAAACTTAAGTAAAACACTTAACTAAATCAAATCACTCACATGTGGGAAATTAAGTCATTAATCTCTAATTAAACAAACCATTAATTAATCTAATGATTTAAAAATTTAATTACCCTTAATCAAACTTAATTAATCAAACATTTAATTAATGCAAACTTAATGAATTAATCCATCATCTTAATTAAACAAATTAATTTAAATAAGTAACATTAAAGTTAACTCTAAAATTAAGCTTAAATCAAACCCCTAATTAAATTTAATAATTAATCATACCCCTCAAGTAAGCTAATTGAGTTAATCAAATTAATCATATTAAATCTAAGCTTAATCAAACATAATCAAAATGCAATTAAATACTAATCAAAACCTAAATTAAACCTAAATCATTAAGTCATTATTATCATTAAGAATTAAATAAATTTTATTTAATTTAATAATTATCTTAAACACACTCCTTAATTAAACTAATTACCCTTAAGCTAATCCAATTGAATAAACACCTAATTAATGCGAACTTAATAAATTAATCCATCATCTTAATAAACCAAATTAACTTTATAAATCAGATTAAAATAAAATTCAAATCAAACACTTGATTAATCTACTAATTAATTTGATCAAACTTCTTAAATATGCTAATTAAGTTAATCAAATTAATCATGTTAAACTCAAACTTAATCAAACATAATTGCAATTAAATACTAATCAAACCTAAATTAAACCTAAATTATTAAGTCATTAATTACATCATTAACCTAAACAAATATGAAATCAAATTGAAAACTAAACAAATATTTCTAATTAACGTAAATACACTTCTTAGTTAAACTAATCACATAATCCCATTGAACCTAAGCAAACCCATAGACTAATAAATCTAATCAAATCAAATTAAATCAAATTAAATTAAATTAAGAAAGACTCTCATCAATTTAACAAGTAATCAAATCAAATCTCATTCAACCTACTTAAATAAGATAAACTAGTTAACTATCCAATGTTGGAAATCAAAATACAAACCAAACTTTGATAAACACGATAATGGGTGAGATTAAAAATAAAACCTAATTACAAAGAATCAAACTCAATTAAAATCAAAATAAAATCTCAATTAATCTAATTCGATCAAACTACAAGTAAATGAACCACAATAAAATCAAATAAGCATAATATTAAGTCACATAACCATAATCAAAGAAAAGAATTAAATATTAATTTAAAAGGATATTGAATTATCAAGATTTAATTAAACCAAAACATCTAATCTAAAATTAATCAATCAAAAAACACATGAATTTAAACAAACTTAAACTTCATTGGATATTATGGATATTGAATTATCAAGATGTAATTAAACCAAAACATTTAAATCAAAATCAATCAATCAAATACTTAAACGAACTCAAATTCTAAATTCTAAATCAAATCAAATAAATCAAATCAAATAAATGACATAAATTCAAATGGGCTAATTAAGATACTTAAGGACCTTAGATTCTTTAGGAGTTAGGATGTAGAATAGGTGAGTTCTATCTACAAATGGAATTCATTCTTTTCATTCTTGAGAACCTAAATATCATTTTAACCAAATAAAACTGAAATAAAAAGTAAAAATAAATCATTAAATCATTTAAATTGAAATCATCCAAAGGTAAAATTTAAACAAATTCAAACTCCAAATTGAAACTTAAACTAAAGAAGCCTAATAAAGTCTTGTCACACAGCCTTAAGCACACACATTAGAATACTAAGTCTCCACTTCTAGTGCTAAGTTAGGGTGTTGTATGTATGTCAGATTTCATTTTGTGATATAATATTTTAGATGGATGTTAGGGTGTATGTCTAGACTAGATGTTAGGTATTTGCCTAATCAAATCTCTGAGTTGGTTGCATATAATAAAAAATATAAATGCTTTTGCGGATGCTTAGCCTAAGCATGACCCATGTTAGAGAGTACTTACCCATGTGTTGGGTGCTAAGTCCAAATTATTCATATTATTGCTTAGATTGTATGGTGTGTTTAGCTAACATTTATTTTATAGGTGTAGTTGATTTACTTTTCCATTTTTAATATAATTTTGCATTAGAATTAGGATTAGTGTTATGGGGATTAGGATGAGTAGCTGGGCTTAGTCCTTGGGGTGCCTTGTGATGCCTTTGGAGTAAATCAAATCAAATAAAAGAGAGAAGGAAGAAATGAAGAAAAGAAGACTGCCATAGCATGTATTATTTTTTGTAATCCGAGTTATATAAGGGTAGAGCTCGGCTACACATCTTTTTTTCTTTTCGGGTGTATACGATCCCGACATCTTTTATTCTTTTATGATAGTCTATAAAATTTGATATTATGTTTAGATTAGCACTAGAATTACATGCTTTTCCTAGTTTCTTCATGTTTGATGTTTGAATGTGTGGCCTGGATGCGGTAAGCTCTTAGGATGAAATTAATTTTTCTGTCCTAATTAACAACTCATAACCTCACATAAAAGCCTAGGAATTATATCAAGATAATAAAATTTTTTGTAACCCCTTAGCTGCATGAATGAATGTATAATATCATGCATATCATATTCTTTCACCCTTATTAAGAGGGGGACTTCCATCTGTGCTAAAGAATGAAGCCTTAACTTGTGAGAGCCTTTGATAGAAGAACATCCCTTTCTCTTTTGATTTGGCCCATAATCAAGTTCTCATGCATTTAGGCATACAAAATCCTATAGCCTATGTCAAAATAAAGAGTTCAAAAGAATCAAATAAATTTGATAAAATTTGCATTAGATTAAGTTATGGTTTCATACCACTCATGCTCTAATCTCTTAGAGAGTGAGTTTAAGGACTTTTCTCTCTATAAACAACAACTAGCCATCTTACAAAGAATAAGACTTGCCTTCATGGATTTAAAGCGTAGGAGGAGTTAGCTGGATGCCACTCCAAGCAATTTTAAGTCCAGCAGTTGGGTGATTTATTCTCTCTTGTGGAGGTAAACAATATACCCATTTTCTCTTTAGATTTAGGTCCTATTTTGGCCTTTTCCAAAGCTCCCTAGATTTAGGATCTGAGGTAGCGATTTCCTTCGGCCTATAAGCATAAATCCTCACCTTTTAGGCATTTCTACAATCTTATGTTGTGGAATTATAAGCCCTAGCAATCTAATAAAATGTCAACTCAAATAATTAACTCTCTCTAATTCAAAAAATATAAAGCCCAATTATAGGGTAGATTGGAATGCTCACTAGGCTTCTTAATTTCATGAGCATTTCCTACTTTCTTCCTTTGGATTCCAAAACAAGTCTTCTCCTTGATCTATCCCATTTGATTTTCTAGAATAGCCAATCCTTTGATAGTCTTAAGCTTGAAATCTTTGGAGACCCTAATTGTCAACTTTAATCGAGAGTATTCTTAAGAAATTTCCATTCCTTATGATGTAATTAACTGTGGAGGCTTGCCTCCATAGGAAACTTAATGAACCCGACTTAAAATAAATCTACTTTACTTTTTCATGTAAAGTAGAGGAAAGATCTCTGGTATACCATCATGCTTTCGGAGTCCTTATTAGGTGATTAGGTCCATTATAGGGTGGTGATTTCTATCTTTTAAGATAGTACATCATTCCTTAATGTCATACTCGATCACTTCAATAAGTTCCCCCTAAGATCTGCGTGGTGTCCCATATCTCCAAAAATAAACACCACATTCACACATGATCCACAAATAAGCAAACAAAAGAAGAAAATTATTTTCAAATACCTCACCTAGCATACCCAAAATTATTTTCAAACTCCAAAATCACAAGTCAAAATAAAATCAAATTGACCATTTACTTTAACATACTCAAATTTGTTAAATGAAGGGTCCCTAAACAATCAAGAAAGTCAAATTCAAATATGATCCAATAGAAGCATCAATCTCTCCAAAATATTTGAACCCATTATCAACATAAACAAATTTATTGAAAATTGATTCCAAATTCAAAAATTTCCTCTCCAATTCTAAATTCAAAATCTCTCTCCAAAATCAAAGTATTGAAATTATTGAGTGTCGGTTCAAAATTCTAAAAGCAAAATTCAAAAGTTAAAAGAAAATCGATTAAAATGAGTTTTCATGACTTTCAATAGCTTTAGTTCGCAGTTCATTCAAATGGCAGCTCAAAACTATGTGTTTACATTTTCTTTTAGGATGGATTTGGCCTTGGATTAGGCTAGCCTCCCATAGTCTGACTTTATCCACCAAATTTATTTTGGCCAAGGTTCTGTAGGGATTATGATCACTTGTGAAGGGACCACTCACAATAGTCGAGAGTGTGGTGACATGTGGTTGGTCATCCGTGAGATGACATCTGACTCAAAGTTTTCCTCATTGAATAGGAAGGTTGTGGTAGTTCTTGCAGCAATAAAAGTTACAGTGCTAGTTCGCTCAGTGGTTTCCCATTATGCCCAAGTATGGGCTAGCACCCACTCATCGGTTCCTTCCAAGGGGAAGACTACCCCATCTTCAGGCATAGTCTCTCCCACCTATAAGGTTGGGTCTAGTTCTCTGCTCCTCCTAGCAGGACCCAACATCACAACAAGTACTACAAGATTAAGAGGCATCATGACTGCATAGCCAAGTTAGTGGGCACTCATAGTTGAGAAACACCCGTGATAGATCTTCTCCTTATCAGAGAACAAGTTTCACCCCCTCTCTGGATCTAATGGAGAGGAAGACATCAGAAGGATCTCAATTTCACCTCTGCTTGTAGTTCATTTTGAGGCCCCTATCAGTAGTAGGAGAAGGTTGTATGCTAGCTTTAGATCAGTTCTATACCAAGTTAGTAGAGCTTACAGATGGTCAGAGTCTAGGGCTCAGTTTGATTTATGTTCTATCATTCCTCATAGTGTGGGCAAACACATCAGACAGGAGAGGGCTAGGGAGGCTCGCATATCAATTGTGGTCACTAGCTGAGAGAGGCGAAGGTATAGTAGGCAATCAACTACCTCAGCCCTCATGGACTTTCTCGTTTGGTGTGCTACCCACGTCAGTCAGTCTGACAGCATCTTATTGATGGGTACTACCTACCACACGAGAGGAGCTCCTGCCTAGAGAAAGTCAGTGGTGCCTCCACCTCACCGCTCTACTCCACGCCCACCATCTCTAGTATAGGTTCCATCATCCACTGTTCCAACAAAGGCCATGATGACTGCATCCGAGGAGAAGAAATCTCCATTAGTGATCTGACTATGCCCAAGAGATCCCATTCCATCTACATTGTCAACTGAGGTGAGGCTGAGCTCTCCTGCTTGACTTCTTGCCCCAGTTGTGATGATGAGGGAATGGAAACCTCAAAGCATTGTAGTTATTTCATCACCACCACAATCACAAAGAGCTTTGGAGATAGCAACAGTCGAGGGAGGAGGAGACAGTTTAGTTGCCCCCATGGCCATAGATCCTCCTAGGAGTACTACTCTACCCATCCAGTAAGAGCATATTTCTTCTAGTGAACGTAGCCCTCATAGGGTTAGCTCTGTCATAGTAGCAGAGGTTAGATGTCTTTCTATTCATGATAATGATCCTATTACTGGCCAGCCTTTATTTTTTGTACCTGTTCAGTTGGATCATCCTCTCGAAGATATTGTAGCAATATCTAGTGGAGAAGAAGGAGATTCTAAAATATGTCTGGTCTGATCTAAAGGATGAGAAGGTCAGTTTTGATCCTAATGAAGATGATCTGTTAGAGGATTCAGTAAGAGTGCACATGGTAGATACCAGGGGTTCTCTCCTACGTGTTCAACAGAATTTGGAAGGTGATGCGGCTGAGTAGGATGATATAACCTTCTCGACTCGACACCTCCTTCAGTAACTAAAGAAAAAGGATAAACAAATTGATTGCATGGGGAAGAATCTTGAGGAGTTGCTAGCAGCAGTCTTAGCACTTCAAAACCAAGCCTTGGTAGTGCATCCTACTATTGTAGAAATAGGTCAGCCTGAGTTGTTGCATGTCTTGGATCAGCCTAAGAGTTTACCTCCGATAGAGCAGGGTAGCACAAGCTTGTATAAGAAGGTAATGGATAGTACCTTGTATAAGAGAAGGATATTAAACTTATGGTTGAGCAGCAAGTGAGGGAAGCATTGGTGAAAGCCCGAGGAGGATCATCAGCTCCAAAGGGTAGACCCTACCCAGAGGAATTCGATGTCATCTAGTATCCTAAGAGTTTTGTGCCACCTTCTTTCAAGAGTTTTGATGGCAACGAACCCACGGTAGCACATAATGCATTCTAGGGCTGTTGCAATGCTGGTGGTAGCGACACATTACTATTCTAGCTCTTCATCAGTAGCTTAGCAGGCATAACCTTTGATTGGTACGCTAAACTCCCTAACAGTTCAGTGAAGACTTTTGCTGAGTTGGAGCAACTCTTCGTTAAGAGGTTTACTGAAGCTCAACAAAGGGTGATTGTAGGCGGTCTCGTTGTGGCTCAACAACACCCTAGTGAGTCCCTCATTGATTCTATTCTCAGATGGCACAATTTGAGTTCAAATTGCGAACCACAGCTATCTGAATAGCATGCCATCAAAATTCTATTAAAGAATATTCATGGCCAGGTCGCCTTCATGCTCAACGATTTTACCATCAAGACATTTGAGAAGCTAATCAACATGGTGTCTAGCTTACAAGGAGAAGCCAAAGAGTTGCCTTTTTTAGATCAATCAACAATGCCGAAGCCACAGAAAACTTATGAGAAGAAACCAGGGGTAGTGACAGTAGTAGACAAGGGGAAGCAGCCAGCCAGAGAGCAGTACAAGAGACCTTGAGCTCCACAGCCATCACTTCCACCTCCTCTTCCACCACCGAGGCCACCCTACTAGCCACCACAGTAGCCTCTACGACCTTTGCCTCCTCCTTAGCCACATTCACAGCAGTGGTACACATACACACGCCAAGTAGCTACCATCCATTTACTCTTATGAATAAACAAAACAAACCATATTCATTTAAGAGCAAAGTAGTTTGAAAAATCTTTAAGAATCTCTTAAAAAACTTGGCTTTAGCTACTTAAGCCTAGAAGGCAGGAAGTGGGCAAGAGCAATGATCCTAAATTTTTTCCATACCACCGCATGCTAGGCCATGTTTTGGAGGATTGCTTTACATTCAAGGACTGGCTTGAGCATAGCTTCAAGATAGGCACCATAGTTATCCCAAAGGAATACCTTGTGGAACTACCATCCAGTTCCATTAGGGTAATCCTTAGGGATAACTATGATCCTATCAAAACCAAAGAAGGTTGGGATATCTTATTATCCCAAACCTCTAAAAGGATAGTATAAAAAATCAAGAAACTTTCTTTGCAAGTGCTTGAGGTAGCTCGAACCTCCAACATCAAGGAAGGTTTGAAAGTTGCCAATGACAACTTGAAGAAAGGGGGAGCTCAATAGTAGCAGCAACAGTAGCCCACACCAGCCCAAGATAGCCAAGTAAGCAACCACGAATGAGCTCCCGCCCACCAGCCTTACTTCAATGAGCACCTCTACTTCTAGGCATCTTGTATTGGTAGATGAGGGCATCAAATCCCTCACCTATTTTACAAGATTTCTACTATGTACCTCCTTCAAAATCCAAGAAATCAAGGAATGAAGCTAGTTAATTACATCTGTCACTTCCGATGGGTTGTCTAACTCTACTCTTTAAAAGCTCTCCAAGTTTAAACAATAATTATAACAACTCTGATCTACCTCTTTCTGATTCATAGTTGGACTTTCCTTCTCCGAATAATATGGGTTCACCTCTTGAGATAGACTTGGAATCATCTGATTTCGAGAGTCCTATAAGAGAAGCTGTATGTGAGCCTAATGAGCAGGTAGAATCTTCCACTAATTTTCCACAAGAGATCACCGAAGTCAACCTCCATAGTGGCAAGGTTCTACCTCTTAGGGCAGCACCTCAAGATAAGAAAAAATAAGTCATTGGTTCAGATGATCAAGAAGCCCCTCCACAAGATGCTCCATCCATGGATATGCTTGTGGAGGATCAGCCCAAAGTGGATTATAATGTCCTCTCTCACCTAAGAAAGTTGCCATTTAAGTTAAGAATATATGATGCCCATGTCTTATCTAAAGAGATGAGGGAATCATTAATCAAGGATCCTCTTGATCCAGAGATATGCTTAACTCAGCTGAGTGCAATTGGAGAGGAGGCACATTATTCCAGAGAAGCCCAAGGAGTCACTTTCATAGTTTCCCCCTCTACATTACAATGGACATGGGCAGATTCAGACTCTCAAGGGTTCTTGTTGATCTAGGTGCATCGGTGAACATTATGAGTCTAAAGACCCTTGCCAACTTGAGGATTGATATCTCTACACTCTGAGGAGATCGAATGATGTTGAGAGGATTCAATGAACAAGGCCAGAGGGCTTTAGGTTCCATAGTGTTACCTTTGGAAATAGGTGACTGGAAGACTGAAGCTAAGTTTTATATCATTGATTTGAATACTTCATTATCTACTTTGCTCGGTAGGCCTTGGATATATAAGAATAAGATGATTTCATCCTCCCTTCATCAGTGCATTAAGTTCAGAAGGGATGGAATTGAATATTGTGTCAAAGGAGATGAAAAGCCATTTTCAGTCAGAGAGGTTGAGATATATGAAGATGCGACCTACTATCTTCCTCAAAATATCTTTTCTCATGAACTTGGTCAAAGTTCAAATGCAAAAGAAAAAGAAAAAGATGCGAAAGTAAAAAAAGAAAAGAAAAATGAAAATACAAGTGAACGAGGAAAGGATATTGAAGAAGTAGAACCGCATATCACATTCCACCCATAGTTCATTCTGTCATATGAACATATGGGTAGGATGACTCGACCTCCACCAGGCAGAGACAGAGATAGAAACAGAGGCAATTCTAGAGGTGGAAGACCCCCTGGTTAGCAGCTAGCCAATAAGGGTTATGTTCTAGTTCACAGGAATACCCCTACTATTCACATAGACTTGGAATCCAGCTCGGAGCACGAGTCTCATGTGATTAGCATACCAGCCAACCCCTCTCAGCAAGTTTCATTAGAGGTGACACTCGAGCCAGACAGTAATGAAAACCAGGCCTCCAAGCAAAGCACGAATGTATTCGAATCAAGTTTATATGAAACTATTAGGCAGCAGTTGGAAACTTTAGCTCTAACCTCACTTTCCTCTCAAAAAGTTGAAGGTTTAGTAGTTAAGGAAGCTCAGTCTTCTAAGTCAAGAGTTTCCTATCGAGATCACATCCCAAGTCCGTGGTTAGAATTCTGAGGATAATTCATATAAAGAATTAATGGAGTTGCCTTTTGATTGGTACTCACATTGTGTTCTTAATCTTGTAAAGAAAGGTTTGATTCCTTATACATGGTCGAAGCACAGGTCAGAATACTTCAAGAAGATGTGGAAAAATAGAGGCAGGGATATGTAATCAAGATCATGACTAGATTCAATATAAGGTTCAAATGATGACAATTACTGCTTAGTTGTTACCAATCATATGGAGTCTGATAGGTTATTCTCAAACCACACTAACTCTTATGATGAAGTGTCTTTAGAAACTGATGATTTGATGATCTCCAAATCAAAGATGCACCACCAGAATTTGAAGAAGAAATCCATTCAACAATCAACAAGCTTAATGAATCAACCTTGGAATGGAAGAAAATCCACGCCCGACATACATCAGTTCGTTGTTGAATGAAGAAGAAATCAATGACTTAGTTAGGCTATTGATTGAGTTTAAGGACTGCTTTGTATGGAGCTATGAAGAGATGCCTAGATTATCTCCTGACGTAGCAATCCACAAACTAGCAATAGACCCTGACGCTAATCCTATTAAGCAAGCTCCTAGATGCATGTGATTAAAAATCAAACAATGGGTCATTTCTGAAGTCAAGAAACTGATCGATGCTGGTTTCATCAGGGAAGAAAAATACCCTACCTAGTTAGCCAGTGTTGTACAAGTTAAGAAAAAGAATGGCCAAATTCGCATATGCATCAATTTTAGGGACTTAAATAAGACATGTCATAAGGATGAGTTTCTTCTTCCTATACTAGAATTAATGGTGGACATCGCCTCATCTCATGCAGTATTCTCCTCCATGGATGGGTCATCTGGCTACAACCAAATCATGATGGCCCCCAAAGATCAAAGAAACAAGGTTTTTTGAACCCCAATCAAAATCTATTATTATAAGAGGTCATACCTTTCAACCTTAAAATGTGCTACATACCAATGGGCCATGAATCAAATTTTCAATGAACTCGCATTCATCATCAAGTTGAACTATGTTGATGATCTAATGTCAAAAAAAGAAAAGCAAGACCATCTCTTTGACTTGAGAGTAGTTTTGAATGATTAAGATAATTTAACCTCAAAATGAATCCCTTGAAGTGCATTCGAGTAGCTTTAGGAAAGTTCATTGGGTTTGTTGCCCAACACTGGGAATAGAAATAGATCTAGAAAAGATCAAAGCTATCTTAAAATGCCACCACCTAAAAGTTTAACTCAACTCAAATCTTTCTAAGAGCTTATATCTAAGATGCTTTATCTCCAATGTCGAGAAGATGCAAGCCATTTTCATCCATCAAAAGATGCCAAGTTCAAGTGGGATGATAAGTGCCGCAAGCCTTTGAAGATATCAAGTAGTATTTGGTAAAGCCTAGTTCTAGTATTTATCAAGCCACTCATCATCTACCTTGGATTGATGACCCCTTGGCTGGCCTAAGCCAATGATGAAGGAAGGAGAGTTTTCTTTACTACCTCAACCATCGCTGATCCATGCTAAAGTGAACTACCCACCTATTGAGAAACATCTAGCTTCAATCTTTGCATCCCAAAAGCTACGCCTTATATGCTTTCTCATAAGGTGAACTTAATTTCAGAATCAATCCTAGTATCTCATGACATGACCAACACTATCTAGATGTTTGGCATGTTGGACCATGATTCTCTCGTAGTTTGATATCACATTGGTACCCCTCCGCTCGATAAAAGGAAGCATTAGCATTTTTACCAAAGACACTCACTTCTCGACTCTCCTTAATGATGATCTCCGATGAACAAATCATGAACTGTGGGAGGATGGCAATCATCACTAGAGTATTTTGATGGTGCTTTCCTTAATAATAAAGGGGAAAAACCACAATTTACTCTTCCAGGAAAGGCAGGGGTAGGAATAATTTTCTTAACTTTAGATCCTGATGTGATGAGATTCTTGTACTATCTCTCCAATCCATGCAGCAACAATGAAGCTGAGTATGAGGGTTTGATTACCAACCTAAAGTTAGCTATTACAGTGTGTGTCAAAAGCATCAACATCTACGGGGATTCTTAATTGGTCATCAACCAAATTATTGGGTCCTATAAGGTTCTAAAACCTAAGCTTCGCCACTACCACGAGTATACCATGAAGTTGTTGGCCCAAATCCCTGAGGTCACCATCTACAAGGTCCCTCGAGTAAAATATAGTAGTATGCTAAAACTCGCCAAGGAATTGGCATGTCTAGAAGATGAGTCCATTCCAATAAGATTCCAAAATAGACAAGTCCTATCCCTTATTGAACAACTCATTGAGAGAATTTCTCTTGAAGGGTAGGTTGCCATTACTAGGATTGGAGGCAACCATTCATGGATTACTTGACTAGAGGGAAACTACCTCAAGAGAAGTCATAAGCCCATCAGGTGAAGCAGAGAGCTCTCTTCTATGCTCTCGTGGATGGCACCTTGTACCGACTGTCTTTTGATCAAATGTGGTTACGCTGTTTAGATAAACATGAAGCCCATAAGATCATGACCGAGGAAAATTCAAGTCTATGCGGAGCACACCAATCTGGTCTGAAGATGAAAGCAAAGATCAAGAGATTAGGATACTACTAGCCTTCGATGATTATAGACTACATGGATGTTTCTAGAAGATGCCATTAGTGTTAGGTACACAGCGTGGTCCTACTTCAACCACCTAATATTCTATATCTTACATTGGCCTCATGGCCATTTGAGTGTTGGGGTACTGACATTATGGGTCCTATCAATCCTCCTTCTTCTAAGGGTCATCAGTTCATCTTAGTTACCACCGACTACTTTTCCAAGTGGACAAAAGAAATCCCACTCATAGAGGTCACAACTCAGTATGTGCTTCAGTTTTTGAGGAGCCATATCATATATAAGTTCGGGGTGCCTCAAAGAATTATATTCGATAATGATACTGCATTCAAAAGTACCGAGATCAATAGCTTCGCTAGAAGACATAGCATAGATTGGACCACCATCTACTACCCTAAAAATGGCCTAGCAAAAGCATTCAATAAAACTCTCATCCAAATACTAAAGAAGACATTAGATGACAACAAACGGTAGCATGAGCGAAGTTGAAGCTTTGTGGCATACCGCACCACATACAAAAACTCCAACTTGGTTTCTATTCTCTTTAGTGTATGGATCCAAGCTCTACCATTCAACTCCCATCACTAAGGATAGCATTAGGTAGCAAAATCACTATAGAATGCCAAGTTATGGTTAGAAGAGCTCAAGGTTTGGAGGAGAAATGCCTATGGGTGCCAAAAATCTCGAGTTGTATAAGGCCAAAATGATTCAAGCTCACAAGCTGCCCTAGAGCTTTTCAAGTAAGAGAACTTATTTTAGTTATAAGGAGACCAATTATTGCCCATCGAAAGATGGGAGGTAAGTTTGAACCCACTTGGGAAGGCCATTTTGTCATAGAGAAAGTCTACCAAAGATGATCTTATCAACTTATTAATTGTAAAGGGGAACACTCGATGCTTCCAATTAGTGGGCTCTATTTGAAGAAATATTACCTATAAAAATATATTTGAAAATAATCATCAAAAGAATAAAATTCCAATCCAATTCATCAAAATCTTTTCTTCATTCAAAGCATTGTTTGCTTTGTCTTGCTAATCCACCATGTGTTTTAGGATAGGTGTAAGAGAACCCAAGAGACAACCTATCCTTCTTTCACAACACAAACATAATTACAACAAACTCCCATGTTACTAGAATAGGTGTGAGATAACCCAAGAGGCATCCTTATTTGACTAGCACAACTAAGTTAAGTGTAAGAGAACCCAAGCTGCCATCATCCTTTCTTGGTGGGATCAAAACTACCATCCGTGGCACCATTTCATCAAATTCCCCAACATGTGTTTAGGATAGGTGTAAGAGAAACCAAGGAGTCCTATTCTCTTTAACATGAGCACAAAACAAACACATATATTTTGTTTATTTTGATGTGAGAGCAAGCCCCGTGGCACTCACTTATTAGCTTCCCTGGGCCGATATGCTACCTTACTAGAATATCACCCCAGTTGTCACTTGTTCAACGGATGTGAGTCTCCGCGCTTTCTTCCTAACTTGACCATTGCAAACCAACAAGTGTCTTGTTAGTTTGGTAGGCTTCACTGCCCAGCCAATAAGCTACTTCATGTTGATTTTATTTAAGAAGATGTGAGTCCCTGCACTTTATTCTTGAACTAACCACCATGCATTGACTAGGTTGAGTATACTTGAGGTTTAAGATAAGTCCCCCAGAGACTCCTTTCCTCTTGGCTACTTGTGAGCTGATCTAATTCCTCTTGTGGCATTCACCCAGGTGCACTGTGAGTCAAGATAAACTACCACAAGGATCAATTCCAGGGAGGATGTGAGTCCCCAGCTTTCTTCCTAGGTTGATTATCGAACGACGCACCTTAGGTTGGTTGATGTTCTATGTCGACAAAGAACTCATGGGATACACCACTCATGGTAGATGTGAGTCCTCTCGCTTTCTCCTTGAGTTGGCCATCGAATACCTATGCAAATTAGCTTCTCCAGGGTTTTGGATAAAGCCCTTAGTAGCCTTTTTTCCTTGTGGCATTCTATTTGAATCACGTCCTTTACGACCCCATTTAGACACTGCTCGGGTTAGTCTTGGATATCACCTATTGAGCCAAAGATAAACTACCCCGAGGATCAGTTCCACTATAGGAGGATGTGAGTCCTGAGCTTTCTTCCTAGGTTGATTGTAACGATGGACACCTTAGGTTGGTTGATAGCTATGTCAAAGAACTCACCCGTGGATACACTACTCATGGCAGATGTGAGTCCCCTCGCTTTCTCCTTGAGTTGGCCATCGAATACCTATGCAAATTATCTTCTCCAGGGTTTTGGATAAAGCCCTTAGCAGCCCTTTTCCTTGTGGGCATTCTATTTGGATCACATCCTTTACGACCCAATTTAGACACTGCTCGGGTTAGTCTTGGATTGGAAAGTCCCACTTTCCAAGTAGCCACCCCTATGGTTGGAGAATCCATGCAATGATTCTCCCTTGATTCAAATGAGATGTGGCTAATATAAGCTCCTTCTTAGTGTGATCCCTCGCAAACTAATAGGGTCCATGATAAACAAACTAAACAAAATAAACAAACAAATTATTTTGCTTATGGATTAGGAATTCAAGCCCCTAGTGGCCCCTTTCTCAAGCATCCAATCTTGTGGTGTAAACTCATAGGAATTGCCTGACTAAGCTTGAGTTAAGATAAGTCCCTGGCACTCTCTCCGTAGTCGCCCTTAGGTCGGGTTCAATCTATTTGCCACAAGTAGGTTACCCCGGTAGTCATTTCATTTGGAAGATGTAAGTCTACTACACATTCTTTCTAGCATGATTATCGTAAACTGATGGGCCCTAGGTTGAGTTGACATGTTACCTTATTAATGCATCACTCTAGTGGTCTTTTGTAGTGGAAGTCTTTGAGCTTTCTTCCCTTTAGTCACTACAAATCGAATGACACCTTTGGTTGGATAGTTCTCCCCCTTAGAAGCTACTCCTTTGGATTGGTAAATCTATGTTAGACCAAGGATAACATGGCCCCTACTGGAGTCCATTGCAAACCGATGGGATCCATCAAAATAAAAAAAAATAAAATTAATCTTCTATCTTTGAGATTTAAGTCCCCAAATGACATTCACTCAATCAAAGTTGTTTGATTTGCACAAGCAACAGATCACCCCAGTGGTTTCTTATTTTGGAAGATGTGAATCCTCACACTTTCTTCTTAACTTGACTATTGCAAATTGAAAGGCAACTCCTTTGGTTGGATAGTCCTACTATGTGGTTGGTAGACTATCCCTTTAGATTGGTAAATCTAAGTTAGGCATAAGCCAACATGGCTCCTACTCAGTGCAATCCATCACAAACCAACAGGACCCATCTCAAATTTTAAAATTTTGAAACAAACCAATCAACCTCCCCAGTGGAGTAAAATCTAAAATAAATTCAACCTCCTCCCCAAGTCAAGTCAATCAAATCAAATAATACAAATTTAATCAAACCAATCTTCCTGAGATGCAAACTCCCTAACGGATCTCAAATTCAAATTCAGATTTCACAACCTTTGCTCCTAGTAGATGACTTGAACTCGCCTCCTTAGTGGAGAGTTCACTTTTTCATCCCTCGTGGACAAATTCCTAAATCAACAAACCAAATTAAATTTCTCCTCAGTGAGACCCAAATCAAATCAAACCTCTCATCCCCCAGTGGATGACTTGAACCTTTTCCCTAGTGGAAGGTCCACATACTCAAATCTCTAGTGGATTCCTCCTTCACTCTTTTATGTCTTTGACATGAGTAGAGTCACATTGCACTAAGATCTTGATTCCTTCTACACCTCGTTAGAGTTGATCATTTGTTAGTGCTTGCAATCGTTCTGTTGTTGATCATCTCAACACTCAATCGTGTACCTTATCCCACACCACACCTATTGTGCCCTCATATTTAGAATGAGCTCTCAACCTCTCCATCATAGACATAGGATTCCTTAGACACTAAGAGTTCTTTAATCTTAAGACACTTCTAGTGATTAGGGAATACTTAACCTAACCCTAGAAACTTAGAAGAGTTAGCCATATGAATAGGTTATGCCTCAAGTGTTAGGGACAACTTGCCACCTATAGCTTGAACCAAATCCTCAGTTCCTTCTTTCAAGTCAAACTCCAAATCCAAACTAACTTCAAACATAAATCAATTCTAACTCAATTAATTTTCTTTAATCATGAATCATCTTTAAATGACTAAATTCCAAATCCAAAATCTTTTCTAAGTCACTTGGAATTCATCTCATGGACTTAGCTCAAATCAAATTCAAATCACTTCAAACTCAAAAGATTTTCATAACCCATTTATATTCTCAATTATATTCACAAATATAAATGAAATATAAATTCAAGTAATTAAAGCATAATTTGAAAACTTAAATAACCCTAATTATATAACCTAATTATATAAATAAAAAAGCATGCGTAGTACGTGCCTACATGATTAGTTATATAATTAGGGTTATTTAATTATTCTTAATCATTGAAACTTTAAAAAAACATAACTAAATGTAAAAAATCAAAAAAATATGAATGAGGGCTCATTTTAAAGATAATTCAATGAGGAATAATATAAAATTGTTTTTAATTGATTTTGAACAGTGGTTTTCCTTAATTTGGGTTTATTTGAAATTATAATAACCCTAATTATTGCCTAATCATTTCATTAATTAATTCCTAATTTCTTAGGCATATTTAGGGGGATGAATTCTGCCACCCCTAATTTTCTTGGAATTTATTAATGAGTTAATTAGGAAAATCAATTGATGAATCCCTAATCACTCTCTTAATGTAATTAAGGGTAATTAAGCATGTGAATAGTGGTTTAATGATGTAATTAAGATAATTAAACATTATTTAAGTGCTTAGGAGGTTTATGGAATATTTTCAGGATATTTTCTTAAACCCCCTTTCTTCTTTAATCCAAACTTGATTAAGGATTAATCCACTAATGATCCACTTAATTAGCTTAATCAAATTTTCAAAATTAATCTAAACTTAATCAATCCTTTGTTGGGTAGATATTTAGGTGTTCAATAACCTAAGTAAGCTTAAGGAAATTATTTCTAACCAACATGTGTGGGAAGGTTATGAAAGTACTTAATTAAACCCTTTAGTTTAATTAACTAAC
This sequence comes from Cymbidium sinense, assembly GCA_021442155.1. Taxonomy (NCBI): domain Eukaryota; kingdom Viridiplantae; phylum Streptophyta; class Magnoliopsida; order Asparagales; family Orchidaceae; genus Cymbidium; species Cymbidium sinense. The sequence goes on from CM038224.1 coordinate 96,097,766, forward strand.
AATTGTGAGCCAATTGCATTAGGCCCTTTCTTTCTTAGGGTGCATTGCTGATTTAATATGATTGCATATCATATGTTGGCTCATAATTGTTAAGTTAATTATGTTAAGGAGGTGTAGGAAAGGGGTAATTAATTAACTTAATTGACACTTTAACCTAAGCAAAATATAAAATCAATCTAATGGTTCTAAAAATTAAACTAAAATAACACACATGTGGGAGATGGGTTAGGACCAGCAAACCTTTTCACATTTCCTAAAATCAAATCAAACTCAAAATTTATAATAAAATTCTTTTAAATAACTTTGATTCACTTTAAATGATTCTATTTCATAGGATTGTCTTTAGAATTAATTAGGGTGAATTTTACATGCTTACATCACTTTATCTATTTCCAAGTATGCTAAATATGTCATATGAACTCATGCATTCATACCTTTTGAAAAATCAAATTAAAATGAAATGTTTCCTTTATGTCAAATTGCATACTTTGGCTAAAGTAACAATATGAGTGGCTATTATCACTACTAAATCCAAAATTATTTTCAAAACTTATAAATCAAAGACTATAAGTGAATGTATGCTACTTATAAGTATTTATAAGCTTGCATGTGAATATAGCTTAAAATGTGTCATGTGGCTTTCTTCTTTTCTTAACATGGTTTGCATAGGATTTAAGTGTATAGTTCCTTTGAAAAGAACATAACACTTGCTTAAATTTATTCCTATGCACTCCCAAGTCATGAATCAAGAAGGATCTTCATATTACACATATAAATTAAATAATCAAACATAAATCTTTTGCATGATTCTTTTCCATTCATTTCTTTTTGTATATGCACATGTATTTAAGAAAGTGGTATATTAGTCTAGATATCCCAGGGTTGTGAGGCTTTAAGTAGCCCTAAGTAGGTCTTGTACCTTACACCCCTGTAGAAAAATAATGGTGTCATCACTTTATGTCTTTCATACATGTAAATGTGCATTTAATTAATGGATAAAAGAATCCATCTCTTTTCTACTTAAGAAAACCATGCATCATAAAGCATCCAAATTTTCTTAAGCAACATCCCTTAGCATTCATCATTATATTTACATTTGCATGTATAGATATGCTTAGGATCATTTCATATGCATGATATGCATATTAGAAAGAAAAAAATGATTGTGTGTTTTGTGATAGTAATTCACTTTAATTAATCCTAAAATGCCTTCCTTATTGAATAGGTTTATTTAGAGTCCATATAAATATAGGATTAATTAAAACACATAATAAAATATTCACTAAACAAAAATTACTAAAGAATCTACCTTAGAAATTACTCAAAGTAGAGAGAAAATAGAAGTTCTTTTCTCTTTTTCTCTCTTTACAATAGTTAGTAATTAAGTGTAGGTTCATTCAAACCGAAATCAAATCATCAAATAAAATTAACAAATCAACTAAATTACTTAAATGAAACCACCCTCTAATATAAATTCAAATCAATCCAATCAAATTCAAAATTCCAAAACAATTCATGAAAATTTCCTTATGTCCCTTCAATTTTTCATTAAAGAACTTAGCCAAAATCAACTCTAAACCTTGATCAAACCTATTAAAATCCATAGGATTTTCTCAAAACTTATTTATATTCTCATTTATATTCACATATATAAATGAAATATAAATATAAATCAATCAAATCAAAGGCAAAAATTAAATTTCAAATTTGAAATCCTTAAAATTTCCTTAAATCCCTTAATTTTTGATTAATGGATTTAACCTAAACTTTGATCAATCCTATTCAAACTCATGGGATTTTCTCAAAACTTATTTGTATTCTCATTTATATTCTCATATATAAATGAAATATAAATATAAATCAATCAATTCCAATTCAAAAATTAAATTTCTAATTAAAAAAATTCTCTTAATCCTTTAAATTCTCTTTAATGGATTTAACCCAAATCATGATCAAACCATTTGAAATCCTTGAAATTTTCTCAGATCAATTTATATTCTCATTTATATTCACATATATAAATGAAATATACATTCAAACAATCAAAACCTATTCTAAAAATCAAACTCAAATCCATTCAAAATCAAATCTAAGCCTTTCAAGTCAAAATCTTGAACTTTGCCAAATCAATTCCAAATCAAGCCAAACTCTTGATTTTCTATGGTTCAATCAAATCCTACAATCATGAGCTCATATATAAATCCATACCTCAATCAAACAATCAAAACCCAAATCAAAAATCAAACCCAAGACCATATTTTTTTCCTTTGAATATGAAATTTTCAAATGGATCAAAACCCATTTGACTTCAAACCACTTGTAAATGATTTATATTTCAATCATAAGTCCATATACAAGATAAATCAAGCTCAAGTCAATCTTTGGCCAAGCCATTTGACCCACTTAGGCTCACTTGACCCAGTGAACTAAAGTACCCTTATGAGCCAACTTTTGATCCTAACCAAATTGGATTGAACCAAACTCATATATCCCTCTCATCATGATCAACAATCATCATGGGATGATCAATCAATCAAATTGGGTCAAACCAAGTTAAACCTAAGGGTTGACCAAGTCAACACTTAACCTAAAATAAATCCTTACATAGCCAAAATCCACCATAGGCCAAATTGATTGAAACCATTGATCTAAGTTCCTGACCTATGTTTGAACTTGACCAAGAACATTTGAGCTAACCTAGCTCAATTGGCCCACTTGACCCAAGTTGACCCATTTTGACCTAAAGGGTCAAAATGTGTCAAAACTTGATATAAGCCAAATTGATTGAACCCAATGGGTCAGGTCCATCCCAAGTCACTTGTGGAACTTGTCCAAAGCCTCAATTGGTTAACTAGACCCAACCAAATTGACCTTAGACCTAACATGACCTAAAGGGGTCATGTTGAGCCAAAATTGAACCTAACCAAAATTGATTGGAAACAAAGATACCAATCCACTCCATATGACTAACCAAACCTAAACCTACCTTTGACCTAACCCAAATATGTCAAATTGGTCAAATGGGTCAACTTAACCCATTTGACCTAAATGAGTCATATGAGTCAAAACCAAATCTAATCCAAATTGAACCAAACCAAAGGCACCAAAACATTTCAAATGGTCATATGAACTTGACCCAACCCTTGGTTTGACCAATTGACCAATTGGTCTTGACAAGTTGACCCATTTTGACCTAAATGGGTCAACATGAGCCAAACCCTATCAAATGGATTCTAAATACAATGAAGATTGGCCAAACCTATTTTCTCAACATACCAAACATGCCCAAATTGAAAATAATAGTAAACTCATAATTTTACCCCTAAGCCATAGAACAAAATTTGGCCTAACTCATGGGTATTTTGGTCATACACTCATCACAATCACTTGAGGCATACCTAAAAGCTCAAGGGGACTTGATGTGATGAGTGCACCCAACCCAATGGGTTTGGGTCAACCCATTTGACCCATGGACTAAACTCGATCCTTAGCCTTGAAATTCAATTTTCAAACTCCCTCCTAAGCTCAATTTGATGCACATGGGAGGTTGGCATTCCACTCAAGGGATCAAACCAACCATGTGTAATGATCTAATGGCCTAAAAAGTTCACTCCATCTGGTCAATTGGATCAAAATGGAAACTAATGGGTTAGTCATTCGATTGTCATAGTGAGAGATATACTCCCCCTAATTCACTAAAAATTCACTTCACACTTAATTGATTGGATCCTAGGAATCCTTAGCAACCACCTCAGAGCATTCCTAAGCTTTATAAGAGGGATTTGAATCTTGCATTTCTCAGTTTTGCACAGTGCAAAATAGGGGAGCTCACCTCAATTCCCAACTTCCTCTACACTTGATCTTAATCTAATTCCTCTATCACACTTGATCTAGGAGCCAAGTCAAATTGGCCCAAGCTTTCTAAGTTCTAGAGAGGAACTCAATTCAATCAAAGTCAAGGATCTTGAATAGGAGTTAGTCCACCCATTGATCTACTCAACCTCAAGGTCTAGGAACATCAACAAGGCTTTGTCTCTACCAAACGAAGCTACCTCATCGGTCTCGAGCACCGTGATCACCTTCGATGAGGAATGTGATTTTTTGACTAGTTAGATTAGGAGGTGTTGGTCCTTTGTGAAGGGAATTTTCATTGCATGTGAAATCCACAATTGGATTGGTCGCTCTCCTCTATGGTATGGAGTCTTGAATGATTCTATGCTAGATCGGATCTGGATCATGGATGGTCTCCATTAATCCTCAGGGAAGAACTTGGCTCATCTCAACTGTCCATCTGCGCATTTTAAATTGATGGCTGAGATTATTAGGCACATTTTATAAATCCCTTGTCTATTTTAAGCCCCAAGTTAATCCTTAGTCGTTCAATCTTTGATTGGATGACCGAGGATATTAGCACGTGCACCGCCAGTCGCTCCCTCTATTTGATATTTAAGTGAGTGGCTCATGGTGCAACGTGCCTAAGCTGGCCGCCGGAGCTGTGATAAGGAGGATTAGTTAGGGATTTAATTAGTTCCTAATTTATTCAAAAATCTTCTAAAAATCATAACTCCTTTAGGAAAAATCAGAAAAATAAAAGTAAAAATGCTATGGATAGATAATTTCATCTAGAATATTTAAAAAATGTATTCAATGGTTTTGAATTTCCTTCAATTCGTGTTTCTTTGGGAATTTTAATTAGCTAATTATTCTCTAATTAAGTCATCAATTAATCTCAAATTTCTAGGGCGCATTTTAGGGGATGACCTCTACATCCCCTAATTTTCTTGAGATTTATTGAGGCCTTAATTGGAAAAATTTCTAGCTCATTCCCTAATTACCCCTTTCATGTAATTAAGGATAATTAAGGTATGATTAGTGGATTTACCCTATGATTGAGTTTGATTAAGGTGAGATCGAGTGAGTAGGGGTTTTATGGAATAATTTTGGGGTATTTCCCCTAAGCTATTCCCTAAACACCCTTTTCTTTCCTTAATCCCCTCCTAATTAAGGGTTAATTCATTAATTATCCCTTTAAACAATTTTCAAAAATTCTAAAAAATTCTAGAACTTAATTAATCTACCTTGGGTAGATGCTTAGGTGTTTAATAGCCTAAGTCTAATTAAAGAAATTAAAACTCCTTTCATAAGTATGAAAGGTGTTTTAAAAGTACTTAAGCTAAACCCCTTAGCTTAATTAATTTTTAATTGTGAGCCAAATTGTAGTAGGCCTTCTCATTACTAGGTGCATTTAAATACCTTGTGGGTTTTATGTCATCTCATTGGCTCATAATTACTTAGTTAATTTTTCTAAGGTGGTGTAGGTAAGGGTTAATTAAGCCACTTAATTCATACCCTAACTTAATCATTGCTTAAAAATAGATTTAATTATCTAAAAATTAAAAAAAAAATATAAAACACATGTGGGAATGGGTTAGGAGCATCAAAATCATCTCACCTTTTCAAAATTAAATCAAGTTTCAAACTAAACAAAAATCATTTTGAAATTCACTTTGATTTATTCTAAATATTCATATTCTTTAAGAATGTCTTTAAGATTTAAGTAAAGTGAGTTTGTTTACATGCTTTCATTAGTTTAGATATTTCCCAACATGTTAAGTTGTATGTCATGTGATTCATGCATTCATAATTTCATATTTTAAAATTTTAAAAGGAAATTGTTTACTTTATGTAAAAAGTGCATGTGTTGGCTAAAGTAAAAATATGAGTGACTATTATCACTACTAAATCCAAAATATTTTCAAAACTTGTAAAGGAAATATCAAACCTAAAAGTGTACTATTCATATCTTAATTATTTCACCGTGATAGATTATAAAGGCATCCTTAGCATAGTTCTCTTTATTCTTCCTAGTTTTGAATAGCAGTTGGTAAGATGTAGGGTTCATTTCAAAAGAACCCAACACTTGCTTAATTCTATACCCTATTCATCCCTATGCCACCATCTAAGAAATTTTACCTACACTTACATGCATAAATTGCATAAACAAAAATAAATCTATTAAATAACTTTTGCATATTCCTTTTCCATTTCATTTCTTTTATATGCATGCTAGTACTTAAGGAAAGTGGTATATTAGTCTGGACAACCCCAAGGTTGTGAGGCTTTAGGTAGCCATAAGTAGGTCTTATACCTTACACCTCTGGTTAACAATGGCGCTATACTCACTTATGCCTTTCTTACTTTCATGCATGTATGTGAAATTTTGGATAAGGAAAAACTTTTCTAAAGAAAAATCTTGCCCATCCAACTTCTAAATTTTTTTTAAATGGATTACTTAGATGCATCATAAAGTGTGTTAACTACTCTCATTTGCATATATAGATAAGCTTAGGATCCATCCATATGCATGTTATATTTGTTGGGAAAGAATTAAAGTGATGTGTGTTATGTGAATTTTGATTCATTTTATTTAATCATAAAATGCCTTTCTTTTTGAATAGGTTTGTTTAGAGTTTGTCTAAACTTAGGATTGATTAAAAGATGTAATCAAAACATTCACCTAAATGAAATTAAAATGTGAACTTACTTTGAAAATTGCTTAAGGATTAGGGAAGGAAAGAGAAGTTCTCTTTTCTTTCCCTCTCTTCATAACTTAGTAATTAATTATAAGTTTCACTTAAACCAAATTAAAACATGAAATAAAATTAACTCAAAACACTTAAACAACTTATATGAAACCCTCCTCTAAGTTGAACATATTCTTCACACTTAGAAAACTTGAACCTAAAGTCTCAAGCTAAGCATACCACATAAACCTTCAATGCACGCACATTAGCCTAAGTCCCAACTTCTAGCTTCATGTTAGGTCAGTGCATGGTTTCATGTTTTGTTTTATTTTGTGATGAATGTTTTAGATTGGATGTTAAGGTGTATGCTCGTATAATGACTGGTAGGATGTGCTTAGTCTATCTATTCTTTTCTGCGGGGGATTGTGCTAAAGGGGTGCTATCATAAATAAAAATATAAATGCTTCTTACTTGCAGGTGCTTATACCTCTTTGCATGATCCATAGTCGTAGACTTAATCACCCATGTGTGGGGTGATAAGTCCAATATACATGCTTGGGATTTGTGGTGTGATTTGACTAACCTTTTGTTTTAGTTAGATTTATACTTTTCTTTTTCATGTAAAAATTTGTATAAGTAGGATTTTGGAATGATTTGTTATGGCGATTAGGATGAGAATTGGTCATAAGATCCCATCTTATGCACCATGTGAAACCTTGGAGCATCCACCTTCCAACCTTCCATAGGAGGAGCCAAAGAGGAAAAGAAGAAAAGAAAAGAAAGAAAGAAGAAAGAAGAAAGAAGAAAGAAGAACAAAGCTTGAAGACCTCAATAACAATGAATTCCTTTGCTTAAATTGTAATTTAATTCATTTGTAATCCGGGTTGTATAAGGGTAGAGCTCGGATACCCACATTTGATATTTTTGGGTTTTTGTGATGGTGCCCGACCTTGAATGACCAATTATTCTTTTTTATGATTAGCTTTATAAATTATTTGATAATTTGTTTAACTTTTGCATTAAGTGGCATGCTTTTTCTAGTTTCTTCCTTGCTTTATATATGGCCTGAATGTGGATTAGGCTCTTCAGGAAAAAATAAATCTTTTACCCAACTTAACAACTGAAAATAAAATTAAATAATTCATAACCTCACATAAAGCTTAAGATTAAAATCAAGATAAAAGAATTAAAAATCCCTTAGTTGGATGAGCATTTATTTATAATATCATGCACAAATGCATCTTATTTCACTCTTGATTGGAGGGCTTCCATCTTTTTCAGAGAACCTAGCTTGACCTTTGAGGTCCATAGTGGAAACTCACCTCCTACCTTCTTACTGATTTTGGCCAATAATCTGATTTCTCATGCATTAGTCATAAAAATCCTATTAGATTGTGTCAAAATAATTTTTCAAAAATAAAAATTAAATGAAATTTGAATTGCATTAGATTTAGGTTTTTTGAAGCATGCCTTTTACATAATCTAGTCTCTTTAGGGAGTGAGTTTAAGGACTTAGTCTCTTTCTAAATAATAATAGCCTAGCTATCTTGTATAAGCATAAAGATTTTCCTACATGTATTCAAAATCATAGGAGGAGTTAGTTGATAGCCACCCCTAAGTAGTTGTAAGTCCAAGCTGTCGGGTGGTTTGTTCTCACTTGTGGAGGCAAACTGATTACCCATTTTAACCTTAGATTTAGGTTGTGCTGTCGGCCCTCACCGAAGCTCTCTAGATTTAGGTTTTGAGGTTGCTTCTCTCTTTATGGGCCATAAGCATAATTCCTCACCTCCTAGGCATTTCTTTAATCTTGTGTTAAGGAATCTTAAGTCCTAAAATTCTAATGAAAAATACAACTCAAATAAACTAAATCAATTTCTAAAATATAAAGCCCAACTATAGGATAGTTTAGATGCTTGTTAGGTTTCCCAATATTGTGAGCATCTCTTACTTATCTCCCATTTTAGCTTCGATAATAACTCTCTCTTTTGATCAATCTCATTTGATCTTATAAATATAAACCAATCGATTGATAGTCCTTCCTATTGGAATCTTCAAAGACAATGATCATTTACCTTAATCAAGAGTTTTCTTAAGGGATCCTGTCCTTTAGGATGTAATTTACTATGGGGGCTTGCCCCTATAGGGATCTTAATGTACCTAATTTAAAATAAACCCCGCTTTACTTTTCCATGTAAAATAGGGGAAGAATATCTGGTACATATGCAGACTCATTATCATTAGGAGTTCTTATTGAGGTGATTGGTTACATTAAAGAGTAGTGCCTTCTGTCTTTTGAGATAGTACACTATACCTTGATGACGATGAATAAATAAATACATTTGTGGATCGCATGGCATCTTACCAAGATGAATTTTTTTAAGGGTTCCTCTTTCTTTTCTCAGCAACAGATTTGGAAGGTAACTCCCTTATAAGAAAATTTTCACCACAGGTGTATGTGCGTAGACTGAATGGTAGGGCATTCTTATTCTAACTATTTTCTTCTGTAGGGGATTGTGCTTAAGGGGTGATGTAATAAAAATATAAATGCTTTTTCTATGTAGGTTGCTTATACCCCTAAGCATAATCCAAAATAGGTTAGGTGGACTTGGTTACCCATGTATGGGGTGCTAAGTCCAATTTATTCATATACATGCTTGGGATTGTGTAGTTTGTTTAGCTAATCTCTATTTTATAGGTTTTAGTTAGATTTACTTTCCCATTTTTCATGTAATTTTGCAATTAGGATTTGGAATGAATGTTATGGAGGATTAGGATGAACATTGGTCATAAGACTATGTTTTATGTACCATGTTAAGCCTTTGGAGAAACCACATTCCAACTAACCAAAAGAAGAGAGAAGAAAGAAGAAAGAAATTAGAAGAAAGAAAAGAAGGAAAGAAGAAAAGAAGAAAGAAGAATGAAGACCCTATAGCATGAATTCCATCATTCATTGTAATTAATTCATTTATAATTCGTGTTGTATAAGGGTAGAGCTTGGCTACCCATATTCATCTTTTTAGGTTTTGTGTGGTGAAACCCAACCACAAAGGCCTTTTATTGTTTTGTGCTAGCTTTATAAATTGTTTGATGTTTGTTTAGCTTGTGCATTAAGATGGCATATTTTTCCTAATTTCTTCTTTGCTTGGATGAATGGCCTAGATGCGATTAGTCTCTTAGGAAAAAATAAATTTTCTATCCACTTAATCAACTCAAAATCAAGAATAAATAACTCATAACCTCACTTAAAGCCTAGGTTGTAAATCAAGGTAAGAGAATTAGCAACCCCTTAGCTGGATGTTGTATGTTTCATATCATGCATAAAAAGCATCTTGCTTCACTCTTGCTTATGGAGGGCTTCCAACTTTACCAAGAAACTTGGCTTGACCTTGAGAGATATGGTGGAAAAATGCCTCCTTCTTGATGATTTTGGCCCATTCCTAACTTCTCATGCATTAGGCATATGAATCTCATAGCCTGTGTCAAATCGATTGTCCAAAAATGAAAATAAAATATAATAAAATTTGCATTAGATTTAAGTAATTTATTCATGCCCTACATGATCTAGTCTCTTAGGGAGTGTGTTTAAGGACTTAGTCTCTTTCTAAATAAATAATAGCTTAGCTATCTTGCAAAAGCCTATGACTTGCTTGCATGTATTTAAAATTGTAGGAGGAGTTAGTTAGCAGCCACCCCTAGGTGATTGTAAGTCCAAACGGTTGTGTGGTTTATCCTCTCTTATGGAGGTAAACCAGATACCCACTTTTCATCTTAGATTTAGGTCATGTTTTGGCCCTCGCCAAAGCTCCCTAGACTTAGGTTCAGAGGTTACTACTTTTCTTTATGGGCTACGAGCATAGATCCTCACATCTTAAGCATTTCCATTGTCTTGTATCATGGAATTATAAGCCTTAAATTTCTAATAAAAATTTAACTCAAACAAATAATTCCCCTCAATTTCAAAAATAAAAAGCCCAACCATAGGATAGTTTGATATGCTTACTAGGCTTCCTAGTATCAGAAGCATCCCCTAGTTATCTTATTTTATTTTTGATAATATCTCCCTCCTCTTGATCAATCTCGCTTAATCTTCTAAAAATAAACCAATTGATTGATAGTCCTATTTTTGAAATCTTTGGAGACAACGATCATTTACCTTAATCGAGAGTATTCCTAAGGAATCCCATTCCTTAGGATGTAATTAACTACGGGGCTTGCCTCCATTGGGAACTTAATGAACTTAATTTAAAATAAATCCTATTTTACTTTTCCATGTAAAGTAGGGGAAGAATCTCTGGTATATACAAAGACCCATAGTCCTTAAGAGTCCTTATTAAGGTGATTAGGTCCATTATAAGATGGTGACTTTTATCTCTCGAGATAGTACATCATTCCTCAAATGTCATACCTGATCACCCTAATAAGAACATCTGCGGATCTACGTGGTGTCTAACATAAGAAAGTGTTATCTTTGTTCTTCATTTATTTTTCCTCAAAAAAAGAGAGATAGATGAAGAGTGAAGATAAAAATTTCACCACACCTACCCAGTGGAATTTGATTCTATCCAATATCTTAAGAGTTTTGTTCCTCCATCTTTCAAAAGCTTTGATGGCAGCTAGAATCCACGGCAGCACATAGCACACTTCAGGGCCAGCTGTTGTAATGTTAGTGGCAACAACACACTATTATTCTAGCTTTTTATCAATAGTTTAGTGGGCATAGCCTTTGATTGTTATGCTGAACTCCCCAATAGTTCAGTGAAGACTTTTGCTGAGTTGGAGCAACTCTTTATTAAGAGATTTATTGGACCTCAACAAAGGGTACCTGTAGGCAATCTCATTATTCCACAACAACATTCCGGTGAGTTCTACATTGATTATATTCTCAGATGGCACAATTTTAGTATGAAATGTGAACCACATTTATTAAAGATGCCATTAAAATTTTACTAAAAGAATATGGCCTTCATGCTCAAAGGTTTTACCATCAAGACATTTGAGAAGCTAATCAATAGGGTTGCTAGTCTACAAGGAGAGGCCAAATAGTTGCCTTTTAAAAATCAATCATCAAAGCCAAAGCCACAGAAGGCCTATGAAAAGAAGCCAGGGCTAGTAGCAGTAGTGGATAAAGGGAAGCAACCGGCCAGAGAGCATTATGAGAGACCTCATGCTCCACTGCCATTAGTTCCACATCCCCTACCACCACTTAGGCCATCCTGACCGTAGCCCCGGCCTTTGCAGCCTCCTCCTGACCATACTCATAGCACACATACCCATCCCCAGGTAACTATCATCCACCTACTCTTTTTGATAAACTAAACAAACCTTCATTTAAGAGGGAGGTAGTCAGGAAAATCTATAAGAACCTCTTAATAAAATCTGGTTTTTAGCTACCCAAGCCTAGGAAGCTAGAGGAAGTGGGCAGGAGCAATGATCCTAACTTTTTCCCCTACCACCTCATGCTAGGCCATATTTTGGAGGATTGCTTTACATTCAAGGACTGGCTTGAGCATAGCTACAAGTCAGGCACCATAGTTATCCCAAAGAAATATCTAGTGGAATAAGCATCCAGTTTTGTTAGGGTAATCCTTAGGAATACATGTGATCCTCTCAAAACAAAATAAGTTTAGGATATCTCCTTATCCCGAACCTCTAAATAGAATATTTCAAAAATCAAGAAACTTTCCTAGCGGGTGCCTAAGGTAGATCGAACCTCCAACATCAAGAAAGGTTCACATGTTGGCAAAGATAACTTGGGGAAAGTTGGAGCTCGGCAGTGCGGCCCATATACTTGGGATAGCCAATGCAAACCACGTCAGCCTCCATTCCATCGTTGTCTATTACTTGATGACTTAGCTCTTCTTCTAATAGACATCTTATATCGGTGGATGAGGTCATGAAATCCCTCACCCACTTACTTTACTAGATTTCTACTATGTACCTCTTTCTAAATCTAAGAAATCGAGGAATAAAGCTAGTTTGAATTACATCTGTGTCACTTCTGATGGGTCGTGTGATTCTATTCTTATAGAAAACTCTTCAAGTCTAAATAATTGTAATAACTCCGATCATCCTCTTTCTGATTTATATATGGACTTTCCTTCTCTGAATAATATGGGTTCACCTCTTGAGATAGACTTAGAATCATTTGATTCTAAGGGTCCTATAAGAGAAGTTGTAGGTGAGCCTGATGAGAAGGTAGAATCTTCCACTAAATTACCATAAGAGATCACCGAAGTTAACCTCTGTAGTGGCAAGGTTCTACATCCTAGGGCAACACCTCAAGATAAGGGAAAATAAGTCATTGGTACTAACGAACAAGAAGCCCCTCCACAGGATGCTCCACCTATGGAAATGCTTATGGAGGATCAGCCCAAAGTTGATTACAATGTTCTCTCTCACCTAAGAAAGTTGCCAGCTAAGTTAAGCATATATGATGCCCTTGTCTTATCCAAATATATGAGCGAATCTTTAATCAAGGCCCTTCTTGATCTAGAGATATGCTTAGCTCAGCTGATTATTATTGGATAGGAGGCACATTATTCAAGAGAAGCCCAGGGAGTCACATTCACTGATGAAGACCTTCTTCTGGGGGACATGGAACACAATTATCCCCTCTACATCACAGTGGATATGAGCATATTCAGACTTTCTAGGGTTTTGGTTGATCTAGGTGCATCGGTGAATATTATGAGTCTAAAGACCCTTGCTTATTTGAAGATTGACATCTCTACACTATGAGGAGATCAGATGATGTTGAGAGGATTCAATGAACAGGGCGAGAGGGCTTTAGGCTCCATAGTGTTACCTTTGGAGATAGGCGACTAGAAGACTAAAGCTAAATTCTATATAATTGATTCAAATACATCATTCACTATTTTACTTGATAGGCCTTGGATACACCAGAATAAGATGATTCCATCCTCCCTTCATCAGTGCATCAAGTTTCGAAGGGATGGAATTGAATACTATGTTAGAGGAGATGAAAAGCCATTTTCAATTAGAGAGGTCAAGATACATGAAGATGCGACCTACTATCTTACTCAAAATACCTTTTCTCATGAACTTGGTCAAAATTCAAATACAAAAAAAAAAGAAAAAGAAAAAGAAAGGGAGAAAGAAAAAGAAAAAGAAAAGAAGAAAGAAAATACAAGCTTGAGAAAGGGACACCAAGGAAGAAGTAGAGTCACATGTCACGTTCCACCAATAGTTCGTCCCACCATATAGACATATGGGTAGGATGACTCGCCCTCTAGTAGGCAGAGGCAAAGGCAGATGCAAAGGCAATTCTAGAGGTAGAAGACCCCCTGGTTTGCTACCAGCCAATAAGGGCCATGTTCCAGTTCACAGGAGTACTCCCACTATTCACACAAACTTGAAATCCAACTTAGAAGAGGAGTCTCATGGATTAGCATACCAACCAACCCCTCTTAGCAGGTTTCATTGTAGGTGACACTCGAGCCAGACAATAAAGAAGACCTGGCCTCCAAGCAAAGCATGGATATATTCAAATCAGGTTTATGTAAAATTATTTGGCATCAGTTGAGAATTTAGCTGTAACCTCACTTTCTTCTCAAAAAGCTGAAGGTTTAGTAGTTGAAGAAGCCCTTGGGTCTTCAATGGATGTCAAGCCGAAGAGATTCCTATTAGGATCATCATCCTCAAGTCTAGAAGAAGATGTAGAACTAGATAATTCATATAAAGATTTAATGGAATTACCTTTTGATTGGTACTCGCCTTATGTTCATAATCTTGCAAAGAAAGGTTTGATTCCTTATGCATGGTCCAGGCACAGGTCGGAGTACTTCAAGAAGCCGAGGAATAACAAAGGCAGGGATGCACATTCAAGACTAAGACTAGGATTCGATACAGTGGGTCTAATCGACGATGATGGTTATTGCTTAGTTGTCACCAATCATCTGGAGTCTAATAGGATCCTCTCAAACCACACTAACTCTTATGAGGAAGTGTGTTTAGAAACTTTAGATGATCCAGATGATCTTCAAATCAAAGATGCACCTCCAGAATTTGAAGAGGAAATCCATTTAACTATCAACAAGCTTGAAGAAATCAACCTCGGATAGAAGAAGATCCAAACCCTACGAACATCAATTCTCTATTAAACAAAGAAGAAACCAATGACTTAGTTAGGCTATTAACTAACTTTAAGGACTACTTTGCATGGAGCTATGAAGAGATGCCCGGATTATCTCCTGACGTAGCAGTCCATAAACTAGCAATAAACCTTAACGCTAACCCTATCAAGCAAGCTCCTAGACATATGCGATTAGAAATCAAGCAACAGGTCATTTCTAAAGTCAAGAAACTGATCAATGTTGGTTTTATCAGGAAAGAAAAAGACCCTATTTGGTTAGCCAGTGTCATCCTAGTTAAGAAAAAGAATGGCCAAATTCGTATATGCATTGATTTTAGAGACTTAAATAAGGCATGTCCTAAGGATGAATTTTCACTTCCTATATCATAATTAATGGTGGACATCGCCTCATCTCATGCAGTATTCTCTTTTATGGATGGGTCATCTGGCTACAACTAAATCAAGATGGCCCCCGAGGATGAAAGAAATACTATTTTTTGAACCCCGATCAGAATCTATTGTTATAAAGTCATGCCTTTCAAAATTAAAAATGCTGGTGCTACATACCAAAGGTTCATAACTTAGATCTTCAATGAACTCATTCATCATCAAGTTGAATGCTATGTTGATGAGCTAGTAGTCAAAAGTAAAGAAAAGGAAGACCATCTCTTTGACTTGAGAGTAGTTTTCAAACGATTAAGATAATTCAACCTCAAAATGAATTCTCTGAAGTGTGCATTCATAGTAACTTTAGAGAAGTTCTTTGGGTTTGTTGTCTAATATCAAGGAATAGAGATAGACCTAGAAAAGACCAAAGCTATCTTAGAAATGCCACCTCCTAAAATCCTAACTCAACTCAGATCATTCTAAGGACAGTTGGCATATCTAAGATGCTTTATCTCTAGCCTATCAGAGTGATGTAAGCCATTTTTAGCACTTATCAAAAAGGATGCTAAGTTCAAGTAGGATGACAAATGTCAGCATGCTTTTGAAGACATTAAATAATATTTAGTGAAGCCGCTAGTTCTAGCAGCCCTTATCCCGGGCAAGTTGATCCTCTTCACTACTGCATTGGATGACTCCCTTTGCGCTTTATTGGTCCAAACCAACAACGAAGGAAAGGAGAACACTCTGTACTACCTCATCCATTGTCTAATCCTTGTTGAAGTGAATTACCCACCTATTGAGAAACATTATCATGCTTTAATCTTTGCATCCCAAAAGCTACGACACTATATGCTTTCTCATAAGGTGAACTTAATTTCAAGAATCAATCCACTAGAGTATCTCATGATACGACCAACATTATCCGATGGTTGGCACATTGGTCCATGATTCTCTCATAGTTCAATATTAAATTTATACCCCTCCGTGCAGTGAAAGGACAGACACTAGCAGAATTCTTAGCAGTACACTCACTTCTTGCTGATTCCCCGCTTAGTGATGATCTCCTTGATAAACAAATCATGAACTTAGGGGAGGTTGACAATCATTATTGGGAGATATATTTTGATGGTGCGACTTCCTTTCATGAAGGAGAATAACCACAATTTGCTCTTCCAGGAAAGGCAAGGATAGGAATAGTTCTCTTAACTCCAGACTGCGATGTGATGAGATCTCATACTATCTCTCCAATCCATGCACCAAAAATGAAGCTGAGTATGAAGCTTTGATTGCTAGTCTAGAGATAGCTATTACAGTGTGTGTCAAAAGCATCAACATCTACGGGGATTCTCAGTTGGTCATTACC
The DNA here is from genome assembly GCA_021442155.1 of Cymbidium sinense. Classification (NCBI taxonomy): domain Eukaryota; kingdom Viridiplantae; phylum Streptophyta; class Magnoliopsida; order Asparagales; family Orchidaceae; genus Cymbidium; species Cymbidium sinense. The sequence continues at coordinate 96,114,132 of CM038224.1, forward strand.
AAATTCTTAGGTCATATAAGGTTCTAAAACCTAAGCTTCGCCATTACCACGAGTACACCTTGAAGCTGTTAGACAAAATCCTTGAGGTAACCATCTACAAGATCCCTCGAGCAAAGAATGTAGTAGTAGATTCTTTGGCCAAACTCTCCAATGAATTGGCAAGTCTAGAAGATGAGTCCATTCCAATAAGGGTCCAAAATAGACAAGTCCTATCCCTTATTGATGCTGAACTCATCGAGAGAATTTCTCTTGAAGGGGAGGTTGCCATTGCTGAAAAGAAAGAGGCGCTGGATTAGAGGAAACCATTCATGGATTACTTCACTAGAGGCAAACTACCTCAAGAAAAGTCACAAGCCCATCACGTGAAGTAGAGAGCTCTTTCCTATGCTCTCATGGATGGCACCTTATATCGATTGTCTTTTGATCAAATGTGGTTATAATGTTTAGACAAATGCGAAGCCCGTAAGATCATGACTGAGGTACATTCAGGTCTATGTAGAGCGCATCAGTCTGGTCCAAAGATGAAAGAAAACATCAGGAGACTAGAATACTACCGACCTTCGATGATCACAGACTACACATGAGCTGGCTGGAGATGCCATCAGTGTGAGGTATACAGTGTGGTCCTACATCAATCACCCAACATTCTACATCTTACATTGGCCTCATGGCCATTTGAATGTTGGGGTATTGACATTGTGGGTCTGATCAATCCTCCTTCTTTCAAGGGTCATCAATTCATCTTAGCTGCCACTGACTACCTTTCCAAGTGGGCGGAGGCAATCCCACTAAGAGAGGTCACAACTCAGAATGTATTCAAGTTTTTTAGAAACCATATTGTATATAGGTTTGGGGTGCCTCAATAAATTATATCCGATAATGGTACTGCATTCAAGAACACTAAGATCAACAGCTTCGCTAAGAGACATAATATAGATTAGAGATACTCCACCATCTATTATCCTAAGGCAAATGTCCTAACAGAAGCATTCAATAAAACTCTCATCCAGATACTAAAGAAGACACTTGACAACAATAAGCAATAGTGGCATGAGTAGTTAGTTCAAGCCTTGTGGGCATACCACACCACATATAGAACTCTTACTAAATTTACCCCATTCTCCTTAGTGTATGGGTCAGAAGCCATTCTACCATTAGAAGTTAAACTCCCATCACTAAGGTTAGCAATGGGTAGTCAAATCACTACAGAGAAGAATGCCAAGTTGTAGTTAGAAGAGCTCGAATGTATGGAGGAGAGACGCCTACGGGCGTGTCAGAACCTCGAGTTATACAAGGCCAAGATGATTCAAGCTCACAATAAGCTAGTCCACCCTAGAGCTTTTCAAGAAGTAGAACTTGTTTTAATTCTAAGTAGACCAATTGTTGCCCATTGAAAGATGGGAGGCAAGTTTGAACCTACTTGGGAAGGCCCTTTTATCATAGAGAAGGCATACCAGGGAGGATCTTATCAGCTTATTGATTGTAAAGGGGAACACCCGATGCTTCTAATTAATGGGCTCTATTTGAAGAAATACTACCCATAAAATCATGTTTGAAAATAATTCTATCATAAAAAATTTAATTCCAATTCATCAAAATAATATTCACTTTCGAAGCATTGTTTTCTTGTTTGTGGATCTGCCATGACGTGTTTAAGATAGGTGTAAGAAAATTGAGGAGGCATCCTATCCTTCTTTCAGAACATAAACACAAATTAAACATGATTCCCCAGCGCTACTAGAATAGGTGTGAGAAAACCCAAGAGGCATGCTATTTTGACTAACACGGATAAGTTAGGTGTGAGAGAACCCAAGCGGCTTCCTTCTTTGGTGGAATCCCAACTGTCATTCATGGCACCATTTCATCAAATTCCCCAGTGTGTTTAGGGTAGGTGTAAGAGAACCTGAGTGGCATCCTATTCCCTTTAACACAAACACAAAATCAAACATGTATCTTTTATCTCGAGCTACTTGATGTGAGAGCAAGCCCCCTATGGCACTCGCTCATTACCTGCTCTAGGTAGGGATGACATGCTACTTTGTTAGTCTGTCACCCCATTAGTCACTTGTCTGGTGGATGTGAGTCCACATGCTTTTTTTGACTTGACCATTACAAACTGATGAGCACCTTGTTAGTTTGGTATACCTCATTGTGTAGCCAGTAAGCTATCTCATGTTGACTTTATTTAAGAGGATGTAAGCCAACAAGCTTTCTTCTTCAACTAGCCATCATGCACTAACTAGGTTGAGTATATTTAAGGCTCAGGATAATGCCCCCAGTGGCTCCTTTTCTCTTGACTATATTTGAGTTGATATAAGTTCCCCAAAGGCATTCACTCAGTAGTCGCCCTAAGTCAGATAGCACTTGTTGAGGTAGAGACAGACTATCCCGATAATCAATTTCACTATAGGAGGATGTGAGACCCCGATGCTTTCTTCCTAGGCTGATTGCTTTTGCAAACCTACGGGAGCCTTAGTTTGGTTGATGTTCGCTATGCTGACAGCAACTCACCCGGTGGGTACACCACTCTTGGTAGATGTGAGTCCCCGAGCTTTCTCCTTGAGTTGGCCATCGAATACCTAAAGATAATATCTTATCTAGGGTTTTGGATAAAGCCCTTCCTATGGGCAATCTACTTGGATCACATCCTTTGCAACCCCATTTAGACATTACCCGGGTTACTTTTGGATTGGACAGTCCTTCTTTCCTAGTAGCCATCGCTATGGTTGGAGAATTTGTTCAGTGGATGCATAAATTCTCCCTTGGTTCAATAAATCTGAGATAGGTCTAAGTTGATATAAGATTTTTTTCAGTGTGGTCCCTCATAAACCAATAGGATCCATGATAAATAAACAAACAAATAAATAAATTATTCACTTATGGATTAGAAATTCAAGCCCCCATTGGCCCCTTTCCTAAGCAGGCATCCTATCTTTAGGGCAGTGTCAGTAAAACTCCTTATGGAATTTCCTGACTACTCTTGAGTAGAGATAAGTCCCCGGGTCGGCACTCTCTCAATAGTCACCCTTAGGTCGGGTTCAATCTATTTTGCCACAAACAAGTTACCCCGACAGTCATTTCACTCTGGAAGATATAAGTCTACCACTCATTCTTTCTAGCATGATTGCCGCAAATTGATGGGCAGCCCTAGGTCGGGTTGACATGTTACCTTGCTAATATTTTTCCCCAGTGGTCTTTTATTTAGGAAAGATGTGAGTCCCTGAGCTTTCTTCCTTGAATCAGCCACTATAAACTGAAAGACACCCCTTTAGTTGGATAGTTCTCCCCTCGGTCGGGAAACTACTCCCTTTGGATTGGTAAATCAGTGTTAGGCCAAGGCCAACATGACCCCTACTCACTGTAGTCCATGGCAAACCAATGGGATCCATCAAATATAATTAAAGAAAATGAAATTAACTTTGATTATCTTTGAGCTGATTTAAGTACCCTAGTGACATTCACTCATTAGTCAGCCCTAGGTCAGGTTAACAAGTTACCTTGCTAATATGTTTCCCTAGTGGTCTTTTATTCAGGAAGAAGTGAGTCCCCGTGCTTTCTTCCCTGAATTAGCCGCTACAAATTGAAAGGCACCCATTTGGTTGGATTGTCCTACTATTTAGTTGGTAGACTACCCTGTTGGATTGATAAATCTGAAGTAGATTAAGATCGACATGGCCCCAACTCAGTGCAGTCCATCACAAACCAGGTCCATCTCAAAATTCAAAATTTAAAATCTGAAACAAATTCAACCCTCCTCCCTAGTGGAGTCAAATTAAACAAACAAAACAAATCCAATCAACCTCCCTAGTGGAGTCAAATCAAATAAATCAAATAAATCTGCTTCTCCTCAGTGAGATGCAAATCTTTCCAATTTCCTAGTGGAATCAACTCATTCCAACTCAAACTTGCTCCCCTATTGGAGAGTTCAAACTTTCATCCCCAACACATCTCGAATTCTAATCCTCCAAGGGATTTCATGACCTCTTATCCCTAGTGGATGACTTGAACTTACTCCCCTAGGGGAGAGTTCACATTTTCATCCCTAGTGGAGCATTGTTGACCTCATTTTTAGAATGAGCTCTCAACCCCTCCATCTTAGACATAGGACTTCTCTTAGATTTTAAGAGTTCCTTAGTCTTAAGAGAAATATAGTGATTAGGTGGACACTCAACCTAGCCCTAGAGACTTAGAAGAGTTAGCCATAGGAACAGGTCATGGCTTAGGGGTGTTAAGAAGATTTGCCTACCCTTAGCTTGAACCATTCCTCACCTTCCTTCCTTCAAGTCAAACTCCAAATCAATCTTATTTGATCTTCTCCAAACTCAAATCAACTCCATGTGATTGAAATCCATGATTGAAATCCATTATTGAAACCAAATTTAAAATGTCAAACTCCAAATTCAAAATCTTTTTAAGTCCTTAATCTTATTTTAAGAACTTAGTCTAAATCATGATCAAACCAATTCAAACTCATGAGATTTTCTCATAACTCATTTATATTCTCATTTATATTCACATATATAAATGAAATATAAATTTAAATCAATCAAATCAAATCCAAAAATTAAAATCCAAATTTAAAATTATTCTTAAGCCCTTAATTTCCCACTTAGGGACTTATCTAAAATCATGATCAAATCAATTCAAATTCATGGGATTTTCTCATAACTCATTTATATTCTCATTTATATTTACATATATAAATGAAATATAAATATAAATCAATCAAACCGAATTCAAAAATTCAAACTTCAAACTCAAAAATTTCCTAAGTCCTTTAAATTCCATTTAAAAGACTTAGCTTAAATCATGATCAAATCAATTCAAATTCATGAGATTTTTCTCATGACCCATTTATTTTCTCATTTATATTCACATATATAAATGAAATATAAATTCAAACAATCAAAACCAATTCCAAAAATCAAACTCAAATCCAATCAAAATTCAACCTAATATTTTCAGTCAAAATCTTGAACTTAGCCAAATTAACCTCAAATCAAGCCAAACTCTTGATTTTCCTTCATGATTCAATCAACCCTACAATCATGAATCCAAATATAAATACAAAATTCAATCACTTAATCAAAATCCAATTCAAAAAAGCAAACCCCAAATCCTTTCATTTTCTTCCTTTGAATATGAAATTGTTAAATGAATCAAAACCCATTTGAGTTCAAACCACTTGTAAATGGATTTATATTTCAATCATAAGTCTATATACAAGTTCAATTAAACTCAAATCATGCTTTTACCACACCGTTTGACCCACTTAGGCTCACTTGACCAAAGTGACTTAAAGTACTCTTATGAGCCAAATTTTTAATTCTATTGATTGTATCAAACTCACTTATGCCTCTCATCGTGATCAACAATCATCATGGCATGATCAATCAACCAAATTGGGTCAAACCAAGTCAAACCAAAGGGTTGACCAAGTCAACAATTAGCCAAAATGAAACCTAACATAGCCAAAATCCACCATAGGCCAAATTGATTGAAACCATTGATCTAAGTTCATTCATCACTTATGTTTGAACTTGACCAAGTCAACATTTGAGCCAAACCTAGCAATTGACCCAAGTTGACCTAACTTGATAAAAGTCAAAATGTGTCAAAACTTGATCTAAGCCAAATTGATTGAAACCAATGGGTCAAGTTCATTCCAAATCACTTGTTGAACTTGACCAAAGTCTTAGTTGGCCAACTAGACCTAACCTAGCCCAAGTGACCTTGAACCCAACTTGACCTAAAGGGGTCATGTTGAGCCAAGTTCAAACTTACCCAAAATTGATTGAAAATAAAGATATCAATCCACTTCATATGACTAACCACACCTAAACCTACCCATGATCTAGCTCAAATAGGTCAAATGGGTCAAATTGATCAACTTGACCCATTTGACCTAAATGAAGTCATATGAGCCAAACTCGAAACTAAACCAAATTGAATCAAACCAAAGCCACCAAAACATCTCAAATGGTCACATGAACTTGACCCTTGTTTAACCAATTTGACCAATTGACTTGACCCATTTTTTAACCTAAATGGGTCAACATGAGCCAAATCATATCAAATGAACTCCAAATCTAATGAAACTTGGCCAAACCCATTTTCTCAACATACCCAACATATTCAAATTCAAAAATCAACCAAATGATCATTCTACCCCTAGACCATAGAATAAATTTTGGTCAATTCCTCTTCACATTTACTTGATACCTTCTTAATATGTTAAGTGGATCCTATGGAGGGTAGTGCACCTAACCCAATGGGTTTGGGTTAGCCCAAATGAACCCAAGGCCAAAACCAGCCCCACAGCTCAAATTGGCCAAATTGGAAGCCTCCCTCCACTCAATTTGAAGCATATGAGAGGTTACCAATCCACTCCTTGACTTAAACTAATCATGTGCCAACTTCAAACAACTCAAACAACCCTTTCTATATGGTCAATTGGATCAAAATGGAAAACCATGCTTCAGTCATCCGATTGCCATAGGGGGAGATATACTCCCCCTAATTCAATTCAATTTGCACATTCCCATTGTCGATTGAGTAAGAGAGCCATCAGAGAGCAATCCTAAGCTTTCTAAGAGGGATGTAAAAAGAGCCATTCTCGATTTTCTTCAAGAGAAAATAGGGGAGCTCCATAGAATTCCTAACTTCTTCCACACTACAATCCAATCCAATTGCCTTTACACCTCCCTGGGATGGTCCTTAGCTCTCCTCAAGTTCCAAAGGAAAGGACAAGTTCAATTCGATCAAAGCCGCAAAGGAGAGCAAGGGGAGTTGGTCCATAGAGCAAACTACCCAACCTCAGGAGCTAATTCTTTCATCACAACTTTGTCTCAACCAGACGAAGCTCCTCCAAGAGAATCGAGTGCCAGTGATCACCTCCGATGAGGTATGAAATTTTTGACCATTAGACTTAAGAGGTCTTGGTCCTTTAAGGAAGAAAGTGTCATGGCATGAAAATTCAACCGTTGGATAGGATTGTCATTAGTGTATGATAGTGTGTGCAAAATTTTATTCTAATCCGAGCTCAATCGAGCTTGGATCAAGGCTAAGATCATGAACAGTTCCTATGATCCTCAGGGAAGAATAGGGGTGAACATGGTCGTCCATCTGCACATTTTGGATGGATGGCTGAGATTTAACACATATTTTAAAATCCATTTATCCTTTTAAAACCACGGAGTGCTTCCTGGCCGTTCGATCCTTTATCGAACGATGGGTATTAAACTGCATACCGTTGCCACGCGCTTATCGTGATGTGATGTTTAAGTAATGGATCACCATGTGACGCATGGAAAGTGCACTGACCGCCACCTCCACGTGTTGAGTTGTGGGGTTAAGGGGTTTAATTAGGTTTTAATTAATTCTAATTAATCATCTAAACTTTAAAAATTTATATCTCCCTAAATAAAAATAAAAAAAATATGAGATAAATTTTTATTGAAAGATAATTCAATCTAGAATATTCTAAAAATGGTTTAATAGATTTTGAATTGTATCTTTCTCTGATTTTGCCTTTTATTAAAAAGCTTATTTTTCTAATTACTCCCTAATTAATCCACAGATTAATTTCAAACTCCTTGGGTATATTTTAGGGGATGACCTCTTCCTACCCTAATTTTCTTGGGATTTATTAGTGGCATAATTAGGAGAATTACAAATGTATTTCCTAAATACCTTCTTTATATAATTTAGGATAATTAGGGGCTTGGTTAGTGTTTTAATCCCTTATTGAAGTTGATTAAGGTTTGATCCAATGAATAGAAGGCTTAGGGAATAATTTTGGGGTATTTACCTTAAGCTATTCCCTAAACTCCCTTTTCTTTCCTTAATCCTCTCTTAATTAAGGGCTAATTCTTTAATTATCCTCTTAATTAATTTCTAGAAATTTTTAAAACTTTTCAAAACTTAATTAATCTACTTTGGAAAAATGCTTAGGTGTTCAAGAGCCTAAGTTCAATTAAGGAAATCAAAACCCAACTCATATGTTTGATGGGTGTTTTGAAATTACTTAAGTTAAGCCCCTTAGCTTAATAACCATTAATCATGAGCCAAATTGCATTAGGCTCTTTTCTTCCTAAGCGCATTGGAATATTAAATTCCTTGTGAGATTTTATGTCATCTCATTGGCTCATAATTATTTGATTAACTATGCTAAGGTGGCATAGGTAAGGGTTAATTAATATGTTTAATTCATACCTTAACCTAATTAAAATCTAAAATGAATCTAATCTTCTAAAAATTAAACAAAAATTTCAAACACATGTGGGAATGGGTTAGGAATAGTAAACGCAGCTCACATTTTCAAAATTAAATCAAATTCAAAATTAAACAAAAATCATACTAAATGAACTTTGGCTTACTTTAAGCTATCTTATTTCATAAGATTATTTTGAGGATTTAATTAAAGTGAATGTGTTTACATGCTTTCATTGCTTTAGTTTTCTCCCCAATATGCTAAATATGTGTGATGTGATATCATGCATCCATGTTTTTCAAAATCAAATTTAAAATGAATATGTTTATTTTAAGTCAAAGTGCATGTGTTGGCTAAAGTAATAATATGAGTGGCTATTATCACAACTAAATTCAAATTCTTTCCAAAAATATATGAATGAATTATCAAAACTAAAGGTGTGTTACTTATATTTTAATTATAAGCTTGCATGTTAGTCAGATATAAGGATGTGCTTAATATAGGTTTTCCTTCTCTTTTCTGTTAATATAGTTTTGAGTAGGCTTTAGTAAAATGTATGGTTCATTTGAAAAGAACCTAACACTTGCCTAATCTCACATCCTATTCATTCCTATACTATTACTTAAGAAGGATACTTATGCTTACACATATAAATTGCATAAAAAAGATGAATCAACTAATACAAAATTTTGCATTCTTTCTTTTCCATTCATTGATTTTGTTTTGTATTTAAGGAAAGTGGTATATTAGTGGACAACCAAAGGTTGTGAGATTTTAAGTAGCCCTAAGTAGGACTTATACCTTAAACCTCTGGTTAACAATAGCGTTGTACTCACTTATGTCTTTCTTACATTCATGTGTGCATGTGAAAATTGGATAAGAAATCCCTTTTTTACTTAATGAAAATCATGCATCATAAACTTCCAAATTTCCTTAAATGAATCACTTAGCATGCATCATAAAGTGTGTTAAACATTCTCATTTGTATGTATAGTTATGATTAGGACTCATCCATATGCATGTTATTCATGTTGGAAAAGAAATGAAGTGATGTATGTTTTGTGAATTTAGTCATTTTATTTAATCTTAAAATACATTTCTTTTTGAATGGGTTTGTTTAGAGTTCATCTAAGCTTAGGATTAATTAAAACACTTAATCAAAGCATTCACTAAACAAAACTAAAAAAATATGATTCTACTTTAGAAATTACTTAGGTTAGTGAAGGAAAAAGAAGTTCTCTTCTCTTTCTCTCTCTTTATAACTTATTAATTAATTGTAGGATTCACTTGAACCTAATCAAAACATGAAATAAAATCAACCCAAAATAATTAAATCACTTAAATGAAACCATTCTCTAAGTTGAACATGCTTCACACTTAGAAAATTCTAACTTTAATCCATAGCTAAGCATACCACGCAAACCTCTAAAGCACACACATTAACCTAAGTCACCACTTCTAGCTTTAAGTTAGGGCGGTGCATGGTTTGATGTTTTCTTTTGTTTTGTGATATATGTTTTAGATAGGATGTTAGGATGTATGCTCGTAGAATGATTGGTAGGGCAATCTTAGTCTAACCATTATTTTCTGTAAGGGATTGTGCTTAAGGGGCGCTATAATAAATAAAAATATAAATGCTTTTGTTGTGAAGGTGCTTATACCCCTAAGCATAATCTAATAGGCTAGGTGGACTTAGTCACCCATGTGTGGGGTGATAAGTCTAATATACATTCTTGGGATTTGGTGGTTTGTTTAGCTAACCTTTATTTTGTAGGTGTTAGCTAGATTTACTTTTTCTTTTCATGGGAATTTGTGCAATTAGGATTTTGGAATGATTGTTATGGGGATTAGGATGAGCATTGGTCATAAGATTTCATCTTAGGCACCATGTGAAGCCTTTGGAGCATCCACCTTCCAACCATCCAAAAGAAGGAACAAAAGAAGAAAGAAGAAAAGAAGAAGAAAGAAGAAAAGAAGAATAAAGAAATGAAGCTTGAAGACCCTCATAATAATGAATTCCTTCATTAATTGTATTTAATTCATTTTTAATCTAGGTTGTATAAGGATAGAGCTTGGCTACCCAATTTGTTTTCAAGTTTTTATGGTGGTACCCGACTATAATGGCCTCTTACTCTTTTGCGATTAGCTTTATAAATTGATAGATGATTTGTTTAGCTTTTGCATTAAGTGGCATCTTCTTCCTAGTTTTTTCCTTTCTTTATGTATGGCCTAGATGTGGATTAGGCTCTTAGGGAAAAATAAATCTTTTACCAAACTTAATAACTCAAAACTAAAAATAAAGAACACATAGCTTCATCTAAAGCTTAGGCTTAAAATCAAGATAAAAGAATTAGCAACCCCTTAGTTAGATGATAATTTCTTTTATAACATCATGCACAAATTCATCTTGTTTCACAGTTGATTGGAGGACTTTCATCTTTGCTAGAGAAACTTGGCTTAACCTTTGAGAGCCATGGTGGAAACATATACCTCCCCTCAGATTTTGACCAATAACTTTTTTCTCATGCATTAGGCATATGAATCCTATTAGAGTCAAAATAATTATCCAAAAAAAAAATGAAATCTAAATTGCATTAGATTTATATCATTTGAAGCATATCCTTACATGATCTAGTCTCTTTAGGAGTGAGTTTAAGGACTTAGTCTCTTTCTAAATAAATAATAGCTATCTTGCATATACGACTTTACATGTATTTAAAAATAGTAGGAGGCATTGGTTGGCCACCCCGTGAGGTTGTAAGTCCAGTTGGGTGGTTTGTCCTCTTGGAGGCAAAAAGCCATTTTCACCTTAGATTTAGGTTGTGCTTTCGATCCTCGCCAAAGCTCCCTAGATTTAGGTTTCGAGGTTGTTTCTCCCCTTTGTGGGCCATAAACTTAAATCCTCTCCTTTTATGCATTTCCATAATCTTGTGTTGTGGAATCATAAGCCCTAAATTTCTAATAAAAAGTTCAACTCAAACAAATTAAATCAATTTCAAAAATATAAAGCCTAATCATAGGAAAGTTTGAGATGTTCACTAGGTTTCCTAGTATCGTGGGCATCTCTTACTTATCTTTCTTTTGGCTTCAATAATAACTCTCTCTCTCTTTGATCATCCTATTTGATCTTCAAAAATGAACTAATCAATTGATAGTCCTTTCCTGATGAAATCTTTGAAGACGATGATCATTTACCTTAATCAAGAGTATTCCTAAGAGATCCCATCCCTTAAGATGTAATTAACTATGGGGGCTTACCCCTATAGAGAACTTAACGAACCTGGCTTAAAATAACCCTACTTTACTTTTCAACATAAAGTAGTGGAAGAATCTCTAGTACATATGTAGACTCATTGTCCTTAGGAGTCCTTATTGAGATAATTAGGTCCATTAAAGGGTAGTGACTTCTATCTCTCTAGATATTACACTATTCCTTGATGACGTACCCGATCACCTAAATAAGCACATCTATAGATCTGTGTGGCATCCCAAAAAGATGAATTTTATATTCTTTTTTTTAACTATCAGATTGAAGGCGACCATATATATAGAAAATTTTCACCACAAGTACCAAATCATAAATCAACAAATCAAATCAATTTTCTCCCCAGTGAGACGCAAATTAAATCAAACCTGTCATCCCCTGGTGGATGACTTGAACCTTTTCCTTAGTGGAAAGCTCATATACTTAATCCCTAGTGAATTCCTCCTTCACTCTCTTATGTGTTAAGCATAAGTAGAGTTGCATTGCACTAAGCTTTTGATTCTTTCTACACCCCGAGTTTAGGAGTAGATCATTTCTATTAGTGCTTGTGATCGTTCGAATGTTGTTGATTGTCTCGGTCAACACCAATACGTGCGGTATGCCTTGTCAGTCACAACACACCTATTGGGCGCCCTTTCTTGACCTCACTTTTGGAGTGAGCTCTCAACTTCTCCATCTTAAACATAAGACTCCCCTAAACAATAAGAGTTCCTTAGTCTTAAGACACTTCTAGTGATTAGGTGAACACTTAACCTAACCCTAGTGACTTAGAAGGGTTAACCATAGGAATAGGTTATGCTTTAGGAGTATTAGGAAAACTTTCCTACCCATTAACTTGAACCAAATCCTTACTTCCTTCTTTCAAGTCAAACTTCAAATTCAAGCTAACTTCAATCCAAATAAAATCTTAAATAAATTTCAACTCAACTCATTTTTTTTAAATCTTCAATCAAATCCAAAGCCTTTCATAAGCCCTTTGATTTCATTCTATGGACTTAGCTCAAATCAAATCTTAAATCAATTCCAACCTAATTGATTTTCTCAAACTCAAATCAATTCCAAAATCCAAATCATAATCAATTGAAAACTCAAATCCAAATCTAACCTAAATCCAACCTAAACTCTTTCAAGTCAAATCCTTGAACCCCTCCAAACAAATCTAAATCTTTCTAAACTCAAAAGATTTTTCTCATTTATATTCATAAATATAAATGAATTATAAATTCAAATAACCAAAATCAATTCAAAAACTCAAATTCAAATCTAACTAAAATTCAACTTATGCTCTTTTAAGTCAAATTCTCAAACTTAGCCAAATCATTCTCAAATCAATCCAAACCTTTGGATTTTCTCTTCAAACAATCACTCCTTCAATCACAAGCCCAAATATAAACATAAATTTCAATCATCAAACCAAATCGAACTAACCCAAGTCAAACCCATGCTCACCCTTTTGACTTGAAATTGTCAAATGAATGAAAACCCATTTGACTATAAATCACTTACAATTGGATTTATATTTCAATCATAAGTCCATATGTGAGTTCAACAAAACTTGAATCAAGCCTTGATCAGGCCAATTGACTCACATAAGTTCACTTGACCCAAAGTAGCCTAAAGCACCTTTTTGAGCTAAATTCTAACTAACCCAAATTGGATTGAACTAAGCTCATCTAAGCCTCACATTGTGAACAACAATCATCTTATGATGATCAATCACTCAAATTAGGTCAAACTAAGTCAAACTTAGCCTTTGACCAAGTCAACACTTAGCCCAAATGAAACTTTAACTAGCCAAAATTCACTATAAGTCAAATTGATTGAAACCATTGATCTAAATCAATCCATCATTAATGATTGAACATAATCAAGCCATTAATTGAGCCAAACTTAGCCAAATTGCCACTTGACCCAAGTTGACCTAAAAAATCAAAATGGGTCAAATCTTAATCTCAGCCAAATTGATTGAAACCATTGATCTAAACTAATCCATCATCAATGATTGAATATGATTAAGCCATCAATTGAGCCATACGTAGCCAAATTGGACACTTGACCCAAGTTTACCCAAGTTGACCTAAAAAGTCCAAATGGTCAAATCTTGATCAAAGGCAAATTGAATGCAACCAATGGGTCAAATTCATCTTAAATCACTTGTTGAACTTGACCAAAGCTTCAATTGGCCAACTAGACCCAACCTAGCCCAATTGACCATGAACCTAACTTGACCTAAAAGGTCAAATAAACTTGAAATTAAAGCAAACCAAAATTGATTGAAACCAAAGCTTGTAATACATTTCAAATGATCAACCAAGCCCAAACCAACTTATGACATAATCCAATTGGGCCAAATGGGTCAAATTAGTCAACTTGACACATTTGACCTAAATGAACCAAAATGAACCAAAATGAACCAAAACCAAATATAAATCAAATTGAACCAAACCAATGACACCCATAGGCTCCAAATGATAGTTTGAACTTGACCTAACCCATGGTTTGACCAAATTTGACCAATTGGTCAACCTAACCCAAATTGACCCAACTTGACCTAAATAGGTAAAACTGAACCAATTCAAACCAAATGAACTCCAAATCAACTAAAATTTGGCCCAACCTATTTTTGAATCATTTCAAATCTGTCTAAATCAAAATCAAGGCCAAATGACCATTTTACCCTTAGGTTAAAGGCTAACATATGGCCAAATCCACTTGGAATTTGGCCAATTCTTTCTCAATGCCACTTGGCATCCTCCTAGTGGTCCACATGGACACCATGGAGGGTGGTGAACATGACCCAAATTCATCTTAAATCACTTGTTGAACTTGACCAAATCTTCAATTGGCCAACTAAACCCAACCTAGCCCAATTGACCATGAACCTAACTTGACCTAAAAGGTCAAATAAACTTGAAATTAAAGCAAACCAAAATTGATTGAAACCAAAGCTTGTAATACATTTCAAATGATCAACCAAGCCCAAACCAACTTATGACCTAATCCAATTGGGCCAAATGGGTCAAATTAGTCAACTTGACACATTTGACCTAAATGAACCAAAATGAACCAAAACCAAATATAAATCAAATTGAACCAAACCAATGACACCCATAGGCTCCAAATGATAGTTTGAACTTGACCTAACCCATAGTTTGACCCAATTTGACCAATTGGTCAACCTAACCCAAATTGACCCAACTTGACCTAAATAGGTAAAATTGAACCAATTCAAACCAAATGAACTCCAAATCAACTAAAATTTGGCCCAACCTATTTTTGAATCATTTCAAATCTGTCTAAATCAAAATCAAGGCTAAATGACCATTTTACTCTTAGGTCAAAGGCTAACCTATGGCCAAATCCACTTGGAATTTGGCCAATTCTTTCTCAAGGCCACTTGGCATCCTCCTAGTGGTCCACATGGACACCAAGGTGAACATGACCCAATGGCTTTGGGTCAGCCATGACCCAACCCAAAGCCAAACTGACCCCTCCAATGGAAATTCTCCACTTGGATTACTTCATACACTCACCTAGCACATGGACACTTCCTCTGCTCCACTCCTCTGCCAAAAATGAACCACATGGAGTGTTTAATAGCATAAACCAATCACTTAATTACCTCCATTGATAAAAAATGGCAAAGCTAGTCTCGACTGTCCGATCCAAGGAGGGGGAGATATACTCCCCCTCATTCCCACTCAAACTAGGGACATTGCATTCAATTGAACTAGAGGAATCAAAAGCAAGCATCTCCAAAGTTCCCAAAGCCATCTCCAAGCTTCCTCAATTTCTCCTTCTCAATTTTCTTCAAATTCAAAGCAGGGGAGGTAAAGTGAAATTTCAACTTACTCAGCTCTTCATCAAATTCAAATTGCTCTTACAAGCATCATCAAGGGACCTAGTCGAGCTCACCCAAGGTGTTTCCCAAGTCTCCAAGCCACAAGAAGGGGGACTTTGATCAAAGACGATTTCCATTGAAGGGGAGTTTGGTCAACCAAGACATCCACTTCAAATTGAAGCTTGAAATCTTCAACAGGGCTTTATCTCCACTAGACGAAGCTACCTCCTCCATTGAAAGCACTAGTGATAGCCTCAGGCGAGGTATCTCTCAAAACCGATCTCCCCTTGAAAATTGCTTGGTCCTTTGTGAAGGGAATTATAATCCCATTAGATCCTAGCCATTGAATGTTCTTCCCTACACCTCTTGATGGTGTGGGGTAAATCTTAGCCTAATATGAGCATAAGTAAGCTCAGATCAGGTGGTGAAGGATGGATGGCCCCCGTCTCCCACAGTGTAGGTAGGGATGAATCATGAGCCATCCATCCTGCATGTTTTGGATGGACGACCTAGATTAAATCGATCATATCCACTAATTTAAGCTCTTTAGAACCACAAGATTAATCCTTGCCATTTAATCCATGATCAGTCTAGGGGAAAGCACGTCCCATTGCCAACTGACATGATGTGTGACAACTTAAATAATTAATTACATTGCACCACGTGGAAAATGCACCGCGGCAGCAGTCCACATGGCGTCAACGGGATTGGTTAATTAATTAGGCTATTTTAATTATCCATTAATCACAAAAACTTCATAAATTAATAATTAAATGTAGAAAAATCTATAAAATATAAACTCAACTTCATTTTGAAGATAATTCAAATGGAAATAATATCAAATTAAGTTAAATTGATTTTGAACAATAGATTTCACTCAATTTAGGTTTTATTGGGAATGTAATTATGTTATTACTCCTTAATTACTTTAAAAATTAATTTCAAACTTCTTAGGGTTGATTAGTGGGATGACCTCTACCTCCCATGATTTTCTTGGAATTTATTGTTTGATTAATTAGGGGAATTGCTTGATTCACCCCTAATCACCCCCCTTAATATAATTAAGAGTAATTAAGCATATGAATAGTGATTTAATCCCTTAATTGAGATAATTAAATATTTTTAAGCAAGGAGAAGGTTTATGGAATTAGTTTGGGATATTTTCCCTAAGTTATTCCCTAAACAACCTTTCTTCCTTAATCCAAATATAATTAAAGATTAATCCACTAATGATCTACTTAATTAGTCTAATCAAACTTTCAAAACCAATCTCGAATTAACCAATCTCTTGTTGGATAGATCTTTAGGTGTTCAAAAGCCTAAGGTAAGTTTGAGAAAATCATATCCAATAGATATGTGTGGGAAGGTTATGAAAGTACTTAATTAAACCCTTTAGCTTAATTAATCAATAATTGTAAGCCAATTGCATTAGACCCCTTTATTTCTTAGGTGCATTACTAATTTAAATTTCATGTGGTTGCATATCATATGTTGGCTCATAATTGTTTGATTAATTATGTTAAAGTGCTATATGTAAGGGGTAATTAATGGATTTAATTCACACCTTAACCTAAACAAAACATAAAATCAACCTAATTGTTCTAAAATTAAACTAAAATAATTCACATATGATGGAAATGGGTTAGGACTAGTAAACTCTTTTCACATTTTCTAAGTCAAATAAAATCCAAAAATAAAAATTTCTTTAAGGAATTTTGATTCATTTTAAATAATCCCATTTTATATGATTGTCCTTATGAAGTAATTAGGGTGAATGAAGTCATATGCTTACATCACTTTATTTCTTTCCAAGCATGCTAAATGTTGTTTTCCATATAAAACCATGCATTCATCTCTTTTGAAAAATCAATTAAATGAGAAGTTTCGTTTTATGTCAAATTGCATGTTTTGGCTAAAGTTAAGAATATGAGTGGCTATTATCACTATTAAACCAAAAAGTATTTTTAAAACCTATAAATCAAAGATTACAAATAAAATGATGCTACTTATAAGTACTTATAAGCTTGCATGTGATTATAGCATAAGATGTGTTTTATGTGATTTTCTTGTCTTCTCTTAACATGGAATTGAATAGGATTTGCAAAGTGTATAGTTCATTTGAAAAAGGACACAACACTTGCTTGAATCTACTCATATGCATTTCTATGTTATGAAAGGATATTTAAATTTACACATGTAAATTGCATAACCAAATCAAACAAAATTCTTTGCATGATTCTTCATCCATTTATTTCTTTTTGTACATTCACATGTATTTAAGAAAAGTGGTATATTAGTCTGGACATCCCGGGGTTGTGAGAGTTTAAGTAGCCCCAAGTAGGTCTTGTACCTTACACTCCTAGCATAGAAAATAATGGCGTCGTACTCATCATTAAGGTGTGCTAAGATTTGCATTGCATATATAGATATGCTTAGGATTATTCATGTGCATGGTATACATGGTGGAAAGAAAAAAATGGTTGTGTTATGTGATAGTAATTCACCTTAATTAATCCTAAGATGCCTTTCTTATTTGAATAGGTCTATTTAGAGTAAATCTAAACTTAAGGTTAATCAAAACATATAATAAAACACTCACTAAAGAAAAACCATTAATGAATCTACCTTAGAAATTATTTAAGGTAAGGGTGAAAGAGAAGTTATCTTCTCTTTTCTTCTCTTTACAACAGTTAGTAACTAAATGTAGGTTCATTCAAACCAAATCAAATCACCAAACAAAATTTACAAATTAACTAAATCATTTAAAATGAAACCACCCTTCTAAATTGAATCTTCCACACTTAGAAAATTCCAACCTTAAAGCCTAACTAAGACATTCCACACAAGCCTTAAAT
Organism: Cymbidium sinense; assembly: GCA_021442155.1. Classification (NCBI taxonomy): domain Eukaryota; kingdom Viridiplantae; phylum Streptophyta; class Magnoliopsida; order Asparagales; family Orchidaceae; genus Cymbidium; species Cymbidium sinense. The sequence continues at coordinate 96,132,305 of CM038224.1, forward strand.
GACACACACATTAGGCTAAGTCACCATTTCTAGCTCTATGTTAGGGTGATGCATGGTTTGTTGCCTGATTTTATTTTCTGATGCAATATTTTTAGACTGGATGTTAGGATGTATGTGCGTAGACTGAATGGTAGGGCGATCTTAGCCTAATCATGTCTTGTGGAGGAGGATTGTGCTTAAGGGGTACTGTAATAAAAATATAAATGCTTTTGCTATGCAGGTTGCTTATACCCCTAAACATAATCCAAACTAGAACAGGTGGACTTGGTTACCCATGTGTGGGGCGCTAAGTCCAAATTATCCATATACAAGCTTGGGTTGTGTGGTATGTTTAGCTAATCTATGTTTTACAGGTTTAGTTAGATTTATTTTTCCTTTTTATATGTAATTTTGCAATTAAGATTTGGAATGAATGTTATGGGGGATTAGGATGAATATTGGTCATAAGACTAAGTCTTAGGTACCATGTGAAGCCTTGGAGCAAACTACATCCCAACCAACCGAAAGAAGAAAAGAAATGAAGAAAGAAAGAAATGAAGAAAAGAAGAAATGAAGAAATGAAGAAATGAAGAATGAAGACCCCCATAACATAAATTCTTTCTAAATTGTAATTATTCAATTGTAATCTAAGTTGTATAAGGGTAGAGCTCGGCTACCCATTTTTCTTTTCGGGTTTGTGCAGTAAAGCCCAACCACATCAACTTCTTATTCTTTTGTGCTAGCTTTATAAAATTGTTTGATGTTTGTTTAGCTTGTGCATTAGGATAACATGATTTATCTAGTTTCTTAATTAATTGATGAATGGCCTGGATGTGAATAGGCTCTTAGGGAAAAATAAATTTTTTATCTAATAAATTAACTCAAAATTAAATTAAACAACTCATAACCGCACCTAAAGCATAAGGCATAAAATAAGATAATAAAAAATTTAGCAACCCCTTAGCTAGATGTTGTATATCTCATATCATGCATAAAAATATATTGCTTCACTCTGGCTAATGGAGGGCTTCCACCTTTGCCAGAGAAAATGGCTTGACCTTTAAGAGCCATGGTGGAAACACACCTCCTTTTTTTTTTATTTTGGCCCATAACCAATTTCTCATGCATTAGGCATATGAAATCCCATAGCTTGTGTCAAATAAAAATGCCCAAAAATTAAAATAAAATGTAACAAAATTTGCGTTAGATTAGGTCATTATTCATGCCCTTCATGATCTAGTCTCTTAAGGAGTGTGTTTAAGGACTTAGTCTCCTTTCTAAATAAATAACAACCTAGCTATCTTGCTTAAGCATAAGACTTGCCTACATGTATTTAAAATCGTAGGAGGAGTTAGTTGGTGGCCACCCCCAAGTGGTTGTAAATCTTACAGTCGAGTAGTTTATTCTCTCTTGTGAAGATAAACCATATACACATATTTGCCTTAGGTTTAGGTCATGTTTTGGCTCTCGCCAAAGCCCCCTAGATTTAGGATACGAGGTCGCCATTTCCCTTCACTGGCTATAAGCATAAATCCTCACTTCTTAGGCATTCCCATGATCTTGTATTATGGAATTATAAGCCTTAGATTTCTTATCAAAATTTAACTCAAACATATAATTCTTCTCAAATTTAAAAAATATAAAGCCCAACCATAGGATAGTTTGGGATGCTTACTAAGTTTCTTAGTGTCATGAGCATCGCCTACTCATCTCCTTTGGGTTTCGATAATAACTCCCTCCTTTTTGATCAATCCCACTTGATTTCTAAAAAATAATCAATTTGTTGATAGTCCTATCTTTGAAATCTTTGGAGATAATGATCATTTACCTTAATCTAGAGTATTCATAAAGAATCTCATTCCTTAGGATGTAATTAACTATGGGTCCTTACCTCCATAGGGAACTTAACGAAGATTAATAACTCATTTCTTAGGATGTAATGAAAACCCATTATCCTTAGGAGTCCTTATAAGGTGATTAGGTCCATTATAGGATGGTGACTTTTATCTCTTGAGATAGTACATCATTCCTTAATGTCATACCCGATCATCCTAATAAGTACATCTGCGGATCTACGTGGTGTTACAAACATTTTTATTTTTCAAATTCCCAAAGTTTGAGAAAGAAAAATTCACCACAGTTACTTGACTTAATCGAGGTAACTCATTCCAAACAAACGGATTAAACGACCTTGATTTGAGCAAATAAAACACAAATTTAATGATGTTTCTCATTAAAATTGATCAAAAAATAATATGCGAGGGATTTAAAGGTTGGATCCTGGCGACGCTCGCATTTAATACTCTAAACTTGAGGTTTCTAAAGCTTTCTTAGTGTTTAAGAATTGTAATTCAATCGAGCTAATGTCCAATGGATTTCGACCGAGAGGTAGCTTCGCTTGAAAGAAATGAAGCCCTATTGAGTGTTAGTTGGATAAGTTTGATGCTTCAGTCAACATTTGTTTTCTTTCCTCCCTCCCTGTCATTTGCTTTAAACACCACCTCACTGACATAAGTTTTTGAAGTCTATGAGAGGCTATTGTTATAGGTAAATCCAACAATATGCTTTGCTCTGACAGCAATTTCAGATCATGGATGGTAATTGAATGCAAGTGAAGGACAAATGCTAAGATTAGTGGTAGCTAAACATGGAAGTGTGGATCTTTGTCGTTCCCAGATGGGAAAGATGACTGGGGGCAAGGCCCAAAGAAGTAGATGATAATTAGAATGGGAAATGAGTAGGCACTAATGGGCTATTGGAGCTAGGTTGGTGGCCTGAAGGGAGGTATAGGTTGATGGGCTTAACATGCAGTAAGGAAAGCTTAATTTTTGTGGTTTGGTGAGCAAAGAGAGGACTCACTACAAGAAAAAAAAAGCTATTATTGGTGGAATTTTTTATAGAATAATTCATTGAAAATTATTGATGAATTTTTTAGTGGATTTTCAGTAGAAAAATTTTCTAACAAAAATTGCTGACAAAAAATTAACGCTCCGACTACCACTTAAACCCGACAAACTTTCTGGGGTTGAAAATCCACCATAAACTACTATTATTTTTGGCCGACGAATCGACCATCGATCCTAAACTCCATTTCTTTTCTTTGAGTTTGGCTCTGTCTCTTACGGGTGGCAGCAAAAAGACACCTAGTGCATGCCAAATCTCTATGAAAACATGTCATTTTCGTTCGATTTTTTTTAATAAAATTGAAGAAAAACCACTTTATCTAGCTTCTAAGGCTATTTATTTGTAATTTCATCTATTCAAATATGGATTTAAAGGTATTGAAAAAAATATTCAATTTAAAGCTTAGATTTTCTTCAAATTTGCAAAAAAAATCCATGTATCTCATAGTTATTTTTCTATTTAGAGTTAGATCTATGATTCTTTAGCTTATTATTTAGATTTTCATCAAATTTGTATAAAATTCAAATATAGTCTTATAAAAATTTTAAATAACTTATTTTTATGACAAATTTGTGAATACAATTTATCTCTCTTTCTGCATTTCAATATCTATCTATTAATAATTGAAGTGCATAGAAAAAGGTGCGAGCAACTTGTTATATAATCAATTATTCATAGATAAATGATGCAAGAGTCTTGTGGATGATTTTGGAGTATAAAAGTAATATTATTATAATGTATGTCTAATTAGTAAGGAGTGAAGAAGAATTGTGAAGATTTAAAAAGTTTTATAGATGCTTTATTTTTTTTATGGAAGAAGATATTTTTGAGTTCATAGATTGACCAGGAAAATATTCAACTATGATTTGAAATGCCTTGTTAATAGGTTTCTTCTTCAAGCTTTTCGATTGGGCTATTTAGGGTTGCAAATGAGCTGAGTGTTCAACAAACTACTCGCGGCTTAGCTCGATTAGCAATCATTCATGATCATTTTATTAATTAATTGAACAAACTTGAACAATTTTATAACTACTCAATCATTAAATAAACAAGCTTAAATAGTTTCATGCTCAATTTTATTATTATCATGAACAATGTCATTTAAGACTCGTTAAGAGAAAAATAAATGTTAGTAGCACATTTTATTGGATCGAATATAGAAAATTTTAATATTTTGAGATACCTATTTGTATGTGCTATGTTTTGCATAACAAAAAGGAGATACAGAAAATTCATTTGTCTTGAACATGACTTCAATATTTAAAAGCGTTCATAAAATTTTTCTAAGTGTCGTCATTATGTCTCATTGTGTGACCCTGATTACGTAGTTGTTAAATATTTGTAGTTAGTTTGTTGTTGTAATCTATAAGTTTACTACTCATGTGATAGAGATACATTTATAAAGCTTGAGGCAAATATCGGGGAATTTGCGATAAAGGCAATGATGATTAAATATATAGTTGCTATAAAGGATCTAAATTTTAATTATAGTTGTCCTTCTCTTTAAGAATTTTCGGTAACCATTATATTAAAGCTTTATTATAATGTATGTATGATGATGTTTTATTTTAGAGGATTAATATTTTTTCAATATAATGCTTGTTGCCCTTTTCTTTTTGAGTTGCTAGAACCTATTATCTAAAATCACCATCAAAATTATTATATATGATGATTAATTTGGTTCTGAGCTAGAGCCAATTCTTTAGGTTATTTGAATGTGATATCTATTAGAAACTATCATAATTGGCTTTGCTTGATGCAATCTATGGTTTTTGGAATCTCTTATTTGCAAATAACTTATGCAACTTGTTCAATTAAATCTATGGCTTTTGGAAGTTGTTTGATCTATAACTTATTGTTTGATGCAATCTATGGCTTCTATATTCATTTTAGCAGGTCAATGGATTCATTATCAAATAATATGTGGCTTTTAGAATTTGTTTGATCTATGACTTATTTGATTAATTTATAATTTATAGCTTTTGAAATTTGTTTGATATGTAATCTATTTGACACAATTTGTGGCTTTTGAATTCATTTTATCTAACTTATGGACTCATTATCAAATAATCAGGTATATAGATTCAATATCAAATAATTGTGCTATGCATTCTTTTTCTTCGATTTATGTTTGGTGAAGGAGACCAGTTACACTTTTTAATATTTTCATGTTATCGGTTGATCAAGATAATTTACATTTCTAACAATTATTTACTTATTATCATAGAATAGAGTTGTGTATTACATTACTATGTTAGAAGTAGTCAGAAAGAAAATTATTATTTACTCATGAGCATTTGTTCAGTTGATTAACATTAATGACAAATATTTATTTATTTTTTGTTACTTTTACTTTTGAATATTTATATAGTAATAATTAACAATGTCTTTGTAAGTCTTTCATGTCATCTAGGAAGGCAATCTTAGATTCTCTAAGTAGAAGAACTCAAATATTCATGAATACAAACTTCTTATTTATGCTCATTTGCATACTTATTTTTGTAGTTCTTTTAGTGGCTTGTTTACTTAAAAGTTTGTTTGTTCATTTTTATTAGTTCAATAAGTAGCCCAAGTGATTTCCTTCAGCTTTTTTAGTATGTAATTTCTATATATATGGCATATCAAAGATTCCTTAAAAATTACCTTTTAATCAAAAAATTTCTTGACACATTGGTGACCATTATGAGATTTTTATTGCAGTTTAGATTCCCTTTTTAATATAGACTCCGTAGTTTTGTAGGAGAGAACTCTTATTGATTAATTTATTATTTTTTACTTTGTTGGTTCAATTCATTTATTTATTCATGCTTTCCTTCAATCTTTATATTTAGACATAAATAATCTTATTTATTCTTCAATTGATCTGAAAACTCTCATTGTTATAGTAATGAGACTTAAAATTTCTTTAGTAGGAAGTTATATCAATGAATGATCATTAATATGAGATCTACTATTGATATTAATTATGAGTTAAAACATTAAAAGCTAGTTATGTTGGACAATTTATCTTCAAGGATTCATCCCAAGAAGGTTTATAGAACTTGAAATATTTCATGATAATTTTTGAATAGAGAATTCAAGAAATGACATGGATAAACCTTGAATCTATTAAAGCTATGTATAATTCAATAATGGATATAACTCTTAAATAAGAGAGTCTAAGAAAAGTATTTATAATGAACTTCTAATGGATTTTATGTTCCTATTTTTAATAGACTGTCATCTTTTAATATATATTATAAATTGTAATATATTACTATTTTGTTTGTGCTTATAATTTTATGTTTATAGCTATTATGCAGTTTTTTTTATGTAAAATTAAATATATATGCCAAGATCTTTTTTTTAATTTTTTCAAATTTGTATAGATTTTTTTCAAAATTTTGATGAATTTTTCATCGCTAACAAGTCATTATGACCTATTGTGAGGCTTTCCAACGGATAAAAATTTTCTGACTGCAGAATTTTCGACGGAACCTACTATCAAAAATTTTTGATGGAAATTCCGTCGAAAATTCTATAAGGAATTTCTCGAAGAAATTCATTCCCAGTGAATTTTTTTGCAAGTTACTTTATCGGTTCATTAGGGAAATTTTGCAACGGATTTTCCATTGTAAATCCATCATAAACTATTTGCTATGGATAAATTAATCACCGGAATACACTTTGAACAAAGATTTTACCAACAACAACAACAACAACAACAAGCCTTAATCCCACTAGGTGGGGTCGGCTACATGAATCCTTCGTCTCCATTGTGACCTATTATGTGTCAAATTCTCATTTAAATCAAGTGTACTAAGATCATTTTTTATACATCTTAACCAAGTATTTTTTGGTCTACCTCTACCTTTCTTAACATAAGGCAAAATCTAATGCATCTACTCTCTAATCGGTCATGACGGCGGCTTTATGTGCCCAAACCATCTAAGGCAACTATCCCTAATCTTATCTACCACAGGAGCAACTCCAACTTTTTTCCGAATATACTCATTTTGCATTCTATCTTTAAGAGTAAATCCACTCATCCACCTAAGCATCCTCATCTCTGTAACACTTAACTTAGTCTTATGCTTCTCTTTTATTGGCCAACATTCTGTACCATAAGTCATTGCAAGTCTTACCACCATCTTATAAAATTTTTCCTTAAGTTTAAGTGGAACTTTTCTATCACGTAATAGGCTAGATGCATTCCTCCACTTCAACCATCCAACTTGAATTCTACTAATAACATCTCCATCTATTTCACCATCATTTTGAACAATAGAGCCTAAATATCTGAAACGCTCACTCTTATCAATGACTTGTTCACCTAATGTCACAACACTATCATTAAATCTTCTACAACTAAAATTACACTCCATATATTCAGTTTTAGATCTCCTTAAACAAAAACCTTTAGACTCTAGAGTTGACCTCCATAATTCAAGTTTTCTTGGACTCCCTCTCTAGTCTTATCACAAGAAGAATGTCATCAGAAAGCATACACCAAGGAACATCTTCTTGCAAATGCCTAGTAAGAACATCCATAACTAAAGTAAAAGATAAGGCTTAAAGCTGATCCTTGATGTAATCCAACCGAAATAGGAAAATATTTTGTCAATCCTCCTTATGTTTGGACAAGTAACTAGTATACATATCCTTAATGACTTGAATATAACCAATATTAACTCCTTTCTATTTTAGAACTCTCCAAAGAACATCTCTTGAAACTTTATCATAAGCTTTCTCTAAATCAATAAATATCATATATAGATCCTCCTTACTTTCTCTATGCTTCTCCATCAAACCCCTTAACAAATGTTAGCATCCATAGTAGATCTACCGGCATGAAAGGATTGTGAAACTTAAATTATCACATCGTAACCTATGCTCAATTACTCTCTCCCATAATTTTAATGTATGGCACATTAACTTAATTCTCTATAATTTGCACTCTTGTGCATCTCACCTTTATTCTTAAATATAGGAACCAACAAACTCTTTCCCACTCATTTGGCATCTTTTTAGTCTTTAAAATGACATTAAAAAGATTTGTAAGCCAAGAAATTCCTTGATCTCCTAAACATTTCCACACTTCTATTGGAATATTATCCAGTCCTACTATTTTTCCACATTTCATTTTCTTTAAAGCTTCACTAACTTGATTTACTAATCTGACGATAAAATGAAATTCTTTATTTTTTTATTTAGGGTATTAAAATCAATCGATACTTTTAGATCTTTCATTGAAAAGTTTATCAAAATACCTCATCCTACTTTCAATATCATTTTCTAAAAAAATATTTTATTATTTTCATCCTTAATACATCACTGAACATGTTTACTTCTCCTATCTCTTTGGTTGGCTAACTTATACATCTTTCACCTTCTTTGGTATCTAATCTTGTATAAATCACTAAAGCTAAATTTTTCATCATATATAGTTTCTTAGAATCTACAGTCTATCTTTATATTCTCCGAGTTTTTACATCTAAACCAAGTTTTATAACAATACTTTTTATTTATTTTTCTTTTCTTGCACACTCTGACTCCACCACCAACTATTCTTATTAAGGGAAGTTTTTTCTTTTGATTCTCCAAACACATCTTTAATAACTTGTTTAATTTTACTTGTCAATATGAGTAAATTCATAAGAAATCCGTCGAAAACATAGATTTCCGACTGCTTTTCCGTTGAAAATTCTCTGTTTTCCTGTAGTGGCTATTGCTGCATGTGAATGGGAGGAGGGAGGCTTTATTAGGTCGTGCAAGTGGAGAGCATGGTTGCTAGATCAGGCGGTTAGGATGTGAGAGCCGAAGTCATTATTGTGTCATGCCGGAGATGGAAGTCAGTCAGGAATGGGGAGCTTGTGTGTGGGACGAGGATGAGGAGTTCTTGATCTGCTTTGCTCGGGCATGGAATTTGCAAAACGGGAGAGGGCATGCTTCTTCGAACTGGTGAGAGAGAAGGAAGAGGTGCTTGCCGGACGGAGTGCTAGGCTCACACGTGATCCCTATAGTGGAAAGGGAAAACGTCCAGGCTTGAGATGGCCGTTGGTAGTGAGGAGAGTGGAGGGATGTGCGAAGCGAGCTCTGGGTCGGCTTGCATGCAGGTTGGATGGCTGCTGGTTGCGAAAGCGAGCGAGACGTGAGATGAGGGGTGCTTGGCTTGTTGCTCGAGAGGAAAGAGGCAGAGCTTGCTCACGTGAAGAGGAGGGGATTTAGGAGGAACCAGTCAGCACTAGTCCGCCGGCTGGCGAGAGGCACCTACTGTGTGGTAAGTCTGAAGGGATTTTTTTTTTCTTTCAATTTCGTAAAAATTTATCCCTGCTGTGCACAGCAGAACTAACTTTTTATTTTAGGATGATCAAATTTTTAAATAATTAAAAGAATACAAATATAAAAAATTAATATTTTAAAAAAATAATTAATAAAATAATATCATCAAATTTTTTAAAATATATAATCAAAATTATTAAATTTATGAATTTTATTTTAATCAATTAAATAGTGTTTTGAGAGTAATAGGTTAAATTAATTTTTTTTGGGAGGAGTTGATTGAATAATATACAAATATGAGGATGGTTAAAATATAAAATAATATAGAAAAAAATAATTTGAAGATTGGCATTTGCTCACCCTAAATTAAAGATAGGTCGGCCCCTGATTGCTACGAGTAATCTTGATTGATTCTTACACAACTATGATGAAAATTGATTTGACTATATTATATAAATGAAAGACAATTTTATGTATTTGCTTTTACTTTAAAATTTATATTATTCCATTTAATTGATTTTAATTCAATTCAGTTGATCTACTTTAAGTCAACATAATTTCATTTTATTTTGAAAAGTTTTAATGATTTTATTAAATTCTAATTAAAATTTTATTTTAATCTAAATAATTGATTCAAGGTAATTAAAAATAATATTTAAAGCATTTTAATTATGACTTAATTAATTTTAGTTTTAATAAAACTTTAATGAGTTATGAATGATTTCACCAAAGATTTTATATTAATTTAAATTCAATTGAACTAATATTGGTCAATTAATTATATTAAAGTGACAATAATAATTAGCAAATTTTAATTGAGTTAATTTGAGTGAGTTTGATTTGGGCTTGAACAAATTTAAATTTTAAAATGATAATTTGTTAATGTTGAGTGAATCATTATTTAATTAATGTAGATCGGTGTTTTTATTTAAGTCTAGTAATGGAGTTAATAAAGAATTTTCATTTAATTATATTTATATTTTTATCATTTGAAAAATGAGGTTAACAAATGGAGCTCTAATATATGTGATGGACTCTTGAAGTACACCACATAAATTGGCATTAACTGAATGCAGTTTGCATTTCAAATTTGATTTTAAATTATGATTTGATTAGTTTCTTTTAGTTTGTGTTGGTTTATTTGATTTATTTTGATCATTAATTCATTTCAATTTGGTTCATTTTATTATAATGTGTTTTGATCTTCTTTTTTTCACTTCAATTTGGTTCACCTCATAGTTCAAACTAGGCTAGGTGGGTTCACTAGATCCAAGGCTTTAATCTATGGTTGATTTGTTGAATTAACTCTAAGTTATGTTTATATTTCATTTAGTTTAAGATGACCTAACGGTGCCTTGGGTTCTAAGAGATGGCTTGCTTCACTTTGCAGTTCTTAATGACCTATGTGTGGTTAGCTCAACTTCACTTGGGTGAGTTAAGGATCAACTCAAGTTCATATTGAACTGAAAGAGAGCATTTGATCTAACTTTGGATTTAGTTCGCTTTCGCCTAAATGATAGGAAATTCTATTAAGGATCCTGTGAGGGAGATCTTATACCAAAATTGAATCTGATGAACTATAAAGAGGAGAGTGTGTCGACCTCCTAAAAAATGAGGTCAATGAAATTGATCCCTAGTAGGCCTGACTAGAGTCCACCACAAACATCGGTGCTGATCGAACTAGTTAACTAGATCCAAAGAGTAATTGCAAACAAAATTTTTTGCACTAACATTAGAGAAATTTGATTTGTAATTTATTTTGGGCATTTTGGATTCACTTCCAAAAATGAGATCTCAAGATAAATGTGGGAATTAAATATGGATTGCAAGTCTAGAGATTCATGACTTGAATCCACTAGAGCTTTGAGTTAATGGAATAGGGAAAGGTTCCATGAATATATATTTAATTTGATTTGAAAAATATTGATATTGAGTTGGAAAGAATTAGAATGACTTGATCCTATCTAAGCTCACTGATTTATTGAAATATATGAAGATATGGTGAATATGATGGAGGGAGAAAATCTAAAAGTTAGATTGTATCCCAAAGTGCTTGAAGAGTTTACATGACCCTGTCAGCATGCAAAATTAAAGCTTTGAGAGAAAGCACATGAACTTACATTTCATTGAGTGAAACTAGTCATTAGGACAGTCTATCGACTATGCAATAAATTGTACCCAGCTAAAAGGGAGCTATTAGTATAGGGGCCACGAGGGCTTAATCCAAACATGAGGTAACCAGTCGGGAAAGGGCTACATGAGTTTAATCCTAACCTTTGAATGTGTGAGTATATACGGACTCTATCATTATGCGATAAAACACTTTAAGAAAGAGCCATGGGGCCCTTGACTTGTCTTATATTTACTAGCCCAAAGGATAGATACTCTCTAGAAGAATTTGGGATTAAAAAACCAAAAATCAAAAAGTATAATCTTAACCATAAATATATATGTATGGGTGGACCATATCAATGTGTGATGAGTCATATTAAGGAGGAGCCATGAGAACTTTGGCTTGCCTTACTAATCCAAAGTGATGTGCTTTTTTATCTTCATAGTGATGCTATCCAACCTTAAAACCACTGAGAGAGATGAGTAATCCAATCTAAGGTAGCCACTTGGTAAGAGGTCACAAGGGCATGATCCTAATAAATGTGTATGTGAACTAAGTCTAGTAATGGACTTTAATTTTACATATATTTTCTCATTTGAAAATTGTGGTCAGCACCATATTTAGAGTAAAATCAAACCCAATTTGAGCCCATTGACCTAAAATATCAGTCAAATGCATTCAATTAAACTTAATCATAATTGATCAAATGTCATCATGATAAAAAAAAATTGGTCATTCCAAATTTGTGGTTTTAATTAAATTTAAGCTAATTCAAATTCAATTAAATCAACATTAAGGATAATGTATAAATCAAACAATTTAAAAAAAATATATGAAATCAAACTTAATCATTTTGATGTTGAATTTAATGCATTTCAAATCACCTCACCTTTTGAATAAAAACTTAATTAAACTTTTAAGCATAAAACAATAAAATTTTAAATAATACAAACTTATAATATCTAATAAAAGTAATCTAAGATTAGATGACCATTTTTAAGCCCCAAGTATTATTTTCAATATGAATCAAGTCAATTTTGAATAGTTCAATATTCATATTAATATTCAAATTACATTTAAGTCGGATCTCATAAATTAAGTCAAACTAAAGAAACATTAATCATAATAAAATAAATAAAATAAGAATGAAGTCTTCAAAATCTTAATAAGATTAGATTACATGGACTTTAAAAATTACATCAAACCCAATTTAAAATAAACCATTCAAATCAAATTAGAGAGGCTAATTAAGATACTTAAGATTTTAGTTTGACCCATAGAATGGATGAAAATTTCATTATATTAGAATTTAAGATGATTGAATAGAATGGGTTATACCCAAAGAAGAATTTATTTTATTCTTCATTCTTTAAAACCTAAACTTCAACTTTAACATAAAAGCATACATAAAAAATGACAATAAATTCATAAATAAACTAAATCACTTAAATTGAAACCACCTAATGGAAAATTGAACAAATTCTAAGAATAAAAATAAAATAAATCAAATAAATGAAAAACATAATTTTCATAATTAGCGATCATGGTATATAGTGGACACCTAAGGTCATGGCTACTAGTTGAAGAGGTCTTGATATCTCGAACTTTTGGTTTAACAATAACGCACTAAAAAAAAATTATGAAAAGTGAAAGGTTAAATTTTAAATCAAATTAAACCAAAAGTAAAACATAAAAAGCCTAGTAAAGTCATACCACACTAGCCTATTTTCTCACACACTAGATTGTTAGGTCACCGACCATGGGATTATGTTAGACTAAGGATCTATGATGTTTAGTGATGAGAAATATATTTTGTTTTATTTCGTGGTGTAATATTTTAGACTGGATGGCTAGAATTGCTTGCCTATTAGTCTAGATGATAGGGCATTCTTTTTAGGCTAGCATTATTTTCTACAGGGAGCTATGCTTAAAGGGACCACTGTAATAAAAAATATATATAAATGTTATTTTCTTGTAGGTATGCTTAGGTCCCTAAGCATAACTCAATAGGATATGTGGGTTTGGTAAGCAACTAATACTAAGCTCATATGTTTAAACTATAAAATGTTGGTGTGCTATGTGTATTTCCTAACATTTATTTTATTGGATTAAGAATTTAATTTAAAATTTTAAAATATAATTTAATTCTAGAATTAGGTTATAATCTATGGGGTCTAAGAATAACAGGAGCTAACTTTACCATACTAGTGGTCTCTTGTGAAGCTCGTGGAGGTCTTTGAAGAAGGTGATGATCCATAAAGAAGACTCTCATAGATCAATTTTTTAGCTCTAAGCTGAGTTGTATAAGGGTAGAGCTCGGCTGTCCAATTTCTCTTTCTTTGGGGTGTACAATAGTACCCGATCATATTGGCATATTTTATTAATTAATTTGCTTGATTTATTTTGGGTGCGCAATAAAAATTACCTACTTTTTAGGTTTCTTTCTATTGTGTGTTTCAATAATGAAATGCCTTGAATGTTAGGCTTCTAGGAAAAATTAAATTTTCTACCTCATCAAACTTAAATAACTTAAATATAAAATAAGAAAATTTAAAATTTCACTTTAATTAAAAGCCTTAATTATTGCTTAAATATAACTAGGCTTTTGTAAAAAATGATAGCATATTATTCATTTCTCTTGAATTGTGTACTTCACTCATTGTACATAAGGGGACATCTGACCTGTGAGGATGACCACCTTTATTATGGGAAGTGTGCTTTCTCTTTTTGATTTGACCCATGATTACTTATAATGACATATCATTGTAGGCATGAATTATATACCCAAGACTTTAAAATGAATTGTGAGTCAATACATAAAAGATGAAACTTGTTGCATTAGTTAGGGATAACATGCCAAACACTATCTTAGGGTTAGGGAGTGAGTTAAGCTCTTAGCTTCCTTCCCAAATGCAATAGCCTAGCCATCTTGCATACATAAGTCTAAATTCATGGTTTTCAAAATTGCTATGTGGTGTTAGTATGGCAACCCTTACAGATAAATTATAAGTCCAAAGAGTTAGGGATAGGTTCATTTTTTTGGTAGAAAAGAATCGATAATTCCCAAAAAAAAATTTACATTAGGTCAATCCGACTAATGTCAAGAGCATTTGTAGACATAGGTTCTGAAGCATCATTTTAGAGTAAGACTTCAACTAATAGGTATTTTTGCAATCTTATGTTGTTAAAATCTAAATCCTAAATTTCTAATAAAATGTCAATTTAAATCCCAATAATTTTGAACTCAAAATTATAAAGTTTAATAGTTAGTTGAAATGCTTACTAGACATCCCAATATCTAAAGCATTTTCTACTTATTCCCTATTAGCCTCTAAAAGAACACTTTCTCTTTGAAACATTCCCTTTTGAAATTTTAAATTATCATCTTTTAAGACAAGCTTTGAAATATATAAAAATAAAATCTATTTCTTCAATTGAGTATTCTTAGGAAGAGATTATTAATTCCTAGGATGTAATTAATTATAGGGGCTTGCCCTTATAGAGAATTATAAGCCCTACAATAAAATAAACCCTACTCTACCTCTCTATATTATTCAGAAGAAAAATCTCTAGTATATCGATGACCCATCAGCCTTAGAAGTTCTCATTAAGTAATCAAATCCATTATAAAATAATATATTTATCTTTTGAGATAATATATTTATCCCTTAATGAAGTATTTAATTATCTAAATAAGTACCCCCAAGTTCTACGTGATGTTCTAAATAAAATTTCCACAAGCGCTTTAGTGGTGGAAAGTCAACGCCTTGGCGCTGGGAATCCAACACCTCTATGCTAGGTGCTTGGGACATAGGCTTGAATCAAAGAAGGCAGTGCTAACAAAGTAGCGGTGTGGCACTATAGGTGGATATATTGGTCTTATAACTCGAGAACGTAGCACTACTACGCCAAGCTTTGGTGCCATTTGACTGGTCATAGCGCCTCGACACTATACAATAGTGTTGCGGTGTTACAAAGTGGATATTTTGACTCTAAAACCTGAGAAGGCAATGCTGCAGTGCCAAGATTCAGTGCCATGATGCTGGTTCCAGCAGCTCGATGTCATACAACAGTGCTATGGCACTACAAAGTTGACCGCTAACATTCAAAATCTTGAGAGCTCCGCTTCGTGGCCCTGGGTTTTAGCATACATCATTACGAGTTGGAAGACTCCATTCTAAGGAGATTTTCTTTTGTGCTTTGATGATTCTTACAAATTTTAGTAGCATAACGACTTAGCAATGCTAGTTTTTAAAATATTTTAGTATAAAATACACTCTTCTCCCTTGTTCTAGATCTAAGATCAATGGAGGGAAGGTTTTTTCATCTCACAAAAGAACCAAGTTTGACGGCGGAGGTCTTGAATTTTTAAATTTGTATTTTAGTGAACTAAAGTCCAATTTAATTTTGATTTTGGTAGCATTTTGTCTTGGCAATGCCTAAAATTTTATTTTAATGTGATCATTATTCTTCTCCCTTGCTCTGGATCCAAGATTGATGGAGAGGTTCTTCATTTTGGACCAGATCCTAGATCAATGGTGGAATTCTTTCACATTTTCTTGTAAAGTGAGAAATCATATTAAAGAAACATTTCACTTAGAGTTTTACTTAAAATATTGCTTTGCTTAAGAAGAAGAATGTGTAGTAGAGAGAAACTTGCAGTAGAGTCCTCAGCAAAGAGAGGGAAGGGAGTGTGGTCAGAAAGGAAAGAAGAAGAAGAAGTAGGAGGAGGAGGAGGAGGAGGATGGTCAACCCTTCTCTTCTTATAAGAGTCGGTTCTCAACTACTCCCACTCTTTCTTTGGGCAGTTATCATTGAGGGACATGGCTATTGGTGAGAGTAGTTTGTGTTTTCCAACTCTTTAAACTTAGGGGCAATGGAGCCAATGCCCATACACCGGGTTTGTAGCGCTGCAATGCTAGAGTTTGGATGTTAATTTTTTTATTTATTATTTATCATATTTTTTATTAGTTGCAAATAAGCTAAAAGTTCATTTGTAATATACTCTTCACCAGCATCTCATTAAAAAAATTTTATGAGTTTACTAAATTATTGTTTGACATAAGCTTTAAAGGTAAAAATAATGAGGTGGTTTCAAATTTTTTATCTCGTAGAGTACACCCAACTAAAATAAGACAATCATCAACAAACAAAATATATATATATATATATATATATATATATATATATATATATATATAGAAGTAGAAATAGATAATTCATGACTCGGTAGAGCACAAGATTCATAATGATAATTTTGTTTAGCAATAGAACGGAAGTTTGAATTTGGTATTTACAACTAAGATTGTATGGAGATGCCAAAGTTATGAAGTAGATGTAGTTGTCATAAGATCCATGAGTTGAAAAGTTTTTCTTGAAGGATTAATTAGATGTAATCCATGATCGTATGGTCCTTGAAGGAGAGTGGATTGCTTATTAAATCCTTTATAGTGAAGCTAGAAGCATCGATAATTGAATAAAGATTAGAAACAAGTTTATTAACAAAGATTAAATTGTTGTAAATATTTGGAACATGGAGTAATGATTTAGGTAGAGCTTATGATTTGGAGTAGGAAAGAGATATTGTTCTATGCAAGCAATTGGTAACATGACATCATTTCCAATTGATACTTCTTGGGAATTGTGGGCTCTAAAAATTTGCCACCAACCTCTCAAAGAAGAGAATATGATTAATGTTTGTTAAATTTTTAGAAGGCAGATGGAATAGTAGATAAGACACTACCCAGAGATTTCACCCTCATTTTGTGAGAACTTTAGATCTAGTTCGGGTTTTCTAGGCAAGCACCTATAGTTAATTACTCCTCTCAATATTGAGAGAGAACTTTTGATTAAGGCTAGTCGTTAGATTGCTAAATGTATCGCATATAGTAGCAGCATATGGAGTTTAAACTTATAAATTTATGAAAATCATCATTTCAACTTAAAGCAGATGGTTGGGGGAAAGACGATGTGTAAATTTGAATTGAAATTGACCCCGATTTGATGTCAGCTTGAACCAAATGACCTTCATAAAATTAATTATGCCACTAGTGTCGAAACATCAAATTCTATCAAATGAGACTATTCACGCTCAATTCGGACGAGTATGTATGAATATCGAGCAATCAGGTACAACGACATGCAAACTGAAGTTGACATGCACTATGCATCACCAAAATCAGTCGAAATGACCTTCAATCAATGAACAAAATTCTCCATCATGTTCAAAATATCAAAATTGATCAAAATATACATATTGCATAATTTGAGGGTCAACCGATTAAGAAGAAAGTCCACCGATGTGCGTATCGAGGCCTCTATTTGTGAAATTGGTCATGTCGTTAGCATCAAAATGTTGAAACCTATCAAATGAGATTATTCTTGTTCAATTCAGACGAGTCTACATGAATGTCATGCAGTCGAAAGTGATGTTGCATATTTTTGAACTGAATTGACCTGATTCGACGCTGATTCAAACTAAAAAACCTCTGATCATGAAACGGACTCTACCGTTGCATCCTTAATGTCAAAATTACCTACAATAGACACCTAATTTGACTAATATCATTCTACTTAAAATTTCATCAAAATTAGCACGTATTTCATGATAAATCTACCTAATTATCTCTTAATCACATCCAATTAGCACATTGGAACTTGCGGTAGCCATTCCCATGCCTCCACCTCTCATTCGCCAATAAAGGTGTTGACCCTCGCCATCCTATTGCAAGCCGAGCAACCATTCCCTCACTCTCTTCCCTCAATTGCAAACCATTTGAATTTCCTTTTTTCATTCCCTTTGAGCCTTGAAACCGTAAGAGAGCCCCCTCTCTCATTCAATCTCCCTCCTATGTTTCTCTCCATGCAAAGAAGCTGAAGGTAATGATTGTTCACCTCTCTCATCCGTCGCACACATTCGTCCCTCTTCCACTCTCGATTTGAACTCCTTTGCTCGTTCGTTCTCTAAAAAAAATTGAAGGCCAGCAGTATGCACCAGTCGAACGAGTCCCTTTCGATTCTTCCTCATCTCTTGCCGAGCAGTCCTAGCCAAAAGGATCCCTCTCTCATTCCCTCTTTCCTGTCTGTGCAAATCAAGTGTCAAAACCCCTCCCTACTTTATTTGCATGTGTGCCATCCTTGTGCCTCATTTTGTCCAATAGAGGGCTAACCACACAAGATTGGAGTCACTTTGTCTGATTTATTTTGTTGCCCTCCATAGTAGGTCGAGTCACTCAGAGCTCGATTCATTCCTTCATGTCTCTTTCTTCAAGCCCAGTCAAACATCACAAAACTTTGATCCCTCTTCCTTGGCTGTGGAATTCAAACCTCATAGCAATCCTACCATCTTGTCTTTGTGCCTCCATTTTAACCCCTTTTTTGGCAGAGGCAACTCATCATCATGTGGTTCTTCTAATACCCTTCATGATTCCTCCTCGATCATTCCCTTTTCCCATTCCTTCCTTTCTCTCATTTAGTTTAGATGCTAGAGTATATCGGTTACGATTGTGGATGTATAATTGTGTAAATGTATATGGAATATATATATATGTGTGTTTCTTTATGCACGTTTGAAGACCTCGACATGCTCATCAGGAAGTGATGAAAATTGGAGGTGTTTTAAAATACCAACCATTATGATCATGATGGGTGCCCAAAATTGTTAGATGTTGAACCCCTATGCCAAAATGCTGCCAAATTTTTGTCAAAGTTTTGAGACTTAACAAAAAATGATTTTACATTAAGTTAAATATAAAATATAAAGTCCTAAAGAAATGAATTGGAAATTAAATGTAAATGAAGTTGAAATGAATTTGATACAAAATTGAAAGGCTATGCTCTGAATAAAATTTGAATTCAAATTAAACCAATTTAATTGTAACTTCTGAGCTCAAAATTGAAAATTAATGATGACATCAAATTAAATTTTGGATTGTAAGGCTTGGTGGAAAATAACATTTATAAGATTCAAATCTAAGCTTAAAAGATTGACTGAGAGAACATGAACGATACTTTACAGTCTTTCATTTCAGCATGATACAAAGATAAATCCAATTGAATGCATAACTAGATTATTGAAAGCTTGTAATATGGTTGAAGTATAGCTTTCAAATGTAAAATTCAAAAGAGATTGGTAGGTGATCTCAATAGAAATTAATTGAATTTGAAAACTCAATTTCAAGCAAGGACTGAATGGAAATAACTTGCAAATAAATTTGCAGTAAATTCTACAAGTTGGTTTACAAATGAGGACTTGATTATATGACTTACTAGCAAATGTGAATAATAAAATTACTTTGTAATTCATTGAACGAATTGAGAAAATAAAAAGGAAAATTTGTAATATGTTTGGAGATATATCCATGAATACAAATAAAATTCTTCATTAAAATTATAATAAATGAAGAATCAAATGAAAGTGATTTTTGCATTAGCTTAAATTCAAAAAAAAAAAAAAAATTAAATACCAAAATAATGCCTAATGCCACCGAATCTATAACTTTTCGTATAAGCAGACAAAATATGATACTAAATTAAATGCTATACTAATTGTGGAGCTTTCTTCAATCCAAAAATAAAAAAATTTTATTCTAATTATGATATTCAAAATCAATTATTTCATTAATTAGATGAAATTATTTAAATTATAAACACCTGCATGTACTTGAACATAGAGATTTAAAGTGCAAATTGTAATATCTCAAGATTAAATAAATATGAAATTAATCTTATAATTAAAAAAATAAAATAATCTTAATTATTAAATACCCGCATGAGCCTCGACACTTTGTTGAATGCTTAAACTTAGTGTCTGAAGATGATGCGTGAGTTGCTTCCCATTTGGGTCTTAAGACCGTTGGTTAACAAAATTTTTAATAATATTATAAGAATTTCAACTTAGTAAAACATCTGATAAGCAAATTTTGTCAAATGACAGTAGATCTAATCCTCTATTATTGACTTAATAGAGATGATGAGATCTTGAACAAAAAAATGAATGATCAACTCCCCAATGATGGCTGAGTTGATTGAGAATATCAATTGAAAGGATCATCATTATCAAAATGTCTAAGATATTTATATTCAATAATCTCAAATTCAAAATTCTTAAAATATTAATATGGATATGCTCTATTATTAAATTAATAGAGTAGACAGGATCTAAAATAATAAACTAAATGATCAAGTAGACTTATATACCTTGATGATGGTTGTGTTGAATGAAGATTTAAACTGAGGGGATACTTACCATCAAAATATGCTTGCAAGCTCAAATCAAATTAATCAAAATCAATTATCAACACAACTATAAAATTGAATAAATTACTTAGTGTTAAATGCTTAAATGAAATTAAATAATTTTAAAAAAACTTAAAGCTAAAATCCAATTCACCTTCTATAACTATTTGTTAGAGGTGACAATTAAAGAAAACAATAAGTCAGAAAGGAACCAATGTCAAATCAAGTTGATTTCTATATTCACTCTCAATCAATCTCATGCCAGCAAGGACATGGCCCGTGTTCTCTAACTATGTGGCTTGGCCAGTAGTCTCCACGTATGATGCAGTTATGATTTTGAACCTGCTTACGAAAGTAATGTTCATTAAATCTTTTCAACAAGGATGGTGGACCTGTCGATACCAGAAGATTCATTAGTGGTCATGTCAGTTCCTTTTCAACACTTCAAGGAAGTTACTCCACGTGAAGTCCACATTGTTAAAGAGTTAAAGACTTTCTATGTGCCTCCTTTGCCTAGAAGTGATGAACGTGGAATTTCATTTTACAAATCTGAGGAGTGTTATCACCAGATTCTAATTGGCTCATGAAATTTGATGAATCTGATGACATGGTCCTCACAAGAATGCCAAAATATTATCCTCCAAGGATTCGCAAGATGATGTACAAATTGGGATTCAATATTGGGACACACAAATGGCGAGCCCACTTCTTTGATACCCTTTGGGGTCCAAAAAGTCCACAGACCTCATGAAAGTGTGATAATTATATATCTAAAGGTCTTGGATACATCCGATGTAAACATCATTGAAGAAAACCCTATATGTTCTGAGAAGAGATTGACACTATGATCAACATGAAGATGATCCTGATGTCAACATATCAAATGATGAAGAAGTAGAAGCCAAGCCAATGCCTGAAGAGCTTGAAGATGGTGGACAAACAAGCTACCATGGATGAGTTGAAGGAAATCAACTTCAAATAGAGGATGATCGTTGCCAACTTTCGTTAGTGCCCTTCTACCAAATGAAAAGGTTGAAGAAATGAAAGCTCTGCTATGTGAATTCAGGGACTGCTTAGCTTGGACATACTCTGAAATGCCAGGCTTATCCCTTGAGGTAGCAGTTCATAAACTTGCCATTAAACTAGATGCAACGCCTATTAAGAAAGCTCTTAGGTGAATGAGATTGGAGATTGAAGAATATGTAATTGCAGAAACTAAGAAGCTGATCGAAGCAGACTTCATCCGTAAGGAAAAGTATGTAGATTGGATAGCAAACATTGTCCCAATTAGGAAGAAGAATGACCAAATTTGTGTCTGCATTGACTTTTGGGACCTAAATAAGGCGTGCCCAAAGGATGACTTTTTACTTCCAATATCAAAACTACTAGTGGATTATACTTCTAATTATGACATGTTCTCATTCATGGATGGATCATCAGGATACAATCAAATCATGATGGCTCTTGAAGATGAGAAGCACACATCATTTAGGATGCAAATTGATATATATTGCTACACAGTCATGCCCTTCAGGTTGAAGAATGCTGGAGCTATATATCTGAGAGTCATAACACACATCTTCAACGAGTTTATTCATCAAAAAGTAGAATGCTATGTGGATGACCTCGTCATTAAGAGCATAGATTGAGAAGATCATTTTGATGACCTAAGGATGGTCTTCAAAAGAATTAGGCAGTACGATCTCAAGATGAATCCTCTTAAATGTGCATTTGGGGTTTCATTTAGAAAGTTTCTTAGTTATGTGCTACGACATAGAGGAATTAAGATCGACCCTAATAAAATCAAAGTGATAGTGGATATGCCACCACCAAAGAATCTTCATCAACTTTATTCTGCACAAGGGCATTTGACATTCATACATTTCATATCATCTTGACATGTATTATTGTCATTTGCTAAGTTGATAAAGAAAAGTGTACTATTTAAAATGGATGATGAATATCAAGAAGCATTCGATAACATCAAAAGATACCTATTAAATTCACCAATTCTTACAGCGTTAATCCAGAAAGTTCTCTTTGTATAACTATCAATTGGTGATCAACCAAGTGATGATCTTTATAAGATTAATAAAGAATTGCGTTGTCGTAGATGCTTGAGCTTATGAAAAATTCCAAACATTAAACTAAGCGAGTTTCTTGATTGAAGAATAGTAAAATAAATTGCTCATCTCAAAGAAATTTGAATCGAGATGATGTGTTGATTGAAGTCTACTATTGAGTTTTGCAATAGTAATATATTCTATAAGTTAGAGGGAAATCAAGCTCAAATAGGAAGCAATTCAAGTTGCTTATCTCTAAAGAATGATAAGTATAATGAGAGAAAACTTAAAAAAGTCTAAGAAATCAAGTGAAAGTTTTAGATGGAAGATTTGATGATTAGACAACTTCATCAATTATTTAAGAAAATAAATTGTCGGCATTCACTGTCACATAAATTATAAAATGAATTTATGATATGCTTATATTAATGACACAATGAAGATCCTTTGAACAATTGTGGTATGAAATTATGGGCATCCAAAATTTAATCAAATTCATGAAGGATTTATAGTTATTATCTTAGGTCCAAAATGGTAGCAAAAAATTAAGAATGATCTATTCAGTCAATGGTGAAAGATTGCATAGATCATGCTGAAATGATGAATACAGTCCATGAATCTCATTCATCATTGATCTGAATCCTCTCACTTAAATAACATCTTATACCAAGTTGGGGCTGGATATGTACCAATTGATTCCTCATTAGTAGGACATCAATTCATTAAGTAGCTATGATACTTCTCCAAATGTAGTACTTCAAGAAGTCACTATAGTGAGTCATTGACTTCTACAATATTATATAGACCACATAATCATTTTAGATAAAAATGACTTTAGATGTGAAGATATATAGATTTTTGACAAAATGGATTGTACTCATCAATTTACAATCTGGGCCAATGGTTTGGGAGCTATCAATAAAATCAGTGAAGTTGCTGAAAGGATTCTCATGAAGAATAAAGGGGTAGATCTAAAATGATAGAAATTTATAAGCTATGACAACACAAAATCTGACTAAGCCACTTCTTATATAACATTTGGAGTTAAAGTTGTTTTACCTTGAAGTTATACCATCACTTGAGTAGCTTCCCAATTCAATCATAAGATTAAAGCACTCATCTGAATGGAAAAGTTGGATGTCATGGAGTGTAGACTATAAGCTACAAAGTTTAGAAATTTATGAGGATGTAAGCTCTCTCAATAGTTAAGTCCTGACATTCACAGGGTGAATTAGTTCAATCTTTGAGAAGGCCATCATCCCTCATCAGATCGATGGTAGAGATTTGAAAGCTTAAGTCTAGTCTAAAATGTGTTTGAAGGAAAGCATGTCACTTATTACACATGGTCACCAATGACTGATGCCACCAATCAATGATCAATATCTCAAGAAAATCTCATTATGGATAAGTATATAAATACTTAATGAATCTTGTCAATAAGGATTTCATGAAAATCACATATAATTTCACTTGAATATTCTCATCAAAATGAGAATGCATTTTAAGTTACTATGAAAGCCTCTTTAGATAGGGAATTTTTTATATATTTAGCTAAATTATCGTGCTTAGAAGTGGATATGATATATATAAAATAAGAAGAATAGCTATGTTTATTTCTTAAAGAAGTTCAAACTCGTACATTTTAAGGTACAATTGTTAGAAAGGGGTATTTTTTTTAAATTTTTACAATCAAAGTTGTTCAATCATTTCTTGTGAAACAATAGATCTTTTTGTATATACATTCAGGGATTTATGTCAAAATCCCTGAACATATCTATAATTTCTATTATTAAAATTGCAGGGTCTTGCAAGGATAAAAATAATCCATTTTCATGCATAAAAAAATAACCCTAAATGTCAAAAGTTTCCTCCAAGATTCATCAAATCAAGATCAAGTGAATAACTCCCATTTAGAAGCTTCAATCATAAGTTGGAAAAATCTCTACATCTTCAAGTCAGACATGGATGGGTTCTAAAGGTTGAACTTAACAAGCCTATAAATGGCAATTCTGCTCTTCTCACTCAATAAGTTGCAAGGAAAGGCCGCTGAAAAGCTCCATTAGTGATGACCAAACCCAGCCATCATAGCTTAAGTCAAATACTCAAGTAAGTTTTAAAGATCATACTCAACAAAGCCCACAAATGATCTAGTTGCTGATGCTCTCCTCACTTAACAAGCCGCAAGAAAAGGCCGTAGTGAAAGAGCTCCTACTCGTCAGTCCAATGATGATAGCTGTTCAATCTCAAACTAGATCTAGCTTAGTGATTACAAGTAATCAGAATCTAAGAGATCTTTCCACTAAATCGATGGACCAAGATAATCTGAGGAAAACTCTCAATATATATATATATATATATATATATTGCCTTCAAGGTGATATTCCAATCCCTTTTCAAGTGAGCTAATGAAGCACAAAGCACATATCAAAGCTAATTTTGACATCAAATCAGTCATTGCAAAAAACATAGGATCGAGGAAGTGATTCCATAGTTTTCACAAAGGTAATGACCAAACTAAAGGAATTTCATGATTATTTAGTCTGTTAAAGCACACATTACTAGACTAATAACTCAATATTACAGACCTAATATAAGTCGGAAGGCTGGGTAATATAATAGTGTCAAAAATTAGTTGAAATGATTTTCTGATCTACCAATAGACTTCACCATCATGTTCAGAATGTTGAAATTAATCATAATATGTATCTTGCATAATTTGACAATAAAAGAAGGAGTCAGGTCTCGACACACATATTGAGGTCACGATGATGCCTAAATAACTCCATTCATGAAATTGATTATGCTATTAGCATGAAATATCAAAATCTATCAAATGAGACTATTCATCAATTTAGATGAGTATGCATGGATATCGAGCAATCGATACTAACATATAAATCATATAAATACAATGATTACTAAAATCAGTTGAAATGACCTCCAATCGATGAATGGACTCTATCATTGCATTAAGAAAGTCAACATTGATCAGAATATATATATTGCATAATTTGACGATCGACCGATCAAGAAGGGGGTCGTCGAAGCTCCTACACATATATCGAGATTAAGCCACAATCTTGCCCAAATGACCTCTGTTCATAAAATTAATCATTCCATTAGCATTGAAACCCCTAAACCTATTAAATGAGACTATTCACGCTCAATTTGGATGAGTTCGTGTGAATATCAAGCGATTGAAAGTGATGACGTACAAATTTGAACTAAAATTAACCCCGATTTGACGTCGGCTTGAACCAAATGGCCTCTGTTCATGAAATTGAATGCGTCATTAGCATCAAAATGTTGAAACCTATCAGATGAGACTATTCATGCTCAATTCAGATGAGTATGCATGAATATTTCGGATACAACGCATACACAACTGGAGCTTAAATGCACTAGGCATCACCAAAATCAAATGAAATGATCTCCAATCGATGAATAAAATTCTCCATCATGTTCAAAATGTAGGAATTGATCAAAAAAAATATATATATATTGCATAATTCAATGGTCAACCGATCAAGAAGAAAGTCCGTCGACGTGCCGATGCCCATACCGAGGTCAAAAAGCCACAACGATGCCCAAATAACCTCCTTTCGTAAAATTGATGACACTGTTAGTGTTAAAATGTCAAAACCTATCAAATGATACTATTCACGTTCAATTCGGATGAGTTTATATGATTATCAAGTGATC
Source organism: Cymbidium sinense (assembly GCA_021442155.1). Taxonomy (NCBI): domain Eukaryota; kingdom Viridiplantae; phylum Streptophyta; class Magnoliopsida; order Asparagales; family Orchidaceae; genus Cymbidium; species Cymbidium sinense. Next base: position 96,158,564 of record CM038224.1, read on the forward strand.
GAAAGTGATGTTGCATATTTTTGAACTAATATTTGACCCGATTCGACACCGACTCAAACCAAATAACTTCTGATAGTAAAACAGACTGCACCGTTGCATCCAAAATATCAAAATTATCTAGAACACACATCTAATTTGACTAATATTATCATACTTAAAATTTTATTGAAATTAGCATGTATTTTGAGATAAATCTACCTAATTATCTCTTAATCACATCCAATCAGCACCTTGGAACTTGCAGCCGCCCATTCCCATGCCTCCACATACCATTCAACCAATAAAGGTGTTGACCCTCTACTTGTCTCTATTGCAAGCCAAGCAACCATTCCCTCCCACTCTTCCCTCAACCACAAACCATTCAAATATCCTTTTTTGTTCCTTGAGCCTTGAAATTGAGAGCCCTCTTCACAAGCAAAATCACAAGCCCTCTCTTATTCAATCTCCCTCTTGTGTTCCTCTCCACGTAAAGTAGCCAAAGGTAATGCTTGTTGGCCTCTCTCATCTGTCGCACGCATTTGCCCCTCTTCCAATCTCGATCCAAACTCCTTCGCTCATTCGTTTAAAAAAAAAACCTAAGGCCAGTGCATTACTAGTCGAGACCATCTGTCTTACCTTTTGGCAAACTCCTCCTTTAATTCTTCCTCTCTTCTTGCCGGTAGTTCTAGCTTAAAGGATCTCTCTCTTCCCTCTTTCCTTATAAATCAAGCATCAAAACTCCCTCCTGTTTATGTGGTAGAAGCCATCCTTGTGTCTTATTTGGTCTGAGAGGTAACCACATGGGATTGAGTCCTTCTCCGATCCATCTTGTTGCCCTCCAGAGGTCGAAGCTCCAGCTCGATTCATTCCTTCTTGTCTCTTTCTGAGCCTAGTGAAACATCACAACTCTCATCCCTCTTCCTTGACTACAAAATCAAACCTCATAATTCTTCCATCTTGTTTACTATCGGCCTCCATTTTAACCCTTTTTTTTGGTGAGGCAACTCTGTCATCAAGCGGGTTCTTCTCGGCATACCCTTAACGATTCCTCCTCAAATCATTTCCTTTGCCACAATCAAAAAGGAACTCTGTCATCAGATGGGTTCCACCTGATCCCTGGCATTTTCCCATTACTTCCCTTCCTCTGGGTTTAGTTTAGATGCCAGAGTTTTTCGGTGTTCTTGATTGTGGATGTGTGGAAATATGTAAATGTATATGGAATATGCATATGTGTTTCTTTATGCCGGTTTGAAGACCTCAACATGCTCATCAGGGCATGAAGAGATGAAAATCGGTCGAGGTGTTTCGAAACACCGACCATCATGCTCATCAGGGCATGACGGCGCAAAATCTATTAGATGTTGCACCCTTAAACCGAAATGCTGCCAAAATTTTGTCAAATTTTTGAGACTTAATAAAAAAATTATTTAACATTAAGTTAAATATAAAATATAAATTCCTTAAGAAATGAATTTGAAATTAAATTTAAATGAACTTGAAATGAATTTAATACAAAATTGAAAGGCTATGCTCTAAATAAAATTTGAACTTAAAATAAATCGATTTAATTGTAACTTATGAGCTCAAAATTGAAAATTAATGATGATATCAAATCAAATTTTGGATTGTAAGGCTTGGAGGCAAATAACATTTATAAGATTTAAATTTAAGCTTAAAAGATTGATTGAGTGAACATGAACAACACTTTACAATCTTTCATTTCAACATTATACGAAGATAAATCCAATTGAATGCATAGCTGGATTATCAGAAGCTTGTAATATGATTGAAGTATAACTTTCAAATGTAAAATTTAAAAGAGATTGGTAGGTGATCTCAATAGAAATCAATTGAATCTGAAAACTCAATTTCAAGCAAGGACTGAATGAAAATAACTTACAAATAAATTTGCATTAAGTTCTACAAGTTGGTTTGCAAATGAGGGCTTGATTATATGGCTTACTGGCAAATGTGAATAATAAAATCACTTTGTAATTCATTAAATGAATTGAGAAAATAAAAAGGAAAAATTGTAATATGTTTGGAGATATATGCATGAATACAAATAAAATTCTTCATTAAAATTGTAGTGACTTAATAAATGAAGAATTAAATGAAAGTGATTTTTGCATTAGTTGAAATTCTTCATTAATTATTTAATTTTTACTGTTTATCAATTTTTATAATTATAAAATTAATTAATAAAGGTAATTAGGGTTAAATTAAAATTTCCTTAAATTACATGACAAATAATTCTAAAAAAATTATGGGAGGCAGATGACATCTCATGGAATCATCCTAGCAAATTTGGAATTAATTGGCCAAGTAATTAAGTCTTAATTAAGATAATTAGTTTAAGCTTCAAACCTTAATTAAGCATTGTTCACTAGACATAAATCAAGAATTTTATTTTTCTTAAATTCTATAATGTCTAACATTTCCAAAATGAGTTTATTTGTATTTTTTGAATTTTCTATAATTAATATAATTTTTTATGTTATGACCATTTAATTATATTTTTAAGGCATAATTAACCCTTTAAATCATTGGTGTCATGCAGACGCTGACACGGCTGTGCTTTCCACGAGGCATCATGGTATTGGTTATTTAAATCATCTGACATGGCAGCTGACTCAACAATGACGGATGCAGTTTTGTCCTGGTCGTCCGATCTGGGATCGAATGGTCGAGATTACTCTCGTGATTTCAAAGAGATAAAATTTTAGTGTGATTAATCATGACCGTCCATTCTAATCATGCAAAATGAGTGATTTGTAATCCCATGAGCGTTGGAAGATGGACACCGTCCACCTTTCGCCACTCAATCCGAGATCACCGAAGCTCTTTCGATGGAGAGATTGACTCCAAAATGATTAGGGAATGAATCTAATGGGATCTTACAGTGGAAATCACATGAATACATAGTTCACTTCAAAAAAGACAAACATTTAGGGGGGAAACTATGGTTGTTAGATTTTACGCCGGAGCTATGGACCGGTGGTCCATCGATAGAGGTAGTTTCATCTTGAAGAGACAAAGCTCTATTAAGAAGATCATGAGTCACGATTCTATAGACCAAAACCACCACAAAGCTTCAGTTGGTCTTGGGATGTCTTTTGATCAATCATTTGGGAAATGATTCATTTTGGTTCACTGGAGTGAGTTAAAGGTGTGGGAAGAGTTAATTTGGGTTTGGTGGAGATTTAGAAACTTGAATGAATGAGGCTCTCTAGTTTGATCAGGGGCTGGTCTTGCCGGTGGTGGAGCGCATGAAGAGCTCGGGAAAGGGTATGTTACTATGTAGAATGCTTTGGGGAAAGTGTCTATTGAGTTTGAATCCACGGGGAAGAGTATACTCTCTTCCCTAGCTGAACCAAGGGCTGAGATTAGTTCAGCCTTTGGTGTAGGTACTGGAGGTGGCAGGGGACTACCGAGGTAGCTGAGGGAGTGTAGTGGTCTGGCATGGAGTGTACTAGTTCCCTTAGATGAACCAATGAAATGCCTTGAGTGAACTCACGATCTGATGGCTAAAGGTTGAGTTCAACAGCCTTGGGTTATGTTGGGCCAGTGGTTCTCTTGTCTAAGAAGAGCCAAATGTGGTTGTCATGGGGTAAAAGGGTGGAGAACCCACCCAAATGGGGACTTTATCCCACTTAGGTGGCTTGGTTCAATAGGTTTGACCTAAACTGGGTTCATCATGGGTTGGGCCCACTTGGGCATACACAAGGTGACCCAAAAATGAGTCATGCCAAGTTCGGTTGGATTTGGGCTTGATTTAGTTTGGTTTGGCTCAATTTGACTCATATGAGTCAAATGGGTTTAATTGGGATAAATTGACCAATTTGACCAAATTAAGTTAAACTAATGGTTTGGTTGAGTTCAATTGGTCATTTGGAGTGAGTGAGTGTAATTGGTTTGATTCAAATTAGGTTAGATTTGAATTTGGTTCATATGGTTCAATTTGGGTCAAATGAGTCATGTTGACCAATTTGACCAAATTTGGGCAAAAGAGCATGGGTATGGTTTAAGTTCAATTGATCATTGGTGATTAGAGTTGGTTTGAATTAATTTGGATTATAGAGTGATTTGGCTCAATTTGATCCTTTAGGTCAAATTGGGCTAAGTGGGCTAATTGGGTTTAGGTTGACCAAATTGGGTTCAATTGAAGGTTGGATTTTCTTTAGTATTGGATTAGAGATTGGTTGGAAGCATTACAATCAATTAATTTATTTTAAGATTTGATTTGGTTCAATTTAACCCTTTAGGCCAAATTAGGTCAACTTGGATCAAAATGTCTAACTAGCTTAGTTAGGCTCAATTGATTGTAGTGGAATGTTTAATAATGATCTACAATCATCAATGAAGGATTGGATGGTTTGATTTGATTCAATGTGAGTTTAATTAGAGTTTGGCTTGATTACCTTCTTAGGTCACCTTGGGTTAAGTGACTTGGTCAAAAACTTGGGCCAATCGAGATTATGGATGATCGAGGTGTTCAATGATGAATTTGAAGTTAATAGGTGGCTTTGGTTGTAATTGATTTAGGCTCAGTTAGGTTTTAGATCATTTGAATCATTTAGGTCAAATGGGCTAACTTGGGTTGGTCACTTTTCTTTGGTTCAATTGGCTTGATTGCAAGTATCGACATGGCATGAAATGATCTAATGAATAATTGGAGAGGTTGAGAAAATTAGGTTGGATTTAGTTTACTTGAATGGGTTTAAGTTGACTTATGGGATTGTGATGGGGGTTAACTTGGGTTAAGACCTGAGTTCATTTAACTTGGAGCTTGGATTTGAAAACCAAATTCAAGTAAGATCAGTTGAATAGGTTTGAGGTTGGTCATGTTTCATTCACATGAGCTTAAATTTGGATGAGTGAATATGTATTAGTTTTGGTTTAAGCCATAGGATAGATAGAACCTATTTGTCATGAGGTATATCCTAGGCTTAGGGTTATGTTCTCTAAGTCTCTAAGCTTATGTTTAGTATTTTCTTAATCACTAGAAGTGCCTTATAAAATCTAAGTGTCTAAAAGGATCCTAAGTCTAAGATGAGAAAGGTTAATCCTCACTCCAAAAGTGAGATCTTTATATTGATTTTGCATATGGCCCTTTTTATGACATTTGGAACATATTACTTCCCTAGTGCACTTAGAGCTCCCTTCAATAGAAGTTTTCGGCAAAGAGTTCAGGCCAATTGGATGGGTGGGTCTAACAATAGACCTATGGGATGAAGTGGAAGGTACTTGACTTTTAGTTTTAGAGATGGAAGCAGATTTTTTTTTTATTCAACCAATAAGGCATAGTGAAATGCTTCCTCTAAAGATTGTGGGCAAATAATTCAACTTCATTTCTAATGTCAGTGCTAAGTCTAATAACAAATTTATTGGCTAATCATTATCATCGCTTATAAAACTATATCTTTAAAAGTATTTAAATATTTAGTTACAAGATGATTGTCTTAAAATTAATAATTTATTATGTATCTTCTTATCATGATGCCTAAGATAATACTTTGATCTTAATATTTCTTTCATTTCTACTCAAGTGAGGTTTGTTCTTCCTAAGCTTTGTTCTTTAGCTAAAGTATTTGTCTAATAAATTTTAGCATGTCTTATCAATTTCATTTTTGTAAAAGTAACCCTTTGATAAACATCCATTTTATATAAATAAAATAAGTCATCCATTTGAACTAGCCAATTAAGAAATTTAATTGGGTCATGTACACCATCATAAGTTGGGAATTCTATTCGAGATGGATCATTAGAGTCTTCTATAGTCTTGAAATAATTTTCTCTCCTTCCACCATTTCTAGTAGGTGGTCTTCTAAGTGGTTGGTTTTCTCTATGATTTGGATATGAATCTTCTTCGTCTATCCATATAGGCACAATTTGAGTAGGTATTGAAGGAGTTGATACTCTATTATTTTGTAGATGAGCTATAAAATTTTTCATTTATTCTTTCAGTTTTTGCATTTAATTCTTATTTTCTTCTAATATTTGTTGAGTTTTTAATTCATTTTTATGGATCTTAAGATCTAAGGCATAAATAAATTTAGTCAAATTTTCAACTTGGTCTTGAGAGATAGATTTTGGTGCCATGTAGATATTTTTTTTAAAGATATATGAAAAGGGATCAAAGAAAAAAAAGAAACAAAATAAACAAATATAATATAATTATGTAATCAAAGTGAAATTTTAGGCTAAGAGAACTTCTAGGTGAGGTAGGGGTGGGTACAAGACCACTTACATCCCAAGCTCTCCTGATAGTTTAGATCTTTTGACAAAGTTCTATTGAACATCCAAAATTACCAAGTTTAACACACTTATATTATTATGTATGCAATTTTTTTATTATTTTAATGCAATGAAAAAATTTGCTCAAAATTATCAAGCCTCTATTTTTTTTAAGAAAGCAAGTAATCATAAGTTAATCAAAGAAACTTCTAAAATTAATCATAAACATTAATAAAGATAATAAAATTAGCAATTAGATTTGATTTGTATTAATGAATAGGTTATTTTATGGTGAAGCACTACCTCACTAAGGTGTTCTCTAATTTTTTTTTTTTTGGAAAAGTTACACAATCAAAAATGACTAAATTATATAATGGATCTTACTAATTATAATTTTATGCTATCATTGTAAACTTGCAAGCAATATATATATTTTCAAGGTACTAATATGAATTTAAACTATCATATAAAGAAAAATTAATTAACCTCATAATTCTAAGAAAAACTCACAAGTTTGAAGATGAGTCCACCACTTAAGATGCTTCCTTTCTTGAAGCAAACTTTTGACTGAATTTGCCCATTCCAACCTGGCTCTGATACCAAATTTGATGGAGGTAGGTATTCTTTCTTTTGATGAGATTAAAAGAATTAAATATCCATGGATCTTTAAATTAATATCTTAATATATATATATGTTTTGAAGTTTTGGTGGGATAATGAAGGGCATAGGATAATGTATTGATGGGATGACTTAAACTAGTCCAATTTTGACTAACTTAGGCTGATTTAAAATGTAGCTATAAGGAATGAGATTTAAGTGAGATAAATGGCTAAAAATACTTATGGAGGTTTAGGTTAGGATATGTATTTATGATCTCAAGTAGTTGATTGGAAATTATAGGGTTTAAGTGGTTATTTTGGTGTAAGGACAAGGACTAAGTCGTAATTAATGAAGTAGAGGTACTATTGAGTGGAAGGAAGGTGTAGGCTTATGGAGGAGAGTAGAAAGCTTAGTGTATGATTGGAGATGATATTAAGAGGTATAAGAAAAATAAAATAAATTTTCTTGGGTATTAGAGGTGAGGAAAGTAAGATATGATAGATAACAAGCGCCCCCATTAAGGATTGCCAAGATTTGGCCACCAAGCTCTCAAATCATAAGAACAACTCAAATAATTTATAATTATAAAAGATCTCCTTTCATTCCAACAAGGGGGGCTATTTATAGCCATTATAATCATCTTTCAAAAGAAAAAGAATTCAAAACATAGAGGGAAAAGTGGGTGGCCACATTAATGTGAAGTATTAAATTGCCTTATTATTTTATGTCATCTATAAATTTTACATGCTATTATTTTTTTTCAAACCTCACATGTCATGCTTTGAATTTTTAAATTCAAAATTTTAAACCTGGAGTTTTTTGAAGAAAATTAAAAATTACATAATTAAATGAAATCATAAACTGACACTTAACAGGCAAATGGGTTAAACCTTCTTCTCTCTTGAAATTTTTTTGGCTTTAGCTTGAGATCTTGTAAATTGACCTTGAGTTCTAATATTTTGATTCACATGATGTTATACATCAATGCATGTCATTCAATGTTAAATGTTGATGAAATATTTATCATTATATGATAATGGATGACCTTTGTACATGGATGTGGCCCAAAATACAAATAATTATATTTATCTGATCAATGAAATTTACATAAATATAATTATTTATGAACTATTCATGAAGTATCAATCTATATCTAATAATTATGGAAATATGATATTCTTATTTCCTACAAAATTTACTCTTGTAATTGCAATGTTTAAAGGTCATAATAATATCATCCTCCTTGTAGTTATTCTATTAGTCCTTTGAATGAAATGAAATGAGGTCAAGGATGGAGTTATTAAAATCCATCATCATAGAGTTATCAAAAGATTTAACTTGTTATGCTCACACAATCTTTTATCTATCAAAATTTTTTGTTGGGTGTTATACTTTCACAAATTATTTTAGCATCAATTTCCACTCCTTTATTAATGATGCTTAATTTAAATGGGTGCATTGGATCTATATGCATATTGATACCATGAAGAAAAACATTCAATGATTACTAGCATTTATTTTGGCTATGGAGTATTATAAGAGTGAAATGGTAATATATTTATTGCATTTTGCCATTGCTCTTTCATCTTATTTTACTATCTATTCTTAAATTATAGCTCTTATTTATAAGCTAAAATTCAAAATCTCTCTTAATGTACACAAGGTATGGATTGAGGGGGATGCCCAAATTCTCATTAGTATCATTTCTATTTCTAATATTATAAATGCAATTTATTCTACTCATTGAGAAACACTGAGAGCTTGTTTGGGATCAATTTTTTGTGTATTTTATTTTTATATTTATATTATTTGTAAACATATATTTATTTGATATATTTTAAGCATTTTATTTTTTATTTTAAAATTAATAAAATTATTTTAAAAAAACTCAAAATAGTTTTAGGTGTTTTAAGTTTTAAAAATAACTATTACTATAAGTATCGCTAAACACCACTAATCATCACCATCAACCATCTTACATTCATTGTCATAAATAACTAATGCAATCATCTCATAAAATAAAAATATATATTTTTTCAATTGAA
>CM038224.1:99000703-99177470 GCA_021442155.1 Cymbidium sinense
TTGCACACACTTTTCACTATATTCAAGCTTATACAACACATCTCTTCCAAGGAATGCCTTGCATAGATTAATGCATTAAAGAATTCATGGCATGAATTTTTTTGACAAGTTTTATGAAGTGTTGACAACCTAATACAACCCTTTACATTTCTCATTCAAATTTAGAACCCTACAACAACAATGTTAAAGAAAAATATTTTTTTAACAATTATTATTAATATATATAACAACTTTAATAAAATTATCATTCTAATCTATTTGATTGAAAAATATCTCTCATCATAAATTTATAATAAAAATGAATAAGAAAAATACATCTAAATAAAATCATAATAAATTTTAGAAAATTAAAATAATAAGAACTTAGCTCAAATAAATCTATAAAGTGTTCCATAAATAAAAAGGAACAAATTATAATGTGTGCGGGCAACTCATATCATTTAATTTTACTATAAAAAATATGACTATTAGAGCTAAATTAAGTTCGAAACTTTAACAAAATTTATTCACTTAAATTGCAGAAATATGCATTCATCTTTTTTGGAAATATCTGCTCAAACATTTTGAACAAACTAATAATTTTGGATGTAAGCTGTCAACCACTTCTTAAAGGTCACCACAACCAAATTAGATTTGACAAAGTTCGAACAAAATCTGATCAAAGTTAGACTTTAAGCGAGATCCATGAATGAATATTGTTTAAGCCTTATATGAACATTAATCATTTTTTTAAATTTCATCGGTTTAAACATAGTTCAAAAGGCTCAAATAAGATATTGTTAGAAGAATTTTAAAATAGCTGAATTACAGGTTTGAACAAGGTTTATTCAATGTAGAAAATTATATAACGATTTAGAGAGTAATCACAAGAGACATAATATGACAAATTTCACCAAACATGGCTATTGAATAATGACCAAATAGTGTCCAAATAAATTAAAATATGATAGATACAATAGATAGTGATCACAACATGCATAACATGATAGATTTATTTACAACACAATAAATAAATATCTAAGCGTACATATTGCATAACCATTTTAATTAATAAAATTACAATTGATTCAAGAAAAAAATTGTTATGAAAGTAGTGGAAAATTGGGATTCAAATACTTCAATTATAACACATAACTCACATCGCTACACTTATGTTGGACTTCATCCTCTCCCCTTTCATCACATCCTTCTAATTTTCTTTAAATGGCCACTCTTAGGCTTCAATATTAGAGGCAACATAATATTTATCTTTATTTTACATGGAACCTCACAAGTACCTTCTTTTATTATAGGTTTAAAATTTCAAATAAGATTAGCCTAACATTAAGTAGTTCTTTTAAGAGACCAAAAGAAGAAAATTAGGAGCATAGGATGTTAAAGAAGTAAGAAGTACTTCAACTATCCTATGGTTGGGTTTTAAAATTAGATATTTAAATTAATTATATTTTGAGTGGTTTATTTTATTAGAAATTTGGGATATATAATACGACATAAGACCATAAAAAATGTTTAGGAGATGAGAACTTATGATATAGCAAATTGAAAACAATCTATGAAATCTAGGGCATTACAAGTAGTTTATTCAAGATATTTTTTTTAATAACTGAAATTACAAGTATCTAAACCCATATTTATAGGCATTACAAGACTCTAGGGCAAAGAATTTTGGAGGGAAAATGGAAGGAATAAGGGAGGGAAAAGTACGGTTGGTGGCCATTTATTAAAGAGAGGCTCATTTTTTAATGCTTCTTTCATATCATGGCTAGCTATACAAGCTTATAAATGATAAATACAATATAATAAATATTATAATATAAAATATATTTAAAATATTATAGATAATGAGCTCTTTATTAGGTTTTTTCTTGGGATCTTATAATAGGGCCTATTATAATATTTTTCTTGTGCTTTAATCTAAGCTCTAGTAATCGGACCTTTAGATTGATTTTATTGATCTTCTTGATGTGCTATATTAACTTTTCCCATCACAATTTAACTCTAATATATAGAGTTGAAATCTATGAAATCTTTTATCAATTGAGGGGCCAAGGTCTCCATGCTAGAGTTAGCCAAGTGTCATCATTAGGTGATTTGTTCTTCTAATGACCTAAAAATCAAGACTCAATAGTTAGATTAATGGGAACATATTCATTGATGATATAATTACCTTTTAAAAATAAGAGATTCTATTAATGGGGAATAATGTTTTTTACCAAAGAGTTATACTAACTAATTAGAGATTTGCTAACTCTTTCTCATATGATAGAATATCTTTAATATTAACAACTAGATAAATTTGCATATCAACAAGCAAATCAAGGTGATATACATTGAAAAATAAATTTGTATGTACTTTCAATGGGCCACAAGCCCTTGCATGTAATTACTTAAACTTAATGGGATTGTATCACTTAGGATGGATACACATCAAAACATAATCACCTTCAGTTAAATTCTTTTGTTGATCAATTATAATTATACTATAAGTATATTTATCATTACATAAAAGTAATTTATTATCTTATGGTGTCATGGAGGCTTTAAAAGTCTTTAGCAAATGAGAATGTTAAATAAAAAATATGCATAAGATGGAATGTTATCTACATCAACAAGTCTTCTTAAAGGTGAAGTTTTAGAAGTTCTTGAAATGGTACTATTATATTCAAGTTCAGTTGTTGGCAAATGAAAGTCCAAATTCCTAAACATTTTCAACAAGACAGTTTAAGTATGTTCCTTAATATTCTACTTCAACTTGGCCATCATTTGAGAATGCAAAGCAGATAATAATTACAATTAAATATTATATAATTTTCATAAAGTTTTTCAAAAGTATGAAACAAATATAACATCATAATTATACATAATGACTGAAGTACCATGTAGGTGCACAATTTTCTTTAAAAATAGTTTATCATTGTGTGAACCATCAATAGTTTTGGGCAGGTAAGAAATGAGACATCTTAGATATACCATAAAATCCTATCATTTCGTCAAGCTATGTGTGGCAATCCTAAGATGAAATTCAATGATAAATCTTCCTAAAATCTATAAGTAATAAGAAAAGAATAATATTGGCTAGAATTTCTTTAGCGGATTTAACTTGTTTACAGACATTAGGGTACAAGTTTTTTGAACATATCTCTTAAATGATGGCCAAAAGATTGATTTTCCATTAAATAATTATCTTACCTTCCAAAATGACCATTAAAAATTTTCTAAGAGAGGTTCTAGGGATATAACTTTGTTTTCCCTATTAAGATACTCATTACTAATAAAAAATATTGACTTTAAAGTTATTGGTTTGTCTAAGTGCTTAGCATTGATTAAATAAAAATCTGGGTAAATTAGATAATCATCCTGAATTCAATCAAAACTTAGAATTTTAAATCTTAAAGAAGAGAGTCAATCTTACCCTTAATAAGGTGTCAATAGTGTGGTGTTTTAGTTTGGAATCATGGAGACACCATACAGATCTTAAGGGGTGTTGATTAAAATTATCAAGTGCAATATCTAAGAGATAATGTATTATCTCAAAAGATAGAAACACCACTCTATAATGGACTCAATCAGTTAATAAGGACTCCTAAGGCAGACGGGTCTACATATATATCAGAGATCTTTTCCCTACTTTACATGGATAAGTAAAGTAGGGTATATTTTATATTGGATTCTTTAGTTTCTTATAGAAGCAAGCTTTCATAGTTAATTACATCATAAGAATGAGAATTTTCTAAGAACACTCTTGATTAAAGTAGTTAACTAATGTCTTCAAATATTTCAAAGGTTGATAATAAAAGAATTTGTCATTTTGGAAAGCCATCAAGGAGGGCTAAAATAGAAAGGGTTCTTAGTAGATTCTAAAGGAGAATAAGTAGGAAGCACACATGATACTAGGAAGCCTAAGTGCTTCAATCTACCTGATAGTAAGGCTTTACATTTCTGAAAGAGAGAAATTTATTTATTTGAGTTGAAATTTTATTAGAATGTTCGGACTTAGATTCCAACACGAAGATTATAAAAATACCTAAGAGGTGAGGACTTATACTAATAGAAAAGAAAAATAAGAAGCCTTTGAACCTATATCTAGAGTTCTTTAGTACAAGCTAAGAGCTCGACCTAAATCTACTCAGGGGAATGGGATATATTGGTCTACTTCCACTATGGAGAGTGGACCAATCCAGACTCTTCTGAATTTACAATCACCTAGAGTGGCTGCTAACTAACTCCTCCTACGATTTAAAATCATGTGGCCTAGTCTTATGTAAGTGCAAGATGATTAGGCTATTATTAATCAGGAAATAATCTAGATTTCTAAACCCACATCTCATTCTCGATCATTTATATAAGTACCTCCTAGATCTGTATGATGTCCCTACAACACTACAAATAAAAACACCACAGCTAGCTATAACATGCTCAGAGCTACTATTACAAATTATCCATGGTTGCATTGATTTATGAGATGTGGAATACTATGTTACTTAAGGTAAAAGTGGCAATATATAACATAGAAGTCAATTTAGAAGGACTTAAATATTTTGTTATTCAAATTATTTTTGAGTACAGGGGCAAAGAGAAACACACTTTACATTGCATGGCTTACTCTTTAAATCCTAGGTAAGTTACATTTTAAATATTAAAATATTTTCTTTTCATAATATATTTATTATCTAATTTTATTTTTATTATTTTTTATAAAGAAACTCAAGCTAAGAATGAATTTTAGAGAATCCTCATTGTATTTCACCAAAAAGATTTAGAAATTTCAAATATGAAAAAGTCTTGGTTATTATAATTCTTCCTAAATGATTATGAAAAAAGACTAGTAATTGTGGAGTTAGCTAAATTTTTTAGTTATTTAAATGAAGTTGGAGATCAAGAATTTTTTGTGTGATAGGTGGAAGATGGAACCGTAGATATGATGGTTAATTCATGAAGCTTTAACACCACTTCTTCAAACTTTTGCTATAAAACTTTTAATCAAGTTTCTTCTTTCACTTGTTGTGAGAGAAATTGGAGCACTTATTCATTCATATAATCAATAAAGAGGAACAAAATAACTCCATAATGAGCTGAAGATTTGGTTTATGTTCACAATAATCTCTATCTTCTATCAAGAAAGTCTCAAATTTACATTGAAGGTGATAACAAGATGTTCTATGTTATAAGAGATGGATTTGAATCTTTTGATGATATGAGAATTCTATAAATTACAAATCTATCTCTTGATAATCCTAAATTAGAAGTTATTTTATTCAATGATGATGATAATAGAGGTCAAAGACATGTGAATGAAAGAGAAAATTAAAATTATAGTTCATTGTTGAATTGTTTTCTATTGAAATATTGATGTTTGTATTTTGATATTTCAGTGAACAAATTAAAAATATTTTTTTCTATATTATTTTGTGGTTATATAAAATTTATGAATTGTCTTATTAAACATATTATTTGCAGGAGCTTTTAGCTTGTTTTATTCCTTGTTGCAAATTCTTTATTCATATTTGTTTGTTAAAATTTATTAGAATAAATACATTAATGTTATTTTATGACATGTCAAAAGTGTGTCTTGTCCTACTTTTTTCAATGTCAAGCATGCCTCATGTCCGTATCTTGTCATGTTTGCATCGTCATGTCCATTAATTCATAACTATAGACCTTGTATGAAAAAAAAATATTAATTTTTTGAGATAAATTATTGCTCTTAAAATTATAAAATTTGACTTGATATGATTTATAATAATCATAATTAATTAATTGTGTTCACTTCTTGGCTAAAAGATAATGCTATGTCTTAAAAGTTTTAAAAAGAAAAACTTTGAATAAATGTTTAGTAGTAATTATGTTAATTTTTAGTATGTTTTATACTAATTACTTATTTAACTTCTATAAAAATATGCTATTTATAATTAGTTTTGTGTTGAAACAGAAAATTTTAAAAATTCAAAGGAAAAAGTAAAAACTAGGCCCATTGCCTAGGTGCTGCAAAAGAAACATCGTTGCACTGTATTTGGCTTAATTTTAGACGAAAGACAAAGAAGATAGTGCTTAGACACTGAAAAGCAGTGTCGTGGTTTACAAGGATCAAGAATCCAAAGACATTAAGGATAGCTCCCTCTGATTACAACATTAAGGACTTAGATAAATTTTAGCTAGAGGACACCAAGATGGATCTTACAGCATTAAAGTATTGCAACTTGAGCACAGTAGCACTATAAAATCACTGAATCAAGCCAAAAAAATAGAGGATCCAACATTGCAGCACTACCCATCAATGTGTGACATTGTACATTGTGCATAGGCACCATACTCACAACATTGCGATGCAACTAACTGACAAGTAAGTGGTTTTGACAAAAACTTTTGGGCAGTTTTCATTCCAGTTCTAAGGGAACAACCACCTAGATTATAAATAGGGATCAATTCTCTATAGAAAAATTATTTTGGCTTGTGTGATTTTTAAGTGTGAGTGAGTGAGGGCTTACACTTGGAGATTGACACTGCAAGTGCCATGTTGTGTACTGTGTGAGTGCTATGTGAGTTTATATTATGTTTTACTCAGTGTAAAGTGTCAGTTCTTGTGGAAGATAAGGTGAAGATGATCCAGGATAGAGTTTGTAACTAAAGTCATTTGTTTCTCCACCGGGAAGTAGGGAGAAGGCAATAAAGAGTAAATTTAGAAGAAATTACTCGGTTATCTCTTTCCTTTCTCTCTGATTATTCTTAGTTTGGTTGATGAATTTTCTCACTTGTACTACGAATAGCTAAAGTAATTTTACCTTAAATTTATATGTTTTAAATATCTTGTATTAAACTATGTTTGAGGAATGATATATAAAAAGTGTTTATGTGTTCATTGCGAATTATGTTTTTTTTTTTTTTAGCATAATTTACTTACATTCTGACAAAATATAATGTTAAAACTAGTTGTAACTTAGGGACATTGGAAGAGTACTAGGAAAATAGTAGGGATAAACAAATAGATGTCTAAATAGGGATTTGCAGTCAATGAAAATAAAGAAAATGTAAACTTTCAAAATTTTATCGACTAGACAAAAAATTAGTTAAAGGGATTGGTTGGGTTATATTGATCTAGACATAGATAATATAGCATATATATATATTTTTTATCAATTTTTAATCCTAAAAATTGATAATATAGCATATATTTATGCTTGATACTATAAATTGAAATGTCATTCATAAGTAAAAAAATTGAGTTAAGCAGCTTGAACCCATAGTGCCGTCGAGTTTGTTCAAAGATAATTTAGTCTAGATAATCACCAAAACTGCATAAATTTACAGTACTAATTTTAATCATAAGAACATCAACTTTATTTCATGCAAAACTATAAAAAATATATTTTCTAAAAGTTAAAAAATATTTTGTTTCTAAAAACTTTACTTAGTTTGATAATAGTGAACTTAGTATAAATTAGTAATTTACTCACTCAATCTTCGTGAGAATGATACTCACAGAATTCAGTCGATCAATAAAGTTAATAAAAAAATATCATATTGTTCGAAAAGAGCAAGGTCATATCAAAAATAGAAAAAAAATAGTAAAAAATTCATAATTAGACTAGGAGATATTTTATTCAAAAAGTGTGACTAAGAATGAATTTGACTAAAAGAGCATAACCAATTTAAAGCATTACCTAGTCAAAAGAGTATGACAAAAGGTGTATAGTATAATCAAAGGGATATGATTATATTATGAGTAGTCTAGATCAAAAGAACATAAATAGTTTAAGAAATTATTTAATCAAGAAGGCATGACTAAAGAGGAATATAACTGTCAGAAGAGCATAATTGCACTAAAGATTAACTCTAGTTATATGGCTATAATATTGAAAAGTCATTTTTTAATCAAGTGAGTCAAGTAAATGCAAAAAATGGATGTTAACTTATAATGTGCAATTTATGAAACATGTAAAAAAAGTGGATAATTAAATATGTTTCAATCTTGGTCACCATATAACCAATCCTTTGTAACAGCCTCAATAATGACATGTTTTAGTACACTTCAATATTAATCAAATTCTTCTATTATTTCACTTTCACTTTTGAAGCAATAATAAAATGGTATACACATAACATCACTAAATAAAATTCAAAATATATTGATTACTCTCCAATATTAAGATATCACTCAACATTTACTAATTAAGCTCATTAAGTAGCTCAAGCTCATATTTCTTGGCATGTTATCTTCATCATCAAAGAATCAAAGTCCTTACAAATTATAATAAATGAGATGTAATAAATATTAACATAATGAAACATGTAAAATTGAATTGATATAAAGTATTTTAAATATCACCATAAAAATTGATTTAATAATTGTTTTGGATATTCTTGAATTATCATGATTCTTCTTATTTACTACTTGCTTTGAACCTTGAATATTTGAGTTTGAATAATTCTTGAATAATAAGAATAATTTTCCCTCACCTTTGCAACTTCCTTCAGTCACCTTCATATAGTTTCTTATAAAACTCATTTAAACATATCTTAGATCAAGAATAACAACTATAACAAATATTACACAAAAATCATACCAATATTTTCAAACTTTATGAACATGTTTGTTGATTGTAATGTATTCTTAAGCACTTGAACTTTCATGTTTTAATGTTGCTTATCTGTAGAGATGCTATAAAAGTAAAAATTTGTAGTAGAATATTGTGCTGAAAACATAAGTAATCTCATAAATATTTTACATATATTTACCATTCTTTCTCACTCATTATTTGAGAATAATTCTTGTAATTTAGTCATCTATTTGTAAATGTAGAAAAGCATGTGTAATAGATGACACTATCAAATAATAAAACTAAAGTTCCATATAGTAGAACATCTTGTCTTAACCTTCTTTTCATCACGGTAGCCTTATCTCATACACTCTAAAATCTTTGCTTTCTAGCTTGGGAACCTTTGACATATTTAATACTTTCACAAACCTTTGAGATTGATCCATCTATCTCCTTCAAAACGTTTTGAGCAATCAAATTTATAATATGCACACAACATCTATATAAAAGAATTTCTTATTACAAGATGACCACCTCTTAAATTCAAATGATACCTTAAGAATTCAATAGCTCATTATTAAAAGCATTATCTAAAGTAGTACTCAAAATATTCTTTCAAATTCCCTCATATAAGAATATTTGTATTTCTTCAAATATGCAAGACCATATAAATTCATTAGTGTTAAAACATATGGATGGTATAAAAGAAAGTCTAAAATTTTTATGTAATCTCTCGATCAATGATATATGCATCAAACATATAAATTCATTAGTGTTAATAAAATACACAAATCGATGTCCACCAAATTCGGATTATTTTTCAACATTGTCTTGATTTGTCCCTTCTCTCTTAAAAATATTTTTTGCAACCATTTCTAACTATATTTCTTAATACAAGGTATAAGTCTCGACATAGATAAAGTAAAAGTGCTCTAAAATCATCTATTCAATAGATTGAAATGGTAAATTATGCATGATAATGCAAGTTGTAATCAAATCATAGAACACTTGGTGGTCAAACATAGCTTCGATCATAGCAATAGATGTACTAGAATTACTTTGTAGAATAAGTTATCCTATATCATATGTTTTCCTCTTCTTACAAGGTTGCAAATGCCATTTTAAATTACCAAGGCTGAACTTACTATCACATATGTAATTTGCACCACTCTTACATTTACATCTCTATTTTCCATCATTTTTAAGTGATAGTATATAAAATGTCCCCATACAAATGAAGTCAATCTTCTCTTCTTTCTAGCATGTCTATTACATGCCTTGTCATCTATTTCTCTAGTTTCATTCTCCTCAACTTTTGAAATAAATTTCTCTTCTTTCTAGTGTTAGCAATATCAATAAATGTACTAGAATCTTCCATTTAAATAGAAGTTTACAATGAGTAATTGATAAATGATCAATCAAATAAATAATATCAATGATATCAAACTAATGAATAATACATAACCCACCAGACACCATCACACATTAATTTTAATGCTTTTTTAAAGCATTTTAATTGTAACAAGCTCATAAGAATAACATCTTATAAAATTGTATACTTAAATGCCCATGTAACTTTTATTAGAAAACACATCAAACATTTGAAATTTGAAGGTTTCAAACTAAATTATTGTACTTCCTAATTTTTTGTGAAACATATTTCTAAAATTTTAAACTACTTAAATCAAAAGCAAAGATGATAAATGATTTTATTTGTGGCCTCAATACAAGATAAACAAAATGCTCGCATTACAATCTGTAAAACATGTACCTTGGAACACATAAAGAAACAAAAAGAAAGGACCAATCGACCAAATTGTTGTAAGGGCCAAACCCTAGTAAAAGAAATATTGTAGGAGTGTAAGACGTCAAATAAAATAAAGAAATGTTGTGAAGGTCAAACACATTACTTTCACTTTGAGTTTCAAATTTCCTTAAAGTTAGAAATAGTAGCTTAGTGGCAACCCCAAACAACCAAACACAAGAAAAGCTCAAAAGCCAGAACATTAGTTTTAGTGTTTTACTTTAAGTTTTTTTTTTAAAATAATCAAATAGAAGCTTTAGTGGCATCCCCAAATGACCAAACACAAATAACAAAATTCTTTTCTAAGCTTTCAAGTATTTCAAAACTTCCTATATTTTATGCCATCAAATATTCTAAATAATGAAAATCATATACCATTACACAAACTCACAAAGCATGAAGCTTCCACCACTGTGGAGGTGTGTAAAGTGCAAACCTAAAAGACTTGCAAATGCAAAGCAATGATGGGCGAGCTTTGTGGCTTAATGATTTGCAAATGTTGATGTAAAGGTGTAAAGCCTAGGAGCTTTACCTTTGTCGTCGAGGTGAGTTGATGAGGGATAAGATGATAAGGTCAAGCTTTGAGAAGCCAAAATGCTGAATAGCGAAATTAGGTTAGGCTATTAATTGCGAGAGTCAAGACTCGAGATATCAGGAGGAAGGTTTAAGGCCACAAATTTAAGAGCCACCTCAGAGGGTCAATTTGAGTCACTTTGGGTTCACATATCAATCCAAATCAGACTTGAAATCTTAAATGCATCAATTCGAAACCCAACCCATGAGATATTCAGGTCAACTCAACCTCAATTTTTTTTAATTATATTGTGTCAAATAATATATATATATATATATATATATATATATATATATATATATATATATATATATATATATATATATATATATATATATATATATATATATATATTATATATATATATATAGATATTTTAAAATTTTAATTTATATAATTCATATTCTTAATTGATCAAATATAATAGCTATTTATTTAAAAAAAATGCATGAATATTCATTTTGGAGTAAAATTTCACCTCTTTTGACTACAAACTACATATTTTAGGCTTGAATATGGTTCAAAAAATATTATTTTAATAAAAGTTGAATATGGTTCAAAGAGAGTTTAAATCTTTTACATGATTTGAATTTTTTTGAATCATCTTTTAACCTTATTCTAAGAGGATTCAAATAGAATTTATCTTATAGAAGATACAAAGAGTGTAATCCAACAACTTTGACACAACATGCTACATGGTTGATGCAATATAATGTAGTCAAAATTATTATAAGACAGGACATTTTAAGATAGATAAAATAGAGTGAAATCCATTGGCCATGGTACAATAGAATGTAATCAATAGCTATAGCACAATGAAGAGTAATCAAATAGTTATATCAGTAATACATGAGAATCTAAGAAGCCTTATATGGAAAAAAAGATTATAATATGAGAGTTCTCTTCTCAAATAGGAAATTCATGAAGAAAAGATAAGGAAAGAGGTCTAATGAGCTTGTGCTAATAATTATTATTTAAACTTGTATAAAATATTCATAAGAAATCATATTATGTGTTCAAGTCACTTCATATAAGGAATTTTTATTAATCTCATAATGGGACATTGTTCACTAAGATTAATTATAGTTGAGGAGACCATTTTGAGATACTTTCAATTATTGAAGATATGTTTATATTTTGATTGGCAAGAATTAACTTGAAGAAGATATTTTGATTCAAAATTTATTGCCCTAATAAGGTAGTATATGCTTTGAAACTAGTCAAGTCACAAGACAGGATAAATCATCATAATAAAGTGAAACAACTCTCTTTCCATATGAAAATTTTATGTGATATTAATCATTAGATCATGATATAGCTAGTAGAATCTAAATTAGACATAATGGGTGATGAGTAACGGTAAAAAAAATCCAACAAACATAGAAATAATAAAATTAATTTTTTTTTATTTTTTGTATTTGCCATCATTAGTTATCAAACTCAATATTGCTTAATTATGAATGTAATCGATCTAAACTAGCCTTGAAATACTTTATCAGTAACTATGAGTTATATCATCTATAATTAATATCATAATCTCAAATAAAAAATGGATGAATTTTATGTAATAGATCATAAAAAAAGTTTTAAAGGCCTTATAATCTCTAACAATATAAAGAATTAATGCTCATTAAAGAAGGGAATGTGATAGCCTAATTATATGTAAGTTAGATATTCCATTGAATTTATAGTCTTAAAAGATCAGTGAATAAAGTTTTTTGATGATAAATTAGGCATATCAATGAAATTCATACCTTATATACTAAGAAACATGATGTGCATACTAGTTATTGATTCTTTGGTGAGAGACTTGAATTATATACAAAGAGACTAGCTATATTTTAGATCCCCTAGTATTAGTAAGCTTTGCTTTATAGCTTGTATAGAAGATTGATAGAGATTAATTTTTTCCATAAAATTTTGCAAAATCCATTTAGTTAATTTTAAAAGAAAATCTTGTATATTTGAATTTATCTTAAATTGTTTAATTAATATATTAACATTAATAGAAAATATTTTTCCTTAAATAGCCCACTGTATTTATCTGATAACCATACTCAATAATGAATAAAAGAAAAGGCATCACATAAAATTATAAATTAATTATAAAATAAAATAAAATAGAGTGTTGTGATGATGATAAACAAATAAAATTTATATCAATGCAATTAGGTAATTACTTATACATGCTCATATCTAATCAAAAGAAAAAAATTCTATAAATGTTAAAGGAGTTTTTGTTATTAAACAATAGTTAAAGAAGGGTTAAATAAGGTTGGATAATATCTAAATAAGGTTAAAATAGAAATTAAATTTTATGACCAATCTTGTTTAAAGTTTTGCATAGATTGAGAAGCATGAGAGAGAGAGAGAGAGAGAGAGAGAGAGAGAGGAGATACCTATCTCTAACTCAATCATTCATTCAACTGAGGTCTTTAATTGGTGGGGTATCAAGCTCTTTAATCACAAACAAATCAATCTTAAACAATAATTAACTATTCTGTAATTACTCCCATTGATAAACTCCAAAGCGCACAAGGATGAAGTGAATTTTTAAAATGTTCATATTTGTTAAAAGTGTGATTCTGTATTAATTTTTATCCATATTTGTTATAATTGTAACTAAAATATTGCAGCAGTTAGCCACATTATTTATCTTTTGGGGGCAATTACATACATATCGCTTAATTGTTATATATTTATAAACTAGCATTTTACTTTAATTTTTTTTAAATTATAATCTAAATTTAAAATTCATAATAAAAGTTTAGTTTATTTTTTTTATTTATAAATTATTTAATAATTTTAATTGTAAATACTTAAATAGATAAATTTTATAATTAAAATATTATATTTATAAATATATATTAGTTTAATATCATATGCATAATTACTTCTTACCTTTTTACTCTTTTAGCATAATTTTATATGATAACTGAAAATTATAGTGCGAAGTTTTAGTCACCCAGTACTTACAGTTCAACAAAGTTGGTAAGGTCAAAAGGTGGTCGAGATTAAAGTCATATATATATATATATATATATATATATATATATATATATATATATATATATATATATATATATATATATATATATATATATATATATATATAAGTATTTATATTATTACTATGATATACACAATATGTACTTAAAATACTTGATCTATTTTGGTAGCATTGAAAGGTGACATGCAATTTTGTATAATATGCATATAATCATACAAAACATACCCAACATCTGGTATGCAAAATGAAGTATTTAAAACATTATTATATGAATAAAATATTGGATTCATATATTAGCATAAATGAGGCATGTAAGCATATATAGAAGGAAAAAAGTATTTAGTATAGCTATAAGTGAAATTTACCATGCAATAAGTTGAAAATCTAGTATAAAATACATCCCAATAGGAATATTAAATGCAAAGGCTAAAAATATTTTTTGATGATATGCACAAGAATTTGAATTCTTATTTAAATAGATATAAAACTATAGAATTTGGTGGAGTAATGACTATCTCAACTAATATTATAAACAGATCATCAATTGTTAAGGACTTTAAAGAAGATGACTACCATAAAGACATGAGAATCTACTTGAACAACTAGACCTTGCTAGCTTTACTCAAGCTAGTCTTTAAACATAGTGAACTCTTCTATTGAATGTCTAAGAAATATAAGCTATGAACAATAAATAGGACATTTGTCTTGTTGATTTTATAATGCTTCTTAGCTTTTAAATGCTTTATTCTTAGCTTCATCAATGCCTTAAACAACTTCTTAAGTGTAACCCTCATAAGTGATAAACTTCTTAGCTTTAGCTTTTGTTCTTCTCATTCTTATAACAACTTATATTTGTTTCTTCCAAATCAATCAATCTGATTAGTAAATCATAATCTTCTTTTTTATAGGTCAAGAGAGTATTTCTCTAGCTTTGGCTATAAAAGTGAAAATTTCCACATGTATCATCAACTCATAAGCATTAGTTGGAAAGAATTGAGATTCATTAGTAATTCCTGATTGTGTAGCTTTGTTGGTTAGAGAACCAGAGTCAATTCCTTTGTTTAATTTTCTTGCTTGTTAGTAAGCTACTCACGAGAGTGCTAGGGAGATACTGGAGGAAGGAGAGGATGACGTCAAGTTGCATATTTTTTAAAAAAAAAAGTTTCTTCAACGAGAGAATAATTCTTCAAAAGAAAGTAAGCAAGCTTTCTCTACATAGACATCCACACATCAGTTCAAAGAATATTAAAAAACAAGGGAGTTTCCAAAAGAACAAAGAAAGAAATCGATATGATGCCAGCCCATCTGAATAGGATACCATCAATTATAGCTCTATCATCCATGTGATATACTCAAAGATAAAACCAAACTGAAAAAGACGCATAACCGTTTGTTTTTAATAGTGAAATGACACGTGAAAACATCAGTCAATTAGTTTATTGTCATGATTGTTGAGACTAGTAATTCAGAACTTGTCGCAACCAGTTTGCAGAATCGGATTAGCCCTCAGCTTTCGAAGAATCGAAGTTCCACCATTGCCTCTTGATGCTTTGGAGAGTACCAAAAGGAGGCCTTTGCAGATCCCAGAACTTTAAGAGCCCAGTCAATGGCGAAAACTGGATCTTCCAGCTGAGTCAAATACTCACCATTCTCTGAATCCAATAATATTCTGGAATCGTCTGCTGATGTAACAAACACCATTAGTCAAACTTGATGTTATCGTCAGGGAATATCTGTATTGTTCCCTAGGTTAATTTTGATCTGGATTAACCTGTATGGCAGCCCGATCTGCTGCTTGGAAATGCTACTCTAAACGATTTTTCTGGATAAGTTTTTGGGCTGTTTGTTACAACTGGATGCATTGCGTTAGGCCTTGCAGCCTTTTTTCACTGCGAAAGATTTCTGGATTGTTTTCGGCCCCTGGTTTCATCTTGCATTGGTTTTGCTGTTTTCTAATCCCACATTTGGAAAAGTTTCCTTTGGCTGAGAGTTTACTGCTTGTGGATGCAATTCTTCTTTGGTGATTATGGTGCTTATATTGTCCTTTTATCTGGATCGATTTCTGATATGAATTATTTGGAAAATTTTTACGCTTATGGCTAATCTGCTTGGAGCTAGACCTAAACGATTTTCACGGAAACTTGTAATGTTCCTACTAACTGAATGTTCATATGGGAATTGCAGCTCTAAGTGCATTTGCTGGGTTTATACTTTGGTTAGTTGTTACATTTGGCTGCTGCACATATTACCTTGCTGCATTTTGTCACGCATGATTGCTGGGTTGAGTTGGGCTTTCATTTTTTTGCTTATGGCTGCAAATCTGCTTGGAAGCTAGATCTAAATGTTTTGTGTTTTTTTTTTTTTTAGAAACTTGTTGCTGTTCCTACTTGAATATTCATATGGGAATTCTTTCTAAGTGCTTTAGGGTTTATACTTTGGTTAGTTTTACATTTGGTCGCATATATTACCTTCTTGCTTTTGTCACCGCATGATTCTTTGGGTTAAATTGGGCTTTCATTTCTTTAATATGTTGGTTATGCTACCTTCTCATCTTTCGGTTGGAAAAAAGCCATCGCCTGAATATCTCTTCCCTGTCTTTGCTTGGTTGTGATCCCATCGTGATTATATTCTCACCGATTACTAACTGTTCTCTTATATGGTTCGTTTCATGACCTGAATTACCTATATGGCACCCCTGAATGCTGCTATTGGTATTGCTGCTCTAAATGCAATTATTGGATGCGTATTTTGGATGTTTGTATTTCATACCTTGTGCTGAAATACAATGCTTTTCTTTACCACTGCTATCCCAAGGTCATTTATAAGGGGAGGATTTCCTGGGACTTTTTCTGCACTGATATATTCTATTGGGATGGTGTTAATCTCGAGTTGAGCTTGATTAGGATTGCAGGTTATAAAGCTCACTTGTCTATCAACAACTGGATGTTGCCTTCTCTCAGGTTTGTTGGCTATGATGGCGGTGGCGATCTCACTTCCTATTGGTAGTAGCTCACGTGATGTAACCACAGTTGGGATGCTCATACTTTTCGCCCCATCGATGTGATTGAGCCTGAGCCTTTTCTATCACATTTCCTTAATATCATTCTCACTTTATGGTGTTTTCCTCCACTTATTGTCGGCATTACCTTAACTGCTATATCTTTTTGCTGCTCTCTTATTGTTTTGCAGGTTTGCTCCAGTTACTATTTTACTTTTAATTGTTTTAATATTTTCTTTGGATTTTGGATGTATTTAGATTGAGATTTTTCTCCTTAGGTTGATTGTAGCTCTTTGAGCAGTAGTTCTGGAGTGTAATCCCTTTTAAGGATCTTATGCTTTATTTTTTGTAATAAAATACAGTGTCATGGGTTTCCTTAAAAAAATAAAATAAAATAAATAAATAAATAAATAATAATAATATAATAAATCAAAAGAAGCTGAAGGGACCAACGATCTGCAAATGAATTGAAAAAAGTTATTTAGGATGACTGAATCTAACTATCAATGATGAAAAGAAAAAAAATTTGGAATGACAAGGGCAAATTGTAACAAGGGCCTTGCAGATAAAAGACCTTATTGAATCAGGGTTCTCATTTTATTGAAATCAAAGTATAGGTCCCACTATTTTATATTGGGCTGCATAATAGATCCACATAGAGTATCAAGATTTTCATTTAGTTTTCAATTTCGCCCTTACACGGAATCTAATCATATTTAGCTTAAAAATGGTCTTATTTAATATATTTATAAAATATTTATTTATTATATATATATTTATTCCTTTCTTTATTTATTTATTAAAAATTATTTATTTATTTATTTTTTTATATTTTTATATTTTTTATATTTTTGTTATTATTATTATTATAGACTTATATAAATAAATATATATATATATATATATATATATATATATATATATATATATATA
Organism: Cymbidium sinense; assembly: GCA_021442155.1. Lineage (NCBI taxonomy): Eukaryota > Viridiplantae > Streptophyta > Magnoliopsida > Asparagales > Orchidaceae > Cymbidium > Cymbidium sinense. The sequence continues at coordinate 99,018,557 of CM038224.1, forward strand.
TATATATATATATATATATATATAATATATATATTTTTTTTTTTTTTTTTATATATTTTAAATATATAAATATTTATATATATTTAAATATATAATATAATAAATATTTATAAATATATATAATAACTAAATATTTATAAAATATATATATACTTTATTTATAATTTATAAAATATTTTATATATATTGCTTTATATAATAAATAAATAAATATAAATAACAATATTTTATAAATATATAAATAACTAAATATTTATATAATTTAATTTTTTTTTTTATTTATTTAACTAATTATATATTTAAATAAATAAATGTTTTAAATAAATAAATAACTAATTAAATATATATATATATATATATATAATAAATATATATATATATATATATATATATATATATATATATATATATATATATATATATATATATATATATATATATATATAATATAAATATATATATATAATATTATTATTTTATAAATATTTATTTTAAATATTTTAATATTTTAAATTATATATTAAATATTAAAAATTAATTAATTAAATCTCTCTCTCTCTCTCTCTCTCTCTCCCCACATAAAATCACGAAAATAATTTGATTAACTAAATTAGTTTTTGAATAAGTTTTATCATGGATTCAAGAGGGGATTGGAATTAATTAATTTGGTTGATGTAGATTTCATTGGGAAAGTTCAACATTTTTCTAAACTAAGGGATGAGAACCCACTAGAGGTATAAGAGGTTCCAGAACCTTGCTTATTTTAGGATGATAAATATGAGGTTCTACAACCAAAATTTATGGTGTTGGCCACACTTACCCATGAATGAAATATATAAGATATCTAATAGAATGACCTATAATTCTAAACCTATGAATAGCATAAGCATACTAATAATGTATAGAGATAAAAGCTAATTGTTAAATATGGAGAGAGAAACACTTCTTAGCAAAGTCACCAAAAATTCTATGGTGGTTTAAAGCAAGACACCACAAAGTTTTTGAGGGTTTTTATTTAAATGATCGAATTTGACATTAAAGAATAATATATTACTTTAAAAAGTGAAAATATCATTCTATAATGTATTCAACCAGTCAATAAGGACTCCAAAAGCTAATGGATCTGCATGTCTTAAAAATTTTCCCTGTACTACATGATTGGAAGTAAGACATGATTTATTTTAATTTAGGTTACAAATTCCCTACAAAAGTGAGTCTTTATAGTTAATTACATCCTAAAAAAGATAATCACCTAAGAAAATCTTAATTAAAGTAGTGGATGATATCTCTATAGATTTTAATGTTTGAGATTAAGATTATTTAGTTAAGAATCAAATGGGATAGATCAAGTTAGAAAAAGAATTCAAGATCAAATGAAGAAAGTAGAAAGTGCTTGGATATTGAAAAGCTCAATAAGCACTTCAACATGTTCTATGATGGGCTATTTTTTTGAAATTGAGATTTATTTGATTCAATTTGTTCTTTTATTAGAGTATAGGATTTATATCTCAACAATATAAGATTATGAAAGCCTAAGAGGTGAAGCGTATCCCATAGAAAGGAGAAACAAGTTGCATTGAATTCTATGGCTAAAAGGCATTACCGATACAAATCAAAGCTCAACCTAATAAAACAAAAGAAAAATAGGACTCATAAGTTTATTCCTACCAAGGAGTTGAAATTAGGCCCAACTCTTTTAGACTTACAACACGTATGGAAGGGTTCCCTAACCTACTTATGCTTTAAAATCATGAGTTTAGTCTTATAAATGTGCATGATAGGTAAAGTTATTATTTAATTAAGATGGGAATCTAGAATCTACACTTACTCATTATGCCTAAGATAATGTTTGGTATGAAATACTTTTAACTAATGCAATAATTTATCAATTTTATTTATTTTACTTAAATATTTAATTTATTTTAAAGGATTTGGCTATGCCATCATGCCAACATGCATGTACTAATTGAGAAGGTTAGCAACTAATCATAGTTAAGTAGTCTTGCTTAGAAAGGGGGTCATCTTCACTAGTTAGATACCCCTTATGTGTAATGGCTAAAGTGTTGAAGCAAGGGGGAAAGAGAATATGGCTCCCATCAAAGTTCAATCAATCTTTAGCTTCATAAGCTCTACAAAAAAGGGGATGGCTCAATTCGACTTCCTAAAGCCTAATAAAGGTTTTAGGTGAGAGAATTCCTCTTTTCAAAGTATGGGTGCTTGGTTTGATCAAGGTTGTGGGTGACTAAGGGGTTGTTAGTAATTATTTTTCTTTCATGAGATTTAGGGCTTGGGATCACTTGATGATAGTTGATGGAGTGCTGGTGAGTATTTTAGTGGTTGATCCCCTTCTAAAGTTGCTTAGATTGATCACCCAAGTTAACTAAGATTTGGGCATGGTTTCAGCAAAAGGGGTGCTGGGTCAATCCCCTTAGCTAGAAATGGGTGGGGCTAACCAATGGGAAGCTCCTAAGCGGCTAGCTTGACAAGCTATGTTGACAAAACCAAAGTTTATAAAATGTGATTTGGCTCTATTAGAGGCTCTATCCTACTTAAGCAACTTTGGGTAGTTGAGGGGAGCACAAAATAAAAATTTAGAGGCTGCCCAAGATAAAGGGAATAATATAATTTGCTAATTTAGGATTTTAATCTTATTTAAATCTTTAAATTAGCTTACACTAGGTTAACTTTTGGTCAAGATCACTTGAGAAAACTATTAGGGACTTAAGAAGTTGACTAGCCAAGTTTAGTTTACTTCAAACCTAACTTGGTTGGGTTTGGCTCAAGGTGACCATTTAGGTCAATTTGGTTTGATTGGTTTAATTATTTAAATTGGCCAATTGGGCCTAAAGTGCTTTTAAGTTAAGTCCAACTAATGATTTTAAATGATTTGGAATGACCCAATTGGTTTAATTTAGGTTTAATTTGATTTTCACTTAGTAGCATTTAATTGAGTCAATTTGGATCAAATGATCCAATTAGCCAAATTGAGTCCAAATTAAGCATGGATTATGATTAATTAAGCTTAATGAATGACCAAAGACTACTAGGGAAAATTTAATTTGATTTAAATTAGGTTTAATTTGGTTGAATTTATTAGAATTCAATTGAACTAATTTGGGTAAAAAGTAACCCAATCAACTCAATTGTGAGTTAGTTAGATTCATATAAGCTCTAATCTTAGAACAATTAAGTTGGATTTGATATTAATAATCATTTAGTTTGATTTAGCTTTTTTAGATTAGAGGAGGTTAATTTTAATTTAGTTTGAGTCATAATGGGCCCAATAAAGCCTAAATGACTTTGGTATTGGGTATAATGTTAACCTAATCACTATGAGAGTTTTCTAAGAATCCCTGTGGGAGAATTCTTATGATAGGCTTGAATCCTATAGACTAAGGAGCATGGTATATCAACCTCATTAAAAAAGAGGTCAACACTCACACTTATTATTTATGGGCCACATAATCTAAAGGAAAAAAAAAATAAATGTACGTTAACTAATAAGAGATGATCTTTATATTTATGGGAAGAAAATATGCTTACATATAATGTGCCAACAAAATAAAATTTTTATATGAGATAGCACTTATGTAGACAATTGATAATTTTCAACATATGGCATGTTACATGTTGAAGCACAGTGAAAAAGTTAGCTTGTTCATTTGTATGGAGTTATCAAATGCATTTACAATGAAACATGATGAAAAAAATTGTGATTTGACAATCATCAAATATTTTTTATCTACTAATCATCCATTCATAAAAAAATGCATTCTTAAAGAATAGAGTTGAGAAAAATAGCCCACCACCATGACTAACTAAATATTACTTATAATAGAACGTGTAAACAATATAAAAAAATTATTGAGTTTTTAATGTTATGAGAGAGTATGCTATAATATTATGGCATTTATAATAACTAAACAAAGTAAGTATTTATTTATTTTTGGATTTAATATATTATTTGATAAATGTATTTCATCATAGCTTAGATGTGATTCCCATTAAGAAGATTTTTTATAATATATTCAATATTATGATGGACATAAAAAGACAAAATAAAATATTTCATGGAAAAAATGAACTTAAAGACTAGTGCAAAAGATGGAAGCTAGAGATAGTGAAAGTAGGAACTAGGAGAATTATAAAGCCTAAAGTCAAATATATACTAGCATTAGAGGAAAGAAAAACTATATGCGAGTGGGTTTAATCTAAGATGTCGGATGGGTATTAATCTAAGCTATTATAATGCTTTGATAATAGATCATATAAATTATTTCAATTAAAGAGCTATGATTGCCATAATTTTATGGAGTATTTACTATTGATTGCATTTACCACATTATTAGAAGGAATTTAGAATCATTCAATTAAATATACTATTCTTTTAAGGATTTATAGTTAGTATATTTAAATAAAGATTTATTGATGTAAGGTGTGAGAAGAACATTACAATGTTATTAGGAGAATTAAAGTAAATCTTTTCACCTAAATGTTTTGACTTGATGGAGCACTTACTAATACATCTACCATATAGGAAAATAGTCAGTAGCTTAGTTCAATATCATTAGATGTATTTATTTAAAAAGTAAAAGAAGTAGTTACCATTTTCTTTCTTTCTTTCTTTGAGCTTGAAAACCTATGAATAACTTTGTAGATCTTTGAATAAAACTATGAGGACTATGAAGAACAAAGCCTATTGAAAGGGTTATACTTATGAAACATAGCTCAATCAAAATACTACATATTTCTACTCTTGTTATTTTGACCCTAATACATAATATACTCAACAAGAGTAGCAGCAATGAAGATATCAATAGTGGGGACAAAGCTCATTCTTTATTTGCAAATTTTCAAGTAAATGGTAAACCTATAAGTAAGTGCATATCTTATTTATCTAATGAAAAGCTAACTACATTAATATTATACAATCTACATAATTCTATGAAAGTCCAACATTTCCTAAAAAAGCATCGTGACACTATGAGACTTTAAAATTTTTAAATAAATCTAATATGTAATTATAGATAATTTGTTATCATGCTAGAAATATTTGATACAAACACAATCAATATAAAGATTGAAGAAAAAAATTTCAACTTGGTTTAGGCCATATGTAATTTCAATTTTGCAAAATTTTATGTTAAGTAGAAGATGGTATTGCAAACAATTTAAAGTAATAATCATTTTTAAGTTCATAATCCATTTAATGTAGTTGAAAATTTGAAATTATATGATTTGATGTAGATGAGATCAATTATGACATGGCCTATATTTATGATTAATAAATTCAAATTTTAATTATTTTATGGGATGAAAAGAGAAAAATTGAAAATAATGTGTTAAAGGGAATACTCATGCAAATAATAAAGGAGACTACTATAGAATTTTATAAGAGTTAGTGAAGTTAATATCCTATGAAGCATGAGAGAAGCGTATTTTTATTCAATTTTGATTGATTTGACCTTATTTTGAATTGAGGCACAAGAGTTCATAACATGTATGAAATAATGGAAATCAATTGAAATAGAAGATATATGAAGTATGATCTATTCATACTAGCTCAACAAGCATCTTAAGTGTACTATACAAGATATTCAAGTAGAATGAAAAGTTAAGCTAGACTAGTCTATTGTTATTAAAATTAAATCAAGAGGAAGAACATAATTAAAAAAATATTATTAGAATTGTTCATCATGAGGAAGAAATGTCATGTTTTTATAGTCTATTTTTTATAACAAATAACTAGCTTGCTGATATGAATGCTACATATGAGGAATATAAATTTTTTTAATTGAAAAACACTCATGAAAATGATGAAAAAATATAGATTAAAATGAACAAGATTTAAAGATATTTGATAAATAGTTAGATGAAGAATCAAATTGGCATGCTAGTGTTTATATATATATATATATATATATATATATATATATATATATATATATATATATATATATATATATTCATATTTTGATATGGATGAACTAATACCTATCTATCTATTTCTTATAGATGGCTTCTAAAGGTGAAGATAATCCTCCCTAAAGATCTAATAAATTTTTATAAGTAGATTTACTACTTGTAATACTATTGTGTGTACTAACATTTTTGTTTATACAGGTTAAATTATTTAAAGCAGACAATTCAAAAAATCAGAGATATATTAAGGAGAAAAGTTAATGATTTATACGTATTATAAAAGAAGATTCTCATAGAAGTTTGTGACATGTGAATTTGAGAATTTAAGATTAGAAGTTTCATTTAATAAAATTAGTATATTTAATAAGTGTTTAGTTTTAATTTTATTTTATAGAAAGAGTCCACATGGCTAACCCCAATTATGACAAATAGGAATACATTTTGAACAATGACACTTGTACTGATGGACATAGTCACAAACATCAATAAGCCTAGTGAGAGGCCCGAATAGATTGGGGAGCTAAGGCTTACGGTAGCTTGGGAAACCTAAGGTACTCTCAGAAGAGAGAGAAAAGTAAATAAAATTAGGCTTCTAAGGAGGCATGGGAGCTCACTATATACTAGTGGCTCAATTCTTCATAAATTTATAATTATAATATGATTTGATTATTCAAATTAATAACTTTAAAATGGATATTGTAGAAATATATATTGGGATGAGAACCTACAATGGTAAACACCAATGATAGCAAGATCAGTAATAGGTTGATAGTAAATCCCAATAAATTTATGTGAGTATTATATTTTTAAAATATTATGATATTATAATATTTCTAGTTATTATTTCTATCAAGGATCATTTGTAGGATGAATATGTATGCTTTGAAGATATTCGAAGTCAAACATCTAAAGGGGTGTCATCTTTATATCAATATGATTTTAATTTGTAGTGGCAAGTAGTTGGAGGAAATAAGGAGGGCTAAATTTATGAGCTAGATTCTCAAAGCAGATTATATGATGTTCGGTCCTCCCAAACACCATACTCATGCTCAATAAAAAGTGTCATTGAGGAGATGGTGACAAGATATATATTTGAAATTATTAAAGACATGAATGACCATATGATAGTGATCCTAATAAGATGGTAGCACTAGGCAAATAATATAATAAGGAAAAGAGAAAGTAGTTAGTTGATAAAAAAAGATAAGGATGAAAAAATAGAGGAGGATGATTGATTGTATTTAGAAATTGTCTGTTATTTCTTATTATGTTATAATTGTATGACTTAGACCAATTTATATTATTTTGTAATAAATTATCCTTTTATATTATATAATCAGTTTTAAGTTTATTTTAAAATTATGAAGAAATTCAGTTTTTACCTCTGTATATCTATGGATTGATTATAATGTGATGAGCTAGTTAATACAATGTATTGTGATGTGAATGAATATGGTAGGTGTAATAAAAGCTTTTTTTTTTTAATTTATGTTATATGTTTCAAGCATATTTTTTGTTCAAGAAATTTAATACTTCTCATCAATCAACGAAATGATAGTGAAAAAATCATTAGGATTTTCATTATGTTTTGGTGGCATATCACTATAAGAAAATGGCTGCATTCTGGTGGCCATTTAAGTAGGAAACTAAAAAAAGTCAACTAAAAAAAAATTTTGGCAAATTTTTAATGGGAAAAAATGTGCTAAAATTTACTTTTAGTGACATAATTTTCTACTTGAATCTATTTTCAGTAAGCATTCAACACCACCTCTGCTTACATCACCATCATGTGAGTGTTCATCTACTATATCTGTCTTCTGACCACCTCCTTAATAGTACTATCTTATATGTTTGAGGAAGGTGTCTGGGAGGCCTAGACATTATATGTTATTGCTGTAAGCCAACCCATAAATCCTCCTCTTCTTCTTTGCTCCAACAAGTTGAACTCGTCATGCTATAATGATGACTCCCTTATGACTAACTCTGAATATCCCTCAAAGTCATGCACTCATCCTATAAAAATTCAACAATAGTAATAGTATATTGACAAAATATTAAATTATAATTTATTTAAAAGAATTGTACTCAATAGACTTGTTAGGATTTATTGTCGACCCATTGATGGTCTTATTGGCTCTAATGAGTACACATGTGTAGCCTGACAGCATAGACTCCCTTCCTATCATCTATTTTTTCCATTAAAATTATAGTTATTAATTTAAAAAAATAAATTATATAATAAATATAAAATTAAAATATATGCTAATCATTCTCACCATATGCATTGTATTCTTAGCTGAGTCACTAATATGAAGCGAGCACTCTATACCCTACATTGATTTGCCCATACTTCCTTCTCAATCTACAAGAGGTTAGAACCTCTCATTAGACTTGCGACGCTCGTGAACATATTTCACAAGAAAGTAGATGCCCATCTCTCAAAAGTTCTCTATATATCATAAGACTAAGCCAAGTCTCGCTGTATAAAAATATATACTATTAAGCACATGTTAAACAAAAGTATTTATTAAATAAAAAACTTCTAATCTTGAATTCATTAAACTATATGTCACAAAATTCAATTGATATGTTCTTCCAAGATACATATGAAATATCAAATTTGCTCTTAATAATTTCATAATTTTATAAATGGACTACTTCGAAGGCTAAACCTACATAAATACAAATTATTAGTATACAAAAAATATTAGAAGTATTAACCTTAGTTAAAAAATAGCAAGATACTTATGTATCTCTCTTAGGCTCAATATAAATATGTGAATCTATTGAATTAGATTCACCTAAATTCCTCAACTTAGTAGAAGTGGATGGTATTGTATGATGGGTGGGTTGTGGTGAAGGGGTGGTAGGAGCGTGTATGTTGTATTGTAGTACAATTATGAGTTAGTATGTGTTGTAGGTGTAATGGATATGAAGGAAATGGGTAAAAAGATGTAGTTTGTATCAAGTTAGGTGAGTGATAAGATGGATTACCAATGGGAAGGCATGGGCAAGGGTGGTGGCGATCAGAATGCTAAATACTCATGTGGACTAACAATAGTCTTCTTCTTTTTTTTTTTTTTTGCTAAACATAGCAAAAACCATATCATCAAGGTGACTCATCTCTACCTCTAAAATCCATCCATATGCAAGTGAAAAAAAAAGTATTTAGACATGTTAGAAAATAATATAGCCAATGTAGAAAAAGATAAGGTGCTGTCACAAAAAAATTTAAGAAGAGCAACTTAATTAGTTTCTTCCTCTAATGCCTCATCAGATATCTCCAACTCTTCCTTATCCTCTTCTTTGTTTTCTTCAGCTTCATCATGTGAGAATTCTTTACTAAAAAAAATTTCCTCATTTAAATTAATTATATTAGCTAAACTAGCCATTTAATTGATATTAGAAATGGTCTACAAGAATCTAAATATTTTCTTCTCTTGAAGAGTGATGTCAATAGCATTTTTTCATTTCTCCTCTTCTGTTTGGCTTAGCTTTAATTATAATAGAACATTCAAACTTCTCTTTTATTGTACCTAGATATGCCGCCTGACTTGTTTGTTGAGCTAGTACAAATGGACCATACTTTGAATACCTCTTATACCATATGGATAAAGCTAGGTACTTCAATTCTTCCATACATTTTATATACTCTTGTACCACAATTAGAGTTGGGTTAAACTAATCATAGTTAAATAGAATCAAACTCTCTCATACTTTTAGGATATTGCAACTAAACTATCTTTTGCAAGACACCATTATAGTCTCTAGTAATTAGAAAAAAATCCTAATTAGTGCAGAGCTAGTTGATGTAGCATATGAGTGTTAACATGTGGTGCATACTCTCCATGAGATGCCCAAATCCAATAGTTAGGTCAAAATCCCTTTGATACACCATATAATTCATATATAAATATCAAATGAATGCCTAATAAATCACCTAACTCATTTTCAAACTTTCAAACAAGAAGTTTGATATTTCATGCATAATATTTAATCAATACTGAACATTCTGGTGAAATTAAAAGATTTTTCCCTTTTATTGTTCCAAACGAAACCTCTTATGGCTTTAGCTAATATGTTAACTTTGTACAATCAATCAGCCACACCAGCTTCTCATGCAAATCACTTGCCCTCAACTTGATAAGAATCACACTTACACATTTAATGGAATAAAGAACACATGAATCACATCAAACACTCCTTATTGTCTCGCCTTAGATAGCACCATTTAGAAAACATAATTATCATATGTACACCTTCTCATTGAAGACATCAACCTTGAAAGTTTCCCTCTACTAAGCTCAAACCAACTCGGATGATTGGCGCCAACATCAGCTGTGATCGAAGATATCCTTCTTGGCACACCGAGCTGCCGTTCCAACTCGATGACTTCTTCAACTCTCCGAATGACATGATCGAAGCATAAGTACCGGCCGCAAGCAGCGCCACTGCTGATGGCTTCATAGACACATACATGTGCTTCTGCAGCCTTATTGACATCCACTGTCGCCAACAATCCATCTGTGAATAGCTCTTGAGCTCCTGCGCAAATTGTAGTTGCTTCTTAGTACAAGAAGCGATGTGCAATATGTTGCTTGTGGTGAAGCTGTAGAGGATGTACCTTTGAGGTAAGCAATGGATGCAGTGGAGTTCCGGCGGCGAAAACTGGGGCCAGTGAGAAGGGCTGGACATACTGACACCATTTTCAGATTCCTTCCTCGAGCTGCTCTCCAAGCTGCCTTCTCTGCCATCATCTTGCCCAGTGCAAACCATAGCTGAAAAGGTTTTATTCCATAGGATTAATTCAGAGCAAAATTTCCTATCATATAACTCATTCTATACAATCAATCAAACAAATGCAAATATTAACTGACGATATTGAAATATGATAGTAAGAGACCTTCTTGTCCCTACAAAGTCCTTCGTCACTCCAGCAGTTCTCGTCGACGATGAACCTGGTGAGCTGTTGATTAAGGGGCGAACTCTGTCTCCAAACGCAGGCTAACAAAGATGATGTGAAGACGCATTTTCTCACACTTGGAGTCCTCACACAGGCTTCTATCACTCGTTCTGCTGTTCTCGCTTCAAGCTCTGCCATGTATTGCTGTACAATGATATTAGAGAGAGAATTAGCAGTTTTTATTCCATAAACTAATATGCTTCTAATCGTTTATAAAAACTAAAAAAAAAAGCTGAGAACAATGAATTTTTATAATACAATGCTGATATTGAATTGGATATATGAGAAATATAGAGAATTATGGCTTGGAAGATTCTTTAGTTAAATTTGAATGAGCGCAAGCACATCATCTCAGCCATCTTTATTCAAGTGTTTTTTCCCTCCATAGGAACTGTCAAAATGAAGGGGGATTGCGGCTTTTATAATGCCTTATTCTAAACTAATTCAAAATAGATAATTTTACATGTTGACCATCTTACTTTTTTTTTTACTCTTCGAATCTACATATTTACACGTGCTCAAACAAATCATTATGAATTTTATAAAAATGAAATATATAATTCAGGCTTTGGTTATAAATTTCAATATTTAAGTAATTAACTGATAGAACAAACACCTCTAAATTTAAGTATTATCGTCTACATATTACTATTATTTTATCTTTCTATTTTCATATAAAAATAGCTGAACTTCATTATGATTACCTATTACTATTATTTTATCTTTCTTTCCATTTTTTAATTTTATTTATTTATTATTATTTATTTTTTTACAACTTACAACCATTCATGTTAGTATGGAAGCTTTTAATGACGGTGACATGAATCTTTTAAAATAAAAATTCAGTAAGGGATTTTTTTATTAGTTCAAAATAAGAGAATTTTAGAAGTCTAAAACAATTATATTGAAAAAAAATTAAGTGAAGACATCTTTTAAATTTAAGTAAGAAATTTAACTTTCAGAAGTCTTGGTTGAGAAGATGTATTATATGTATGAATATGTGATTAAATTTACTCAAATATTTAAAAAATAATTATAAAACATCAGATCTAACAAAAGTAATGTAATATATATATATATATATATATAAATATAACTCGTTAAAATAAAAAAATATATACTTTATACTTTTATGACATTAAAGTAAAGTCTTGATGACCGTTTACTTCATTTATTTTTATTCAGATTGAAAGGGGCAGAAAAAAAGGGCCAACCATCAAATAAAATTGCTAAAGCTACTATAATTAAGCCCAAAAAAAAAAAACCTGCAATAAGTTGGAGCCACGTCGATGGGCACTCATCCAGGAAAGCAGAATGCGATCATATGCTCATAAATTTTGCCATCCAGCGGTTCAGTCAATTACTTTTTTTTCTTTAAACTTCACCGTCACATGGCACAATATGTTCGATTTTTTTTTAAAAGATTTCTTAATTTTTTGCAAATCATTAATATTTAAAAACATTTAAAATAAATAAATTTCATATCATTATTTGATTAATATAAATTCTTCTCAAATAAAAAAAATGAATGTCTTCCAAATTTTATTAGACCTTCTATAAAGCGAGGTATGACATTATGAGCTCATAATTTCTCTATTTTATGGCAATTTATTAACAGCTAAGTTTTATTTATTTTAACATTAATATTCAATTATTTTTTATTCACAATAATAGCACCCAAATTTCAAATACCACATTAAAATAAATATATATATATATATATATATATATATATATATATATATATATATATATATATATATATATATATATATATATATATAGTTTATTATTTTTCTTTGAAAATTAGGTATCTATATAAAAAAAATTAAAATGATATATATAGTTTATTATTTTTATTATTTTTTTAATTTAGAGAAAAATAAAATGACCAATTCTACAAGAAGAGATTTTAGGTTATGATATATGGATAATCATAATCAATTTTAAATTCTTTGAACTTATTTTAAATCTAATATATGAATAACTAATTAACTTATATATAACACTCATCTTAATAAAATATATCTTTTAATGCATATAAAAAGTATTATATATAAAAATATGAAAATTTATTTATTAGACACATGGAAGCATAAAAATTGAAAAATATGAATGTAAAATTTTCAATATATAGATATAATAACTTACATTGTAGCCAGAGAGACCACCAGGGTCGATGAAGCTGGAGGTGTGGAAAACACCAATACATCCATCGAATGCTCGGCAGAGACAATCAATATTCATAATGCTTGCTACGACAGTTGACATGCGCTCCTCCATCTCATCAAACATCTGCAACTCCCTTAGTTTTTCCATATCTTCTGTTTATGTAAAATTTAATTCCAAAATTAATCCATGGTTATCTTGAACTGAAATTTTGCCGGCGTTGGCGAGATGGAAACATACCTTGGTTTTCGAGGGCGAGACGGACGGAATAACCGCGGGAGAAGAGCCGGGAGACGATGGCGAAGCCCAGAAACGAGACGGCGCTGGTGACGCAGACCATGCGACTGTCGCCGGCGAATTCGTCGCCTTCCGATCTTCGGGGGGCGGCGGCCGGGCCGCGCTTCCATGGAGTGGTTCCCGTGCCCCGCAGGAGCATCTCACGAAACTCTCCGCCTCAGCCTCTAGGATCTCCGTACTCGGATCACTCCCATATTTCTCTGTCTTAATCTCGATCTGTTCACGAATGGATGTTTTGAAATCAGAAGCAGAGGAACAGAAGAAATAATGGGGAAGAATGGCTTATATATAAAGATAAATAAGAAGACGATAAGGTTTGCGGATTTGTACCCTAGTACAAGTGGAGGCTTGGTTCTCGCAAGAAGTCGCGAAGGGCCGAGATGAACTGCCTCGCCGCTCCTCACGAAAAGATATATATATATATATTTTTCAATGAACTTATTATTTCCTTTTCTTAGGAAAAATTGAACGGCTGTTAAGTAGGTACGTGGTAACCTATGATATGTACGGAACCTTCAAAATATGAAGTTTGACGGCTGTTAAGTAGGTACGTGTAAACCTATGATATGTACGGAACCTTCAAAATATGAAGTTTGTTGTGTCACCCACCGTCTCTTAGCTATCTCTTATCTCTGATTGATGCAAACTCCGGCCACGCTCGATTCTTTCCAATATGCTCCGGGATATCATGACTGCACGCGTGATGAATGCTGATGTAGTCTAGAGATTAGTCACATCGATATCTCTTGGATGGATACCCTTCAAAAAAAAGGGGGATTTACATACATACCACGTCAAACATCATTATTTACATATTTAACACCTAAACTTACTATTTTATAATTTTAATACCTAAAACATTCTAACACAATGATATTAACTTTCCGTCTCCCCGTAAGTATTCGTTAAGAACAGAGATGTCGATCCGTGCAATGTAACGCCGTCGCAATTTCGCGGCGATAAAAAAAATCTCGATAGCTCGCCATGCATCGCAGTGAGGGTTTTACGCCATGGACGATCTCGAAGCGATTCTATTCATTTGCTACTCATATGTGACCCAGTTGTTCCGTTGACATCGCCAACCACCTCAAAATCGGTTCCCCATCCGACTATCTGCCAGATCAGCTTCCACCACTCTTCCCTCCCGTTAAATGGTGCCTTCAATCTCTCCATGATATCTCGACACTTATACGCCTCAACTGATGATCTCTCTCCGCTTTCCTCCTCTCCTCTTCTTCGACGCTCTCTCCCCTTCCTCCTCCATTCTCAAAACAAACTCTAAGTCCTATTTTCCTTTATCTGACTGGACCCTCTTCATGGCCTTCTCCTTTCCTCCATCTTCTTTTCCATCGCCCTACCAGGCCAGTTGCCATCGACATGTTCTCGCTCTAGTATGATGACGATATTAGCGAGGACTATCGTGTTCCCAATGATGTAGCACTTCGCCTGAAGGGCGCCATGCGCTGTTCATCCTGATTGCTATGGTTCGATGCCTCTCTTTACTGTTCCTCCTATCTTGACTCGGCTGTCTTGCTGACGCCATGCGCGTTATTGCGGATTGACATCGGTCGGTTAATACTTACGGGGAGAGACGGAAGTGGTAATATTATTGTGTTAGAATGTTTTAGGTGTTAAAATTGTAAAATAGTAAGTTTAGGTGTTAAATATGTAAATAATGATGTTTGACATGGTATGTATGTAAATCCCCAAAAAAAAAATGTTATGTCAGGCACGAACATGTGCTCGACATGCATCATATTTGACACGATCAACCCGTCAATATATTCAACTTGTGTTTGATTGAAATAAAAATAAAATTAAAAATCAAATATGTATGTCTCATCAAATTAATTCTTTTATAAGCTTAAGTCTCACTCAGCCTAGCAACAACATGACACTCGATCTCAGTTCTTATAATTATTATTTTTTCAATATCATATCTAATCCCAGACATTTTGGCATTTATGAAGAACTTCGTATGTCGCACCTCTCTAGCTCAAGTTGTCATTCCCCGTATTGGGACATTAAACACGGAAACCAACTTAAGAGATTTGTAGCAAAATATTAAACAAAAATAGCCAAATGCAACAACAAAACAAACTCAAGAAGACACCAAATATAATGCAAAAAATTCGAGAATGTGAAAATATCAGGAAGCCACACCCCAAAAAATTCACTATGAAAAAAAAATTGAGGAGAGTTGTACAAATTACACTTCACTCAAGCCACTCTTCACTTAAGTCACCCTAGAGCACTTCACTTCACTCTCACTCACAAAATAATAGAGAAAAAAGAAAAATCTACATAAAATCTCATAAATATGAAGTCCGTGTCTTGTTGTGTCGCTATCCTCTAGGCTTTTCTCAAAAGCGTTCCAAGCCTGGGACGCTTGGCCTTTATATGTTGAGTCTCTAGTGCCTTGGTCCTACCGTCGCAACATTGTCTCCTTCAAAGACATCACCGACATTTCTATCTTCCTAGAGCAAATCAATGAATCTGAATATCGTGGCACCATTCTCCTAGCATCGAAGCATTACCTTCTGTCTTTAATCTAATATCATTTTATTCTAGCATCAAGATGTTGCATCTATAACACCAAGATTCTACACACTACAAAATTGTTTCCCACGGAGCTCACTCGAGCTTGATGGTGGTGAAGGACAGGTCTCAGTTGACAATACATCTCTAGTTGATTGATAAAATCAGGCTCCACAAAATAATAATCTTTCACTTGGAGACAGATTGTAATCAATCGTGCTCCTCCTCAAGATCTACAACATCCATCATAGTCCAAGGTTGTGGTGTGGCTCACCCTTTCCTTAGGCTTCTTGAACACCAACTGAAGCCAAGCATAGCTTTAATTTCTCATTTGTAACAATCATCGTCAACATGTCCGCATGATTTTTGGTTGTCTGTATTTTTTCTAAAGATAACTAACCATCTTCTAGGTGTGTACAAATAAAATCATACTTCTGTTGGATGTGCTTTGTCTTCGTATGAAAAGTGGCATTCTTGGATAGATGAATGCCACTCATACTGTTACTATAAAGCCTATTATTTTCTTTCCCCTTGCCTACCTCTACTATAAAGTTTTACTATTAGATCATCTCCTTGTTAGCCTCCATCATAACAACACACTCAACTTTTGTGATTGAAAGTGAAACTATCTTTTGCAACTTGAAATCCCAACTCACTATTGTGCTTTCTAACATCAAAATATATCTTGTTGTACTATTTCTCTCATCCAGATCTCTTGTTAAACCTGAATCGACATAAACTTGTACTTTAGATCTTGCACCTCCAAAACAAAGTGCCCTGTTGACTATTCCATTTAGATATCTAAGAATCCACTTCATTTCCCTCCAATGATGCTTGATAGGATTACTCATATACCTACTGACCACCCCCATTACATGTGGAATATCTGGTATGATACTTATCATGACATCTAATAGGCTCCCAATATTGAAGTATATGGAAATCTCCTCATGTGCTCTTGCTCTATTTCAATCTCAAGTGATTGTTCTTTAGATAGTTTAAAGTGACTAACCAAGGGGGTGCAAACTGACTTCGTCTCATTCATATTGAATCTTTAAAAGACCTTTTCAACATATTCTAGTTGAGACAACTTCATTATACATGTACTCATATCCCTACTAAGAATTTTCTTGGTCGAACTTAAATCTTTTATTTCAAAAACCCTTTGAAAGCTGCTCTTTCACGTCCTTAATCTTCTCTATGTCTAATTTTATGATCAACATATTATCTATAAATAAAAGAAAAATAATATAACAGTCTTCATATCTTCTGAAATAGCAGCAGTGATTAACTTAATACTTTGTGTAGTTATTATCTGATATAAACCTATCAAATCTCCTATAACACTATCTTAGGGCCTACTTCAAGCTATATAAGATTTTCTTGAGCCTACACATCATGACTTTTTTTCCCCTGGAACCATATATTCCTATGGCTGCTCTATGTACAGCTCTTCTTCTAAGTCCCCATATAAAAAAGCTATCTCCACATCCATATGTTCTAGATGTAGATCTTCCACTACTACTATGGTTAACACAACCCTAATAGTTATCATCTTGACTACTAAAGAGAACATCTCTATGTAATTAATTTTTTCCTTCTACTGAAACCCCATCATAACAAGCCTTACCTTATAGCATTTGTTACCATCGGTTCCTCTTTAGTTTGTAAACCCACTTATTGTGCTGCTATCTTTGATTTAGATAGCTTTGCAAAATTCCATATGTATTTGACATGAGTGAGATTTCATTATTCATGTTATGCTCCCACTCTTTTAAGTCATCAACTTGAATGGCCTTCTTATAGAACTCTAAATCATCACCATCAGTTAGTAGTAAATAATATATAAAAGGAGAATACCTCTATGTCGATCATGAGATTTTGCTAGATCTCCTAATTTCAATGGCAGGTGTCTAAGTTCTCCTGTGCTTCTTCAAGTCGAGCACAACCCCTTCTTCTTTCTTCATGTTCACTAGCATTTTCTATCTCAAAATATTTAGTAGATTCTTCTAAAGTTATTAAAGAATCACCTAAGTCTCATTTTTGTCTTAGTAAATCTCTATTTCATTGAAAATGATGTTCTTGATCCTAATGAACTTTTGATTCTAATAGTCTTAGAATTTGTACTCAAATTCATTTGAGCCATATACAACAAATGTGCACTTAACAAACTTTAAATCAAGCTTAGACCTAGACTCTATATCAACATGAACTTATGATGAACAACCAAATACTTTTCAAGTGAGATAGATATACCTCTTTTGCCACTTTAGGATTCTTCAGGTAAGCCTTCATTAAATGGTACTAAAGGACTTGGACTGATTAGATAAACAATAATATTCATGACTTCTACCTTAACTGCCAACCCTACATCTAACCTCAAACTCCTAGCACCCTCTATAAATTCTATTCTATGCTCAATTACACCTTTCTGCTGCAATGTTTTTGGCACAGTGAACTCACATCTAATGTCTTTTGAGGCACAATAGTCCTTAAACCTTCAATCTTTATACTAACTATAATTATCTGATCTGAGACACTTCAACTTCAAGCATGTTTCATTCTTAGCCATGGCCTTCCATTTCTTAAACACTTCAAATACATTAGATTTATGTTTTAAGAAGTACATTCATGCCTTCCTAGTATGATTATACTGAACTAGAGTAGAACCTCATACATCTATATGCACTAACTCCAGCTTTTTAGACTTCAACTTTGAGCCACTTTTAGAAAAGCTAACCTTCTTTTACTTTCCATACACATAATCTTCACAAAAAATATAAATCTATGGATTTTAAACCTTGAAGCTTGCACTTTGAAATAAGGAGTTTCATACCTTTCTTGCTCATTTAGCCAAGCTTCCCATGCCACAAACCTGCATTTCCTTTTTTCCTAAAACTTTAATGAATTCTAATGCAAGATTGATCAAATACAACATCCCTTCAATATTTTCCTGTGCCATCACCAATGCACCTTTGGTCACATTCCATGAATCACTCAGGAAGGTGATCACAAACCCTGATTATGCAAGCCGACTCATTGAAATTAAATTCATATTTAGGCATGGAACATGTCTGACATCCTTCAGCTTCTAGACTGATTCATTTGGCAATATAATATCTACATCACCCTAGATAATAGTACTTCAAGCCTTATTATCTCTGAAGTACACCTTCCCTAGATCACCTTAAGTATAATTTTTGAACACCTCTTTCTTAAAACTAACATGAAAAGAGGCACTTGAATCAATGATCCATGACTTAGTACTATCTAAAAATAAGATAAGAGAGTCACCTTGAGTTTCATCTATTGAGCATTTACAGATTCACTCCTTTCTTATTCTCCACTACTTATCTTCTTTGAAGTTTTACAATCCTTCTTGAAGTAACCTTTCTTCCTGCAATTCCAACATTTCACTTTGTCATTTCCCCTTCCTAACTTAGGCTTTCTTCTCCTTGATTTAGATTGGATCATGCTTGAGTTCTTATCTAAACTTCTACATCTTGTTTCAACATTCAAGGCAGCATTTAAAGTATCTCCACTCGTCTTTTTACAGACTTCTTCATTCAATACCGACCTAACTATATCATCAAAGTTCAACTTCATAAGGAGATAAATAATGGCCTTACCTCGCCATTGAACTTGATGTTGATGAGGTATAATTAATTCATCATAGTGTTAAAATTATTCAGATATTCATTGACTAGACTTTCATCAACCATCTTTGTATTAAACAACCACTTTATCAAGAAAGCTTTATTTAAAGCTAATGGCTTCTCATACATTCTTATTAGTACAACCTATAGTGGTCTTTTCATTAACAGAATTGAAAGCAACAGATGAAGATAATGAAAGTTGAATCAAATCTAGGATTGGATGACCGAGGACTTTCCATTCTTCCATAATTATCGATTCCAATTTTGGCAATCCCATCCAGTGGTACATATAATTTCTTTTGAAATAATAAATCCTTAATTTGCATAATCTAGAAAAGAAGTTTGAGCCATTGAACTGCTCAATCTTGTACTTTGCTTCGTCGGTATTATACTCTTTGTATGAGAGGAAACTATGAGAGGAGCTCGATCAAGTAGAAATATATACTCTTTTTTATATAATATCCACCTATATTTGTTGGTGTATGTCAAAAATAGACTGATCAAATAATATGATGGGCAAAATTTTTAAAATAGACACAATGTTAATCTTAATTAGACGTTTAGACATGAATTTTTTTTTTTAAGAAAATAGTCATAGTCGTCCGTTTGACGGACAAGCGTCGGCGATGTGTCCCGTCGGCGCAAATTTTTTTTTAGTGATTTTAGGAAGCGCGGAAGAGAGAGAGAGAGAGAGAGAGAGAGAGAGAGAGAGAGAGATTTTATTAATTTTTTTAATTAATATAATTATTTAAAATATTTAAAATATATAATTTAAAAATATTTTTTATAAAATATTTAATAACTAAATATTTATATATTTAGTTATTTATTTATTTATATATATATAATTAAATATATAATTTAAAATTACTTTTAATTATATATATAAATTTAGAAATTTATTTAATAATTTTTTATTAATTAATATAATTATTTAAAATATATAATTTTTATTAATTTTTGTTAATATATAATTTAAAATTTTTTAAAATATATAAATAAATAATTTTTAATAAATAAATAAAGAAAAAAATAAATTATATAAATATTTTATAAATTATATATTTTAAACATATTCAATTCATATTTGATCTTTGTTGGAACTATATCTTAACCATATTTCTTACATTTAAATTATCAGCGGACGAATGCTATTCTTAAAAAAAAAAAATTTCATGCCTAAACGCCTAATTAAGATTAACATTGTGCCTATTTTAAAATTTTTTCCTAATATGATGTATGGAGGTGGACATGATATGACAGAGACACATTGTACATCTATTATTGAAAATAGAGGACATAGACACATATAAGACAATATAATAAATTTTATATCTTACCAAATATAAATAAGCATTAATTAAAAATGGGAAAGTGTAGTAGCAACATGATGGCACTGACCTTCAACATTGACGACGATGGTGAAGGAGAAAGTAGTAACAACGATAATGCTCTTTGGTCGACGAGAAATCCTATAAAGAGATGGGTTGGAAGAGAGCCAAGACATCCTCAGGACACATATATTAGTTAAGAAATAAGTTATAATGAAAATAAATTTTTTATTTTAATTTTAATTTAAAGACATGTGTACGTGTGTTTGACAAGCATGTTTAATCTTTTTTTTTTAAAAATATGATTTTAATTATGGGGATTTACATACATACCACACAATTCTTATGTATTTACATATCTAACACCTAAACTTCAATTTTTACATATATAACACCCTAATCTTCAATATCACATCAAAAATACCACTTTATTCACTTTTTAAAAGTAAAATGCACCTTTTTAAGCATAGAAAAGTGTTAGATAAGTAAATATCTAACTTTAAGTGTTAGATATGTAAATACATAAGAATTGTGTGGTATGTATGTAAATCCCCCTTTTAATTAAGTGCATTAGAGGTGAATCGAGCTAGTGTTAGTGTCTGACATATATCGGCTATTGCATGCCACTAATTCTAAGAGTGTCCGTACATCATAGATCAAATATCTAGAAGGAAGTTCATTAAAGCTCAAACACACGTCATGGAAAATATTGATGCACCTTGTTGTAGCCCAAGCAAGAGCTTTTAAAGTTCAAGTTATTGAGAGATGAGGCCTCATTGGTTGAGGAGGCAAATCGTGAGAAAGAAGCTTGTGTAAGAATAGAGTATTAAAATGTCAAGAAAGAAGCTTGTGTAAGAATAGAGTATTAAAATGAGTTGGTAGAGAAAGTTAGTATAACTCAAATTCTAATGGAGACAGATGAGCTATATAGATTTTTACTTGTACTAAAATACCCTCAATCGTATGGTTGGGTCTTTCGATTATTCAATGGTTGAAAAGATGAGCAGCGTTTATAGCATTTGATATTCAAATTAGACCACTAGATTTTTCAATAATTTTAGCAATTTTTCTAAAATATGTTCAACTTACGTAGGAGATTTTATATCTTAATTAAGATTGAGAAAACCTTAAATAGAAGATAATGGTCAAATATCATGAATTTTTCAGGATACGCTTAGCCTAGCGAGGATTAAATGATTTAAAGACCTTGAGATTGCTTTCAATATTTTAAAAAACTTTTCTTTTGGAAAAAAATCTTTTATAAAACTTAAAAAAATTTAATGATTGTACAGCTTACAAAATCCATAAAGATGTCATGTTTTTTAAAAGATAGAATTTAAATGATTGTTTTATTTAGTTAAGCCAAAACTATTTATTAAATTAATTGTGCAATTATTATGAGAAAAATATATCATTATAACATGCCTTTATCTCATTACATGGGCTTGGATACATAAGTCATTTCGCTTTTCTTCCAATATACACCTAAACGCCTAATTAAGATTAACATTGTGCCTATTTTAAAAATTTTCCCTAATATGATGTATGGAGATGGACATGATATGACATAGACACATGATACATCTATTATTGAAAATAGAGGACATAGACACACATAAGACAATATAATAAATTTTATATCTTACCAAATATAAATAAGCATTAATTAAAAATGGGAAAGAGTAGTAGCAACATGATGGCGACCTTTTCAATGGATAAATCGTCCGATTGCCATAGGGAGATATACTCCCCAATTCAATTGTATTTGTAGATGTAAAACCAAATACATGGAGTTTAATTTGTATTTATAGAAGATCTAGTGGCGAGTGATAAAATGGTAATCAAATCATCAAAAATAGTGAGCGTTTTAGATATCTTGAGTCTATTGTTCAAAGTGATGGTGATATAAATGAGGATGCTATTAGTAGAATTCAAGTTGGATAGTTGAGGGAGGAATGCATCCCTGTTGTCTAATAGAAAAGTATTGATTATACTCAAGAAAAATTTTATAAGATGGTGGTGAGATCGGCAATGATTTATGGCATAAAATTTTGGCTAGTAAAAGAGATGAATAAAATTAAGTGTTGCATAGATGTGGATGCTCAAGTGGATAAGTGGCTTTACTGTTAGAGAGAAAATGAGAAATGAATATATATATATATATATATATATATGGAGTAGCTCTAGTGGCAAATAATATTAGAGAGAGTTGCCTTAGATAGTTTAGTCACATAAAACACCAGTTGTCCATGACCTAGCTAGGAGAGTAGATGTATTTGATTCAACCTATATTAAAAAATGTCCTTAATTTTTTTTGGATTAAATGAGAATATGACAATTAAAAAGACACATTAGAAAAAAATGATTCAAGAGCTAACCCCACATAGTGGGATAAAGGCTTGTTGTTGTTATTGTATAGGAGTGTATAATAACATATCAATTATAGGATATAAAACATATACAACAGCCCATATTATATCATTCATAAAGCCATAGCCTATATGATGGACCAAAAATAAAGCATTTCATCAACTTTTGACAATGGAGAATCTCAAATAACTTGGTATCATGCTTTAAAAATCACAAGAAAGAATATAGATAGACATTTACATGATTATTTGACTAACACATCATAGCAATGAAATGTATATGCTAGGCATTCCAAATGTATATTAACATTATTATGTCACATTATAAGGCACTTTCTATTATAATTAACAAAGAGGACTATCTATAGACAAAACTCATGTAATTTTTAAAACTGACTTATGATTCTCTGAATATGAAACTGTAACTTCCTAAATTAAATTTTATTTATAATGAGAAGATTTAAATGCACAAACCCTTCAGCACTGAGAAAGAAATTTTTTTTATTTTTGCCTGTTCTCCTCATTGCCTCCATAGGTTCATTAAATCTTCAACGGCCTAAATATCGGCGATCAATAAATGGCTTAAACGACTTTCACAGATGCACTTTTTTTCTTCTCAGTCAATGATACTTATCTTCTTCTTCCATCAGGGCGCCAAAACCTTTCCCCTCCTTAGTAATAAATACAAAACATATTTGGTGAAAAAAATAAAAATCAAAAGTTTCTATTCCAGGAAAAAGACATTACGTGCGGACTCAATATGCATACATATTTCATTAAAAATAAATTTTAAAGTGAATAGATTTTAATTTTTTTTTACTTCTTAATATTTTAAAAGATATTTAGAGGTACTAAAATGATATTTAGTACATATTTAATTTATGATTTAATAATTTAATTAAGAGTATCTTAAGTACATTAAAATTGTACTCTATGTACTCACAGTATACACATATTCTATAATAAATATTATTAAAATAAGTTTAATTTGTAATTACAATCAAATACAGTATAAAATAAGTTTAATTTATTATTAAAATATATTTGCACATATCATATTTTTAATTGGAGGATGGACGTAGCTAATATTCTCTCTTGTGGTAGAAGCAAATTATACTATCTTGAGTAAAAAATCATTTATATTTTCTCCTCTTTTATAATATTCCTATCTTATGAGTTATAATCAACGTGTTCCTTTTTATCATAAAACATATTAACAAAATAACGTAACGTATCTTTTTTTGCTTTTTTTAACTATGTAAGATTTTGATTGACAGCTTAACACCAGCTATTCTCCGATGCTATATTGATATTTGATTCCCTAAACCCTAAATAATGATAAAAGTATAATTCTAAAGAAATATGACACTGCAAAATAAAACTTTAAATACATTTGAAATTGGACAAAGCTGAAAAATACAGACCAAAAGCTGAGGTCCTTAACGAAATTTTTAAAAAATAATTTATCTAAGGATTAAAATCTTACAATTATGATTATATATGCTTTCTAAAATTTAATTAATCATTTTATAAGAAATAAGTTATATCAAAAATATTCTGATATAAATTATAAAATTGTTGAATCCACTACAAAATTAATGCTAATTTATATTACATTAATTTTAAAATAAATAACTTTTAAATTTATATTAATTTAATTTGTATAATTTTTAATATTATAATTGAATATTATTTTTTGTTTATTGCGATGAATAGTGAACGTAAAGAAGAAGAAAAAAATTGTGCACGTTGTTTTCTCATTGATTGAGAGTTTAGATTTTTTAGCTGTCAATCAAAATCTTACATAGTTAAAAAAAGCAAAAAAAAAAACAAAATAACGTAACGTATCTTTTTTTGTTTTTTTTAAATAACGTAACGTATCTTTTTTTGTTTTCTCATTGATTGAGAGTTTAGATAAAAATTCGCGGTGATAGAGATTTAAATCTATATTTTTTTGATTGTTAGGTCTTACACAGTAATTCATTTACATTCAATAAGCAGTTTTTATGTCCACCGACTCCAGTGGTGTGTGTTTCTGCGCAGCTGGCTAGTTCTTTATAGCAATGTGTTTTAACAAAACGGTGGTTAAGAGCGAGGAATGCATGAGAATAGTGTTTTCATCCACATTAATGTTGACGATAGCTCAAAGATTAATTTGTCATCTTTGAGAGGCTGTGGATCGATCAATCTTAATCACTTGTCGGGTTGAAGAGAAATATTGTCGGTTAGAAAATAAAATTGTCCAGGGTCTCAATAAGTATGTTGTTGCCATATAATTATCGATAATATTTTTTTTGGGAAAAAATATTTCTCATTTACTAATAAATTTAATGTAAAAAAAAAATTAGAAAAAAGAAATAAAATTTGGAGAGAAGACCAATATTGGTGGATGTTGGAAGCTGGAAGGTAGAAGTTGGAAGGAAAGTAAGAGAACCTTCCATTCTCTGCACGTAAAGGGGCTCTTAAAGGATAAGGTGGCGGATAAGTTTCGGAATACGGCGGGCCGGCGGCGATTCAAAATCAAAAATGAAAAAAGAAAAAAAACAATTTTGATTTAGGATATTATAATTAATTAATTTCGCAATAAATATAATATAAAATCTTAATTTGTTCTCTGTTGGTGATATTAATCATAAAATGAATTCAAAATTTATTAAATTTATTTTGATGAAAATTGGTAAAAATATTCTGGTTTTTTTTTCCCTTATAGTTAGACTGAAATACTTTA
The DNA here is from genome assembly GCA_021442155.1 of Cymbidium sinense. NCBI lineage: Eukaryota > Viridiplantae > Streptophyta > Magnoliopsida > Asparagales > Orchidaceae > Cymbidium > Cymbidium sinense. The sequence goes on from CM038224.1 coordinate 99,044,530, forward strand.
TTATTTTCTTGCTTGACTTTTTTTGAAAGGCAGACGAGATTTTTCTTATTTTATGATAGGAGTTGGATAATAAATACAAAATTGATGAGTGGTAGGGTTCAATCAAAATGAGTGGTAGGGTTCAAAGCTATCAAATATCATGTTGAGACTTTGAGAGAAGAGGAAATATTCCCTAATGTAGTAGGGTTCAATCTTTGCCTTCCTTTCCCTTACTGGTTTTGGCCCACTGCTGTTTCTAGTTTTAGAGATGCCTCCACTGCGCTCACTCCACCATGAACTTTCAAGCATGTGAGTTAAGGGTTCTGTTAAGTCAACCTGCATGAGTCTGGCAACTTTTTGTTGGCACTTAGGATTAGGTGTGTACCACATGCACTTGTTTATGAAATAGTATGGGCCATCCATTTTGACTGGTCATGTCCTGCCCAGTGCAGTGACTCCAAATATTTTGGCTCATAGCGATAGAAGGGGCCAAAATTGAATAGTTATTCACAATTTGGATGGATTTCTTAGAGGTATTAACAGTTCAATAGATAGCCCCATCGTTTTCCACTCTGCTTCTCTAATTCTTTTTACCTTAATCTACAAATGTTTTGATACACTCGAAGTTTTTATACTTTCAATTGCTTTCGGTTTATCAATACAAAGTTATCAACAAATTGAAGTTGTTATGGGCCGTAATGTTCATTCTGATATTATAAAATGTATATTTTATTAAATAAACTATGAGAAAATCGTTTCATTTTTCATTTAAACAGTACCCAGGCACAAAGCATTCGGAAAAAAATATATATAATTAAAATATTTTATAAAAATTATTTTTAAATTATATATTTTAAATATTTTAAATTATTTATATAACTTAAAAATATTTATATAATTTAAATATATAAATAACTAAATATTTTATTAATATATAAATAACTAAATATTTATATAATTAAATTTTTATTTATTTAACTAATTATATATTTTAAATAAATAAATATTTTTAAATAAATAAATAACTAATTAAATATATATATATATATATATATATATATATATATATAAATAACTAAATATTTATTAAATATTATATAAATATTTTTTTAAATTTTATATTTTAAATATTTTAAATAATTAAATTAATTAAAAAAATTAATAAAACCTCTCTCTCTCTCTCGCTCTCCGCGTGCTTCCTAAAATCACGAAAAAAAAATTTAATTAAGACATTTGCTTATCGTCCGTCAACGACTATCTATTTTCTTAAAAAAAAAAATTTTCATGCCTAATAGATTAATATTGTTACTATTTTAAAATTTTTCCTAATATGATGGAGATGAGCATGATATCGTAGGCACATCTATTATTGAAAATAGAGACATAGACACATAAGACAATATAATAAATTTTATATCTTACCAAATATAAATAAGCATTAATTAAAAATGGGAAAGAGTAGTAGCAACATGATGGCCTTCAACATTGGCGACCATGGCGAAGGAGAAAGTAGTAAACGATCGACAATGCTCTTTTTGGCGAGAAATCTATAAAGAGATGGGTTGGACGAGAGAGCCAAGCACATCCTCAGGACACATATATTAGTTAAGAAATAAGTTATAATGAAAATAAATTTTTTATTTTAATTTTAATTTAAAGACATGTGTACGTGTGTTTGACAAGCATGTTTAATCTTTTTTTTAAAAAAATTATGATTTTAATTAAGTGCGTTAGAGGTGAATCGAGCTAGTGTTAGTGTCTGACATATATCGGCTACTACATGCCACTAATTCTAAGAGTGTTCGTACATCATAGATCAAATATCTAGAAGGAAGTTCATTAAAGCTCAAACACATGTCATGTAACTGACCAAAATATTGATGCACCTTGTTGTAGCCCAAGCAAGAGCTTTTAAAGTTCAAGTTATTGAGAGATGAGGCCTCATTGGTTGAGGAGACAAATGGACTACATAAATGATATTAAATAATAAAAGAAATATATAGATAAAAATATAGAATAAATGATTAAGAGTCAATTAATGCATGCTTTTAATCTAAACTCTTTCAAAAAATTTCAACCTTATATTATTGTGCATAAAATATATTTCAAGTTAAACTCCAAATGTCAAGAAAGAAGCTTGTGTAAGAATAGAGTATTAAAATGAGTTGGTAGAGAAAGTTAGTATAACTCAAATTCTAATGGAGACAGATGAGCTATATAGATTTTTACTTTAGTACACCCTCAATCGTATGGTTGGGTCTTTCAGTTATTCAATGGTTGAAAGATGAGGTACGTTTACAGCATTTGATATTCAAATTAGGCCACTAGATTTTTCAATAATTTTAGCAATTTTTCTAAAATATGTTCAACTTACGTACGAGATTTTATATCTTAATTAAGATTGAGAAAACCGTTAAATAGGAGATAATGGTCTAAAATCATGAATTTTTTAGGATACGCTCTAGCGGATTAAATGATTTAAAGACCTTGAGATTGCTTTCAATAATTTAAAAAACTTTTCTTTTGGAAAAAAATCTTTTATAAAACTTAAAAAATTTAATGATTGTACAGCTTACGAAAAATCCATAAAGATGTCATGTTTTGCAGAAAAAGATAGATCTTAAATGATTGTTTTATTTAGTTAAGCCAAAACTATTTATTAAATTAATTGTGCAATTATTATGAGAAAAATATATCATTATAACAAGCCTTTATCTCATTACATGGGCTTGGATACATAAATCATTTTTCTCTAATATGTCCTATTAACATATTTTCATTTAATCATAATAAATTAATTTCATTTTTTTTATACTTCTTAACCACGCTTTTTAAGGTCCACCTCTACCTTTCTTATCATAGGACAAATATAATAAATCTATTCTCCTATCTAGGTCATTAGATGGCTGACATTTTATGTGACAAAATCATCTAAGTTAATTCTTTAATCTTATCTACCATTGAAGTTACTCCAACCCTTCCAAGGATATATTCATTTCACCTTTTTTTTTCTATAAGTGTAAAGCCACTCATTCCCTGAGCATCTTCATCTCTCCGACACATCACTTATTTTTATGCTTCTCTTTTACTTGCCAACATTTTGTGCCATAAAACATTGCAGGTCTCACCATCATCTTATAAAATTTTTCCTTAAAGTGTAAGCGATACTTTTTTAACACAAAATAGGCCCAATGCATTCCTACACTTCACCATCAAACTTTATGCTACTAATAATATCCCCATCTATTTCACCATCACTTTGAACAATAGACTTGAGGTATCTAAAACATTCACTCTTCTTAATGACTTGATTACTTATTCTTCCAACCACACCATTAGATCTACTACTAGTAAAATTGCACTCCACATATTCAATTTTAGATCTACTCAAATAGAAGCCTTTAGACTCTAAGGTTGACCTCCATAACTTATGTTGTCTTGATCTCACTCTCTAGTATTATCAACAAGAAGAATATCATCAACAAAAAACACATGCCAAGGTACATCCTCCTATAAATGTCTAGTAAGAGCATCCTACAAATGTCTAGTAAGAACACCCATAACTAAACAAAAAAAAATGGGCTTAAAGCTAATCATTGATATAATTTAACTGAAATAGAAAATACTTGGTCAATCCTCCTTATATTTGAACTCACTTAACAACTGCATATCCTTAATGACTTGAATACAAGTAATATGAGCTCCTTTCATTTCTAAAACTCTCACGGTTCCCTTGAAACTTTATCATATGCTTTCTTTAAACTAATAATTATCTTATGTGGATCGTCCTTACTCTCTATAGTTCTTTATCAAATCTCTCAACAAATGTATAGCATCCATAATAGACCTTCCGACATAAATATAAATTGATTTTAAGAAACTTTTGTATCATGTTGTAACATATACTAAATTTCTCTAGCACAATTTTAGTGTATAGCATATTAACTTAATTCTTCTATAATTTGCACTCTCGGAGAATTTCATTTATTCTAAAAAGAACAAACCAAAAACTCTTTCCTTACTCATCTAGTATCATTTTAGTCTTTAAAATAATATTAAAAAATTTAGTAAGCCAAGAAATTCTTTAATCACCTAAGCGTTTATACTTATACTAGAATATCATTAGCTCTACAACATTTCCACACTTCATATTTTAAAGCCTTTTCAATTATGGTTTTACTAATTCAGTAGAAACTAAAATTTCTATTTTAATTTTGGACATTAAAGTTGCTAAAGTCATTTGTATTTCACATAACCTTCATTGAAAAGTTTATCAAAATTTCTAATTCACTTATGTAGAATATCTTCTAAGAAAATCACTTATGATCTTCATCCTAAATGTACTTCACCTGAACTAAACCTTTTACTTCTCCTATCTCATTGCATAGCTAACTTATATATGCATCATATACCTTATTTAATATTCAATCTATTGTATAACTCATTAAATACTAAATTCTTTCCTTTACATAATACTTTCTTAACATTCTTTCTTGCTACTTTATATCTTTTCCAATCATCCATGCTTTTGCATCTAAATTAATTTTTATAAAACAACTTTTTAGTTTTGATCTTTTCTTTTGATTCTATAAGTATATTTTTTACATCTTGCTTAATATCACTTGCTACTTTTAATAATATTAGTTTTTTCACACCTTAAATATTAAGATCTTGTAACTTACTCTTAAAACTAATTTTTATCAGCATTCTTTAAGTATTCCCATAAAATCTTAAAATAATGTTTCAATGTTGTTATTCAACTTCCAACCCTCCATCTTGAAATGTAAAGCTAGTAGTCAATGTTGAGTATTTAAACATTCAATTAGAATGATCTTATAATCTTTACAATTTAAAATATAATTTTTCTCATAAAAAATAATCAATTTGTATTTTACCAATTCAATTCTTATATATGATAATATGCTCCTCTCTTTTTCAAATAAAATATTAATAATTATAAAATCATAAGATAAAGTAAAATCTAATATAGTTCTATCTTCTTTATTAGTCACTTCAAATAATAGCCACCATTAATACTTTTAAAATCTTCTACCACTCTCTCAACATGTGCTTTTAAATCTTTTCTAATAAATACTATTTGTTTAAGAGGTATCATTTGTATTAATTCTTCTGGCCTTTTCCTTTTTTTTTTTAAACATACATCTAAACCTACTTGAGGACCATAAACACTTATAATATTAATAATTTTAACATCAATAATAATCTTTAAAGCTAGAATGTTATCTCTAATTTATTAATTTTAATAATATTATTTCTGAACACTTATCTATAATCACATATACACTATTTCTAGTATGGCTCATACATGAATACTAAAGTTTAAAACTTAGACTTTCATTGACCTTGGCTTTTTCCCAACTATCTTTTTTTGAATCATTACATCCATTAATTCCATTATTTTGCCTATAAGAGTACATAAATTCCAAGTTTTATTTTAGTTTTACTTTCATAGACTAACATCTTTATTTGTATTCATCCATAATATGGGAACTCTTGTATATTTAACACTCCACATCGGTCAGTTGCCCTTGCACACACTTTTCACTATATTCAAGCTATACAACACATCTCTTCCAAGGAATGCCTTGCATAGATTAATGCATTAAAGAATTCATGGCATGAATTTTTTGACAAGTTTTATGAAGCTGTTGACAACCTAATACAACCCTTTACATTTCTCATTCAAATTTAGAACCCTACAACAACAATGTTAAAGAAAAATATTTTTTTTAACAATTATTATTATAATATATATAACAACTTTAATAAAATTATCATTCTAATCTATTTGATTGAAAAATATCTCTCATCATAAATTTATAATAAAAATGAATAAGAAAAATACATCTAAATAAAATCATAATAAATTTTAGAAAATTAAAATAATAAGAACTTAGCTCAAATAAATCTATAAAGTGTTCCATAAATAAAAAGGAACAAATTATAATGTGTGGGCAACTCGTATCATTTAATTTTACTATAAAAAATATATATTATTAGAGCTAAATTAAGTTGAAACTTTAACAAAATTTATTCACTTAAATTGCAGAAATATGCATTCATCTTTTTGGAAATATCTGCTCAAACATTTTGAACAAACTAATAATTTTGGATGTAAGTGTCAACCACTTCTTAAAGGTCACCACAACCAAATTAGATTTGACAAAGTTCGAACAAAATCTGATCAAAGTTAGACTTTAAGCGAGATCCATGAATGAATATTGTTTAAGCCTTATATGAACATTAATCATTTTTTTAAATTTCATTAGGGTTTAAACATAGTTCGAAAAGGCTCAAATAAGATATTGTTAGAAGAATTTTTAAAATAGCTGAATTACAGGTTTGAACAAGGTTTATTCAATGTAGAAAATTATATAACTGATTTAGAGTCACAAGAGACATAATATGACAAATTTCACCAAACATGGCTATTGAATAATGACCAAATAGTGTCCAAATAAATTAAAATATGATAGATACAATAGATAGTGATCACAACATGCATAACATGATAGATTTATTTACAACACAATAAATAAATATCTAAGCGATATTGCATAACCATTTTAATTAATAAAATTACAATTGATTCAAGCAAAAAATTGTTATGAAAGTAGTGGAAAATTGGGATTGCAAATACTTCAATTATAACACATAACTCACATCAGCTACACTTATGTTGGACTTCATCCTCTCCCCTTTCATCACATCCTTCTAATTTTCTTTAAATGGCCACTCTTAGGCTTCAATATTAGAGGCAACATAATATTTATCTTTATTTTACATGGAACCTCACAAGTACCTTCTTTTATTATAGGTTTAAAATTTCAAATAAGATTAGCCTAACATTAAGTAGTTCTTTTAAGAGACCAAAAGAAGAAAATTAGGAGCATAGGATGTTAAAGAAGTAAGAAGTACTTCAACTATCCTATGGTTGGGTTTTAAAATTAGATATTTAAATTAATTATATTTTGAGTGGTTTATTTTATTAGAAATTTGGGATATATAATACGACATAAGACCATAAAAAATGTTTAGGAGATGAGAACTTATGATATAGCAAATTGAAAACAATCTATGAAATCTAGGGCATTACAAGTAGTTTATTCAAGATATTTTTTTTAATATTACAAATTATCTAAACCCATATTTATAGGCATTACAAGACTCTAGGGCAAAAGAATTTTGGAGGGAAAATGGAAGGAATAAGGGAGGGAAAATGCAGTTGGTGGCCATTTATTAAAGAGGCTCATTTTTTAATGCTTCTTTCATATCATGGCTAGCTATACAAGCTTATAAATGATAAATACAATATAATAAATATTATAATATAAAATATATTTAAAATATTATAGATAATGAGCTCTTTATTAGGTTTTCTTGGGATCTTATAATAGGGCCTATTATAATATTTTTCTTGTGCTTTAATCTAAGCTCTAGTAATCGACCTTTAGATTGATTTTATTGATCTTCTTGATGTGCTATATTAACTTTTCCAAACAATTTAACTCTAATATATAGAGTTGAAATCTATGAAATCTTTTATCAATTGAAGGGCCAAGGTCTCCATGCTAGAAGTTAGCCAAGTGTCATCATTAGGTGATTTGTTCTTCTAATGACCTAAAATCAAGACTCAATAGTTAGATTAATGGGAACATATTCATTGATGATATAATTACCTTTTAAAAATAAGAGATTCTATTAATGAGGAATAATGTTTTTTACCAAAGAGTTATACTAACTAATTAGAGATTTGCTAACTCTTTCTCATATGATAGAATATCTTTAATATTAACTAGATAAATTTGCATATCATATCAAGCAAATCAAGGTGATATACATTGAAAAATAAATTTGTATGTACTTTCAATGGGCCACAAGCCCTTGCATGTAATTACTTAAACTTAATGGGATTGTATCACTTAGGATGGATACACATCAAAACATAATCACCACCTTAAATTCTTTTGTTGATCAATTATAATTATATAAGTATATTTATCATTACATAAAAGTAATTTATTATCTTATGGTGTCATGGAGGCTTTAAAAGTCTTTAGCAAATGAGAATGTTAAATAAAAAATATGCATAAGATGGAATGTTATCTACATCAACAAGTCTTCTTAAAGGTGAAGTTTTAGAAGTTCTTGAAATGGTACTATTATATTCAAGTTGTTGTTGGCAAATGAAAGTCCAAATTCTAAACTTTTTCAACAAGACATTTTAAGTATGTTCCTTAATATTCTACTTCAACTTGGCCATCATTTGAGAATGCAAAGCGGATAAGAATTACAATTAAATATTATATAATTTTCATAAAGTTTTTCAAAAGTATGAAACAAATATAACATCATAATTATACATAATGGAAGTACCATGTAGGTGCACAATTTTCTTTAAAAATAGTTTATCATTGTGTGAACCATCAATAGTTTTGGGCGGGGTAAGAAATGAGACATCTTAGATATACCATAAAATCCTATCATTTTGTCAAGCTATGTGTGGCAATCCTAAGATGAAATTCAATGATAAATCTTCCTAAAATCTATAAGTAATAAGAAAAGAATAATATTGGCTAGAATTTCTTTAGTGGATTTAACTTGTTTTACATGTAGACATTTACAAGTTTTTTGAACATATCTCTTAAATGATGGCCAAAAGATTGATTTTCCATTAAATAATTATCTTACCTTCCAAAATGACCATTAAAAATTTTCTAAGAGGTTCTAGGGATATAACTTTGTTTTCCTATTAAGATACTCATTACTAATAAAAATATTGACTTTAAAGTTATTGGTTTGTCTAAGTGCTTAGCATTGATTAAATAAAAATGGGTAAATTAGATAATCATCACGAATTCAATCAAAACTTAGAATTTTAAATCTTAAAGAGAGTCAATCTTACCCTTAATAAGGTGTCAATAGTGTGGTGTTTTAGTTTGGAATCATGGACACCACCTTAAGGGGTGTTGATTAAAATTATCAAGTGCAACATCTAAGAGATAATGTATTATCTCAAAAGATAGAAACACCACTCTATAATGGACTCAATGGGTTAATAAGGACTCTAAGGCAGATGGGTCTACATATATATCAGAGATCTTTTCCCTACTTTACATGGATAAGTAAAGTAGGGTATATTTTATTGGATTCTTTAGTTTCTTATAGAAGCAAGCTTTCATAGTTAATTACATTAAGAATGAGAATTTTCTAAGAACACTCTTGATTAAAGTAGTTAACTAATGTCTTCAAATATTTCAAAGGTTGATAATAAAAGAATTTGTCATTTTGGAAAGCCATCATGGAGGGCTTAAATAGAAAGAGTTCTTAGCGATTCTAAAGGAGAATAAGTAGGAAGCACACATGATACTAGGATGTCTAATGAGTGCTTCAATCTACCCTATAGTAAGGCTTTACATTTTTGAAAGGAGAAATTTATTTATTTGAGTTGAAATTTTATTCAAATGTTCGGACTTAGATTCCAACAACAGAAGATTATAAAAATACCTAAGAGGTGAGGACTTATACTAATAGAAAAAGAAAAAATAAGAAGCCTTTGAACCTATATCTAGAGTTCTTTAGTACAAGCTAAGAGCTTGACCTAAATCTACTCAGGGGAATGGGATATATTGGTCTACTTCCACTATGGAGAGTGGACCAATCCAGACTCTTCTGAATTTACAATCACCTAGTGGTGCTAACTAACTCCTCCTACGATTTAAAATCATGTGGCCTAGTCTTATGTAAGTGCAAGATGATTAGGCTATTATTAATCAGGAAATAATCTAGATTTCTAAACCCACATCTCATTCTCGTTTATATAAGTACCTCCTAGATGATGTCCCTACAAATAAAAACACCATAATAGCTATAACATGCTCGAGCTACTATTACAAATTATCCATGATTTATGAGATGTGGAATACTATGTTACTTAAGGTAAAAGTGGCAATATATAACATAGAAACAAGTCAATTTAGAAGGACTTAAATATTTTGGTTGTTCAAATTCAAATTATTTTGTAGGCAAGAGAAACACACTTTACATTGCATGGCTTACTCTTTAAATCCTAGGTAAGTTACATTTTAAATATTAAAATATTTTCTTTTCATAATATATTTATTATCTAATTTTATTTTTATTAAGCTAAGAATGAATTTTAGAGAATTCATTGTATTTCACCAAAAAGATTTAGAAATTTCAAATATGAAAAAGTCTTGGTTATTATAATTCTTCCTAAATGATTATGAAAAAAGACTTGTAATTGTTAGCTAAATTTTTTTAGTTATTTAAATGAAGTTGGAGATCAAGAATTTTTGTGTGATAGGTGGAAGATGGAACCGTAGATATGATGGTTAATTCATGAAGCTTTAACACCACTTCTTCAAACTTTTGCTATAAAACTTTTAATCAAGTTTCTTCTTTCACTTGTTGTGAGAGAAATTGGAGCACTTATTCATTCATATAATCAATAAAGAGGAACAAAATAACTCCATAATGAGCTGAAGATTTGGTTTATGTTCACAATAATCTCTATCTTCTATCAAGAAAGTCTCAAATTTACATTGAAGGTGATAACAAGATGTTCTATGTTATAGAGATGGATGGATTTGAATCTTTTGATGATATGAGAATTCTATAAATTACAAATCTATCTCTTGATAATCCTAAATTAGAAGTTATTTTATTCAATGATGATGATAATAGAGGTCAAAGACATGTGAATGAAAGAGAAAATTAAAATTATTAGTTCATTGTTGAATTGTTTTCTATTGAAATATTGATGTTTATATTTTGATATTTCAGTGAACAAATTAAAAATATTTTTTCTATATTATTTTGTGGTTATATAAAATTTATGAATTGTCTTATTAAACATATTATTTGCATTCAGGAGCTTTTAGCTTGTTTTATTCACTTGTTGCAAATTCTTTATTCATATTTGTTTGTTAAAATTTATTAGAATAAATACATTAATGTTATTTTATGACATGTCAAAAGTGTGTCTTGTCCTACCTTTTTCAGTGTCAAAGCATGCCTCATGTCAGGTATCTTGTCATGTTTGCATGTCCATGGTGCATCATCATCATAGACCTTTATCATGAAAAAAAAATATTAATTTTTTGACGATAAATTATTGCTCTTAAAATTATAAAATTTGACTTGATATGATTTATAATAATCATAATTAATTAATTGTGTTCACTTCTTGGCTAAAAGATAATGCTATGTCTTAAAAGTTAAAAAAGAAAAACTTTGAATAAATGTTTAGTAGTAATTATGTTAATTTTTAGTATGTTTTATACTAATTACTTATTTAACTTCTATAAAAATATGCTATTTATAGTTAGTTTTGTGTTGAAACAGAAAATTTTAAAAATTCAAAGGAAAAAGTAAAAACTAGGCCCATCGCCTAGGTGCTGCAAAAGAAACATCGTTGCACTGTATTTGGCTTAATTTTAGACGAAAGACAAAGAAGATAGTGCTTAGACACCGAAAGGCAGTGCCGTGGTTTACAAGGATCAAGAATCCAAAGACATTAAGGATAGCTCCTAGGCGCTACAGAGCAGTGCCACAACATTAAGGACTTAGATAAATTTTAGCTAGAGGACACCAAGATGGATCTTCTGACATTAAAGTATTGCAACTTGAGCACAGTAGCACTATAAAATCACTGAATCAAGCCAAAAAAATAGAGGATCCAACATTGCAGCACTACCCATCAATGCCGTGACATTGTACATTGTGCATAGGCACCATACTCACAACATTGCGATGCAACTAACTGACAAGTAAGTGGTTTTGACAAAACTTTGGGCAGTTTTCATTCAGTTCTAAGGGAACAACCACCTAGATTATAAATAGGGATCAATTCTCTATAGAAAAATTATTTTGGCTTGTGTGATTTTTAAGTGTGAGTGAGTGAGGGCTTACACTTGGAGATTGACACTGCAAGTGCCATGTTGTGTATTGTGTGAGTGCTATGTGAGTTTATATTATGTTTTACTCTGTAAAGTGTCGGGTTCTTGTGGAAGATAAGGTGAAGATGATCCAGGATAGAGTTTGTAACTAAAGTCATTTGTTTCTCCACCGGGAAGTAGGGAGAAGGCAATAAAGAGTAAATTTTGAAGAAATTACTCGGTTATCTCTTTCCTTTCTCTATGATTATTCTTAGTTTGGTTGATGAATTTTCTCACTTGTACTACAAATAGCTAAAGTAATTTTACCTTAAATTTATATGTTTTAAATATCTTGTATTAAACTATGTTTGAGGAATGATATATAAAAAGTGTTTGTGTTCATTGCAAATTATGTTTTATTTTTTTTTTAGCATAATTTGCTTACATTCTGACAAAATATAATGTTAAAACTAGTTGTAACTTAGGGACATTGGAAGAGTACTAGGAAAATAGTAGGGATAAACAAATAGATGTCTAAATAGGGATTTGCAGTCAATGAAAATAAAGAAAATGTAAACTTTCAAAATTTTATCGGGACTAGACAAAAAATTAGTTAAAGGGATTGGTTAGGTTATATTGATCTAGACATAGATAATATAGCATATATATATTTTTTTATCAATTTTTAATCCTAAAAATTGATAATATAGCATATATATTTATGCTTGATACTATAAATTGAAATGTCATTCATAAGTGAAAAATTGAGTTAACGCTTGTCGTTGAACCCATAGTGCCGCGGCGTCAAAGATAATTTAGTCTAGATAATCACCAAAGCTGCATAAATTTAGTACTAATTTTAATCATAAGAACATCAACTTTATTTCATGCAAAACTATAAAAAATATATTTTCTAAAAGTTAAAAATATTTTGTTTCTAAAAACTTTACTTAGTTTGATAATAGTGAACTTAGTATAAATTAGTAATTAACTCACTCAATCTTTGAGAATGATACTCTATTAATCACGAATTTCGATCAATAAAGTTAATAAAAAATATCATATTGTTGAAAAGAGCAAGGTCATATCAAAAATAGAAAAAATAGTAAAAATTCATAATTAGACTAGGAGATATTTTATTCAAAAGTGTGACTAAGAATGAATTTGACTAAAAGAGCATAACCAATTTAAAGCATTACCTAGTCAAAAGAGTATGACAAAGGTGTATAGTATAATCAAAGTGATATGATTATATTATGAGTAGTCTAGATCAAAAGAACATAAATAGTTTAAGAAATTATTTAATCAAGAAGGCATGACTAAAGAGGAATATAACAATCAGAAGAGCATAATTGCACTAAAGATTAACTTCCCAAAGTTATATGGCTATAATATTAAGAAAAGTCATTTTAATATGTCAAATCAAAGTGAGAGAATGCATGTTAATGATGCAAAATATAGTGGACTAGAATAGGCTTCAAAAGTGTAGACCTTATAATACATATTTATATAAATACAATTGCAACATCATGAGGTAAAACCATAAAGGGATGCAAATCAAATTACATATATCATCATAGTTTTTCATGTTAGTCCACCACATCGGTTTACAATCTTAACATAAAAATTATAAAACATTTAAGCATAGAACCACCAATACAATAGTACAATCACATTATCACATATGAGCACCACAAGCTATAAAGTGCAATATTTTCCAAAATAAAGTTCAATAATATAACTATCATCCATCAAAGTTCAAATTATAATTATAGAAAAATGAGAAAAACTAATTTGCCATATTAACTTAATTATAAGCCATCTTCTCTATTAATTTGAGTGATGGTACTCCTCATGATATTTTAGTAACCTTTCAATTTTGAGTCAAGTAAATCTACAAAAAAATGGATGTTTTTAACTTAGAACTATGCAATTTATGAAACATGTAAAAAGTGGATAATTAAAAGTATGTTTCAATCTTGGTCACCATATAACCAATCCTTTGTAGACACAAGTGCCTCAATAATGACATGTTTTAGTACACTTCAATATTAATCAAGAATTCTTCTATTATTTCTACTTGCACTTTGAAGCAATAATGAAAATGGTATACACAAAACATCACTAGCTAGAAATTTAAGAACCTATATTGATTACCTCTCCAATAGTGTAAGATATCTAACTCAACATTTCTCAATCTAAGCTCATCTAAGTAAAACTCAAGCTCATACTTTCTTGGCATGTTATCTTCATCATCAAAAGAATCAAAGTCCTTACAAATTATAATAAATGAGATATAATAAATATTAACATAATGAAACATGTAAAATTGAATTGATTTAAAATTTTAAATATCTTGATAAAAATTGGGATTTAATAATTGTTGAGTTGGATATTCTTGAATTATCATGATGTGTTGCTTGAATTACTGATGTGTTGAGGAACCTTGAATATTTGAGTTTGAATAATTCTTGAATAATAAGAATATTTTTCCCTCACCTTTGCAACTTCACTTACGTAGTCACCTTCATATAGTTTCTTATAAAACCACTCAGTAAATTAAACTTATATCTTAGATCAAGAATAACAACTATACTACAAAAATCATACCAATATTTTCAAACTTTATGAACATGTTTGTTGCCACGTTGTAATGTATTCTTAAGCACTTGAACTTTCATGTTTTAATGTTGCTTATCTTTGTAGAGATGCTATAAAAGTAAGAATTTGTAGTAGAATATTGTGTGCTAGAGAAAACATAAGTAATCTCATAAAAATGGAGCTACAGTTGCATATATTTACCATTCTTTCTCTCATTATTTGAGGAATAATTCTTGTAATTTGAGTCATCTATTTGTAAATGTAGAAAAGCATGCGTAATAGATGACACTATCAAGCATAATAAAACTAAAGTTCCATATAGAGAACATCTTGTCTTAACCCCTTCTTTTCATCAGCTTTATCTCATACACTCTAAAATCTTTGCTTTCTAGCTTGGGAACCTTTGACATATTTAATACTTTCACAAACCTTTGAGATTGATCCATCTATCTCCGTCAAAACGTTTTGAGCAATCAAATTTATAATATGCACACAACATCATATATAAAAGAATTTCTTATTACAAAGACGACCACCTCTTAAATTCAAATGATACCTTAAGAATTCAATAGCTACATTATTAACAGAAGCATTATCTAAAGTAGCACTCAAAATATTCTTTTCAAATTCCCAGTCATATAAGAATATTTGTATTGCTTCAAATAATGCAAGACCATATGAATTCATTAGTGTTAAAACATATGGAGGTGGTATAAAACGAAAGTCTAAAATTTTTTATGTAATCTCGATCAATGATATGTGAGTCAAACATATAAATTCATTAGTGTTAATAAAAATACACAAATCAGATGTCCACCAAACTCTGATTATTTTACTCAACATTGTCTTGATTTGTCCCTTCTCTCTTAAAAATATTTTTTGCAACCATTTCTAACTATATTTCTTAATACAAGGTATAAGTCTCGACATAGATAAAGTAAAAGTGCTCTAAAATCACTATTCAATAGATTGAAATGGTAAATTATGCATGATAATGCAAGTTATAATCAAATCATAGAACACTTGGTGACATAGCTTAGTCATAGCAATAGATGTACTAGAATTACTTTGTAGAATATGTTATCCTATATCATATGTTTTCCTCTTCTTACAAGGTTGCAAATGCCATTTTAAATTACCAAGGCTGAACTTACTATCACATATGTAATTTGCACCACACTTCTTACATTTACATCTCTATTTTCCATCATTTTTAAGTGATAGTATATAAAAATGTCCCCATACAAATGAAGTCAATCTTCTCTTCTTTCTAGCATGTCTATTACATGCCTTGTCATCTATTTCTCTAGTTTCATTCTCCTCAACTTTTGCTGAAATAAATTTCTCTTTCTTTCTAGTGTTAGCAATATCAATAAATGTACTAGAATCTTCCATTTAAATAGAGAAGTTTACAATGAGTAATTGATAAATGATCAATCAAATAAATAATATCAATGATATCAAACTAATGAATAATACATAACCCACCAGACACCATCACACATTAATTTTAATGCTTTTTTAAAAGAATTTAGTGCATTGTAACAAGCTCATAAGAATAACATCTTATAAAATTGTATACTTAAATGCCCATGTAACTTTTATTAGAAAACACATCAAACATTTGAAATTTGAAGGTTTCAAACTAAATTATTGTGCCTGCCGACCTAATCATATTTCTAAAATTTTAAACTACTTAAATCAAAAGCAAAGATGATAAATGATTTTATTTGTGGCTTCTCAATACAAGATAAACAAAATGCTTTTACAATTACAATCTATAAAACATGTACCTTGGAACACATAAAGAAACAAAAAAAAAAGGACCAATCGACCAAATTGTTGTAAGGGCCAAACCCTAGTAAAAGAAATATTGTAGGTGTAAGGCGTCAAATAAAATAAAGAAATGTTGTGAAGGTCAAACACATTACTTTCACTTTGAGTTTCAAATTTCCTTAAAGTTAGAAATAGTAGCTTAGTGGCAACCCCAAACAACCAAACACAAAAAGCTCAAAAGCCGAACACATTAGTTTTAGTGTTTTACTTTAAGTTTTTTTTTTTTTAAAATAATCAAATAGAGAAGCTTTAGTGGCATCCCCAAATGACCAAACACAAATAACAAAATTCTTTTCTAAGCTTTCAAGTATTTCAAAAACTTCCTATATTTTTATGCCATCAAATATTCTAAATAATGAAAATCATATACCATTACACAAACTCACAAAGCCGTGAAGCTTCCACCACTGAGGTGTGTAAAGTGCTAACCTAAAAGACTTGCAAATGCAAAGCAATGATGGGCGAGCTTTGTGGCTTAACGATTTGCAAATGTTGATGTAAAGGTGTAAAGCCTAGAGCTTTACCTTTGTCGTCGAGGTGAGTTGATGAGGGATAAGATGATAAGGTCAAGCTTTGAGAAGCCAAAATGCTGAATAGCAAATTAGGTTAGGTTATTAATTGCGAGTCAAGACTTGAGATATCGGAAGGTTTAAGGCCACAAATTTAAGAGCCACCTCTGGGTCAATTTGAGTCACTTTTGGTTCACATATCAATCCAAATCAGACTTGAAATCTTAAATGCATCAATTCACGAAAACCCAACTCGAGATATTGTCAACTCAACCTCAATTTTTTAGAATTAGTTATTATTGTCGTCAATTATATATATATATATATATATATATATATATATATATATATATATATATATTTATATATATGTTATTTTCTTAGATATTTTAAAATTTTAATTTATATAATTCATAATATTCTTAATTGATCAAATATAATAGCTATTTATTTAAAAAAAATGTATGAATATTCATTTTGGAGTAAAATTTCACCACTTTTGACTACAAACTACATATTGTAGGCTTGAATATGGTTCAAAAAATATTATTTTAATAAAAAGTTGAATATGGTTCAAAGAGAGTTCAAATCTTTTACATGATTTGAATTTTATTTGAATCATCTTTTAACCTTATTCTAAGAGGATTCAAATAGAATTTATCTTATAGAAGATACAAAGAGTGTAATCCAACAACTTTGACACAACATGCTACATGGTTGATGCAATATAATGTAGTCAAAATTATTATAAGACAGGACATTTTAAGATAGATAAAATAGTGAAATCCATTGGCCATGGTACAATAGAATGTAATCAATAGCTATAGCACAATGAAGAGTAATCAAATAGTTATATCAGTAATACATGAGAATCTAAGAAGCCTTATATGGAAAAAAAGATTATAATATGAGAGTTCTCTTCTCAAATAGGAAATTCATGAAGAAAAGATAAGGAAAGAGGTCTAATGAGCTTGTGCTAATAATTATTATTTAAACTTGTATAAAATATTCATAAGAAATCATATTATGTGTTCAAGTCACTTCATATAAGGAATTTTTTATTAATCTCATAATGGGACATTGTTCACTAAGATTAATTATAGTTGAGGAGACCATTTTGAGATACTTTCAATTATTGAAGATATGTTTATATTTTGATTAGCAAGAATTAACTTGAAGAAGATATTTTGATTCAAAATTTATTGCCCTAATAAGGTAGTATATGCTTTGAAACTAGTCAAGTCACAAGACAGGATAAATCATCATAATAAAGTGAAACAACTCTCTCTCCATATGGAAATTTTATGTGATATTAATCATTAGATCATGATATAGCTAGTAGAATCTAAATTAGACATAATGGGTGATGCGTAGCGGTAAAAAATCCAACAAACATAGAAATAATAAAATTAATTTTTTTTTTTTTGTATTTGCCATCATAAGTTATCAAACTCAATATTGCTTAATTATGAATGTAATCGATCTAAACTAGCCTTGAAATACTTTTATCGTAACTATGAGTTATATCATCTATAATTAATATCATAATCTCAAATAAAAAATGGATGAATTTTATGTAATAGATCATAAAAAAAATTTTAAAGGACTTATAATCTCTAACAATATAAAGAATTATTTACATACATACCACGTCAAACTTCCATATTTACATATCTAACACCTAAAGTTAGATATTTACTTATCTAACACTTTTCTATGCTTAAAAAGGTGCATTTCACTTTTAAAAAGTGAATAAAGTGGTATTTTTGATGTGATATTGAAGATTAGAGTGTTATATATGTAAAAATTGAAGTTTAGGTGTTAGATATGTAAATATGGAAGTTTGATGTGGTATGTATGTAAATTTTCCAAAGAATTAATGCTCATTAAAGAAGGGAATGTGATAGCCTAATTATGTGTAAGTAGAGCTATTCCATTGAATTTATAGTCTTATCTAGATCAGATAACCTACCTAGTATGATAAACCCTTAGGCATATCAATGAAATTCATACCTTATATACTAAGAAACATGATGTGCATACTAGTTATTGATTCTTTGGTGAGAGACTTCAATTATATACAAAGAGAGCTATATTTTAGATCTAACCTAGTATTAGTAAGCTTTGCTATATAGCTTGTATAGAAGATTGACAGAGATTAATTTTTTCCATAAAATTTTGCAAAATCCATTTAGTTAATTTTAAAAGAAAATCTTGCATATTTGAATTTATCTTAAATTGTTTAATTAATATATTAAGATTAGCGAAAATATGTTTCCTTAAATAGCCCACTGTATTTATCTGATAACCATACTCAATAATGAATAAAAGAAAAGGCATCACATAAAATTATAAATTAATTATAAAATAAAATAAAATAGAGTGTTGTGATGATGATAAACAAATAAAATTTATATCAATGCAATTAGGTAATTACTTATACATGCTCATATCTAATCAAAAAGAAAAAAAAAATTCTATAAATGTTAAAGGAGTTTTTTGTTATTAAACAATAGTTAAAGAAGGGTTAAATAAGGTTGGATAATATCTAAATAAGGTTAAAATAGAAATTAAATTTTATGACCAATCTTGTTGAAAGTTTTGCATAGATTGAGAAGCATGAGAGAGAGAGAGAGAGAGAGAGAGAGAGAGAGGAGATACCTATCTCTAACTCAATCATTCATTCAACTGAGGTCTTTAATTGGTGGGGGGAGCAGCATCAAGCTCTTTAATCACAAACAAATCCAATCTTAAACAATAATTAACTATTCTGTAATTACTTACTCCCATTGATAAACTCCAAAGCGCACAAGGATGAAGTGAATTTTTAAAATGTTCATATTTGTTAAAAGTGTGATTCTGTATTAATTTTTATCCATATTTGTTATAATTGTAACTAAAATATTGCAGCAGTTAGCCACATTATTTATCTTTTGGGGGCAATTACATACATATCGCTTAATTGCTATATATTTATAAACTAGCATTTTACTTTAATTTTTTTAAATTATAATCTAAATTTAAAATTCATAATAAAAGTTTAGTTTATTTTTTTATTTTTATAAAGTATTTAATAATTTTAATTGTAAATACTTAAATAGATAAATTTTATAATTAAAATATTATATTTATAAATATATATTAGTTGAATATCACATGCGTAATTACTTCTTACCTTTTTACTCTTTTAGCATAATTTTATATGATAACTGAAAATTATAGTGCGGAAGTTTTAGTCACCCAGAAATACTTACAGTTCAACAAAAGTTGGTAAGGTCAAAAGGTGGTCAGAGATTAAAATGTCATATATATATATATATATATATATATATATATATATATATATATATATATATATATATATATATATATATATATATATATATATATATATATATGATGAAAGAAATTATTAAGTATGTCAAGATTTTTATTATGTACTGATATACACAATATGTACTTAAAATACTTGATCTATTTTGGTAGCATTGAAAGGTGACATGCAATTTTGTATAATATGCATATAATCATACAAAACATACCCAACATCTGGTATGCAAAATGAAGTATTTAAAATATTATTATATGAATAAAATATTGGATTCATATATTAGCATAAATGAGGCATGTAAGCATATATAGAAGGAAAAAAGTATTTAGTATAGCTATAAGTGAGATTTATCATGCAATAAGTTGAAAATCTAGTATAAAATACATCCCAATAGGAATATTAAATGCAAAGGCTAAAAATATTTTTAATTGATGATATGCACAAGAATTTGAATTCTTATTTAAATAGATATAAAACTATAGAATTTGGTGGAGTAATGACTATCTCAACTAATATTATAAACAGATCATCAATTGTTAAGGCGACTTTAAAGAAGATGACTACCATAAAGACATGAGAATCTACTTGAACAACTAGACCTTGCTAGCTTTACTCAAGCTAGTCTTTAAACATAGTGAACTCTTCTATTGAATGTCTAAGAAATATAAGCTATGAACAATAAATAGGAGCATTTGTCTTGTTGATTTTATAATGCTTCTTAGCTTTTAAATGCTTTATTCTTAGCTTCATCAATGCCTTAAACAACTTCTTAAGTGTAACCCTCATAAGTGATAAACTTCTTAGCTTTAGCTTTTGTTCTTCTCATTCTTATAACAACTTATATTTGTTTCTTCCAAATCAATCAATCTGATTAGTAAATCATAATCTTCTTTTTTATAGGTCAAGAGAGTATTTCTCTAGCTTTGGCTATAAAAGTGAAAATTTCCACATGTATCATCAACTCATAAGCATTAGTTGGAAAGAATTGAGATTCATTAGTAATTCCTGATTGTGTAGCTTTGTTGGTTAGAGAACCAGAGTCAATTCCTTTGTTTAATTTTCTTGCTTGTTAGTAAGCTACTCACGAGAGTCTGCTAGGGAGATACTGGAGGAAGGAGAGGATGACGTCAAGTTCGCATAAGCCCCCCTTTTTTAAAAAAAAAAGTTTCTTCAACGAGAGAATAATTCTTCAAAAGAAAGTAAGCAAGCTTTCTCTACATAGACATCCACAGATCAGTTCAAAGAATATTAAAAAATAAGGGAGTTTCCAAAAGAACAAAGAAAGAAATCGATATGATACCAGCTCATCTGAATAGGATACCATCAATTATAGCTCTATCATCCATGTGATATACTCAAAAGATAAAACCAAACTGAAAAAGACGCATAACCGTTTGTTTTTAATAGTGAAATGACTCGTGAAAACATCAGTCAATTAGTTTATTGTCATGATTGTTGAGACTAGTAATTCAGAACTTGTCGCAAGCAACTCGCTCAGTTTGCAGAATCGGATTAGCCCTCAGCTTTCGAAGAATCGAAGTTCCACCATTGCCTCTTGATGCTTTGGAGAGTACCAAAAGGAGGCCTTTGCAGATCCCAGAACTTTAAGAGCCCAGTCAATGGCGAAAACTGGAGTCAAATACTCACCATTCTCTGAATCCAATAATATTCTGGAATCGTCTGCTGATGTAACAAACACCATTAGTCAAACTTGATGTTATCGTCTGCTGACAGGGGAATATCTGTATTGTTCCCTGGGTTAATTTTGATCTGGATTACCTGTATGGCAGCCCTATCTGCTGCTTGGAAATGCTACTCTAAACGATTTTTCTGGATAATTTTTTGGGTTGTTTGTTACAACTGGATGCATTGCGTTAGGCCTTGCAGCCTTTTTTCTCTGCGAAAGATTTCTGGATTGTTTTCGGCCCCTACTTTCATCATGCATTGGTTTTGCTATTTTCTAATCCCACATTTGGAAAAGTTTCCTTTGGCTGTGAGTAATTGTTATCCGGTTTACTGCTTGTGGATGCAATTCTTCTTTGGTGATTATGGTGCTTATATTGTCCTTTTATCTGGATCGATTTCTGATATGAATTATCTGGAAAATTTTTCTGCTTATGGCTACGAATCTGCTTGGAACTGCAGACCTAAACGATTTTCCTGGAAACTTGTGGCTGATGTTCCTACTAACTGAATGTTCATATGGGAATTGCAGCTCTAAGTGCATTTGCTGGGTTTATACTTTGGTTAGTTGTTACATTTGGCTGCTGCACATATTACCTTACTGCATTTTGTCACTTCGCATGATTGCTGGGTTGAGTTGGGCTTTCATTTTTCTGCTTATGGCTGCAAATCTGCTTGGAACTGCAGATCTAAATGTTTTGTGTTTTTTTTTTTTTTAGAAACTTGTTGCTGCTGTTCCTACTAACTGAATATTCATATGGGAATTGCTGCTCTAAGTGCTTTAGCTGGGTTTATACTTTGGTTAGTTTTTTTTATTTGCATATATTACCTTCTTGCTTTTGTCACTTGCATGATTCTTTGGGTTAAATTGGGCTTTCATTTCTTTAATATGTTGGTTATGCTGCCTTCTCATCTTTCGGTTGGAAAAAGCCATCCTGGCCGTGAATATCTCTTCCCTGTTTGCTGCTTATGGTTGACGATCCCATCAGCTGATTATGATATTCTCACTGGATTACTAACTGTTCTCTTATATGGTTCGTTTCATGACGAATTACCTATATGGCACCCCGAATCGCTATTGGTATTGCTCTAAATGCAATTGGATCGTATTTTGGATGTTTGTATTTCATTGTGTCTGAAATACAATGCTTTTCTTACCACTTGCTATCCCAAGGTCATTTATAAGGGGAGGATTTCACGACTTTTTACGATATATTCTATTGGGATGGTGTTAATCTCGAGTTGAGCTTGATTAGGATTGCAGGTTATAAAGCTCACTTGTCTATCAACAACTGGATGTTGCCTTCTCTCAGGTTTGTTGGCTATGATGGCGGTGGATCTCACTTCCTATTGGTGGTAGTAGCTCTGTGATGCTTATCACGAAGTTGGGATGCTCATACTTGCCCACTTGTCAGGATTGATTGAGCCTTTTCTATCACATTTCCTTAATATCATTCTCACTTTATGGTGTTTTCCTCCACTTATTGTCGGCATTACCTTAACTGCTATATCTTTTTGCTGCTCTCTTATTGTTTTGCAGGTTTGCTCCAGTTACTATTTTACTTTTAATTGTTTTAATGCTTTCTTTGGATTTTGGATGTATTTAGATTGGGATTTTCTCCTTAGGTTGATTGTAGCTCTTTGAGCGATAGTTACAGTGTAATCCCTTTTAAGGATCTTGCTTGTTTTTTGTGTGATAAAATACCATCATGGGATTTCCTTAAAAAAAATAAAATAAAATAAAATAAATAAATAAATAAATAAATAATAATAATAATAATATTTTGGAATCAAAACGGAAGCTGAAGGGACCAACGATCTGCAAATGAATTGAAAAAAGTTATTTAGGATGACTGAATCTAACTATCAATGATGAAAAAGAAAAAAAAAATTTGGAATGACAAGGGCAAATTGTAACAAGGGCCTTGCAGATAAAAGACCTTATTGAATCAGGGTTCTCATTTTATTGAAATCAAAGTATAGGTCCCACTATTTTTATATTGGGCTGCATAATAGATCCACATAGAGTATCAAGATTTTCATTTTGTTTTCAATTTCGCCCTTACACGGAATCTAATCATATTTAGCTTAAAAATGGTCTTATTTAATATATTTATAAAATATTTATTTATTATATATATATATTTATTCCTTTCTTTATTTATTTATTAAAAATTATTTATTTATTTATTTATTTATATTTTTATATTTTTTATATTTTTTTTGTTATTATTATTATTATAGACTTATATAATATAAATATATATATATATATATATATATATATATATATATATATAATTAAAATATTTTATAAAATTATTTTTAAATTATATATTTTAAATATTTTAAATTATTTATATAACATACAAATATTTATATAATTTAAATATATAAATAACTAAATAAATTTATAAATATATATATAATTACTTTATTTATAAAATTTATAAAATATTTATATAATATATTGTCTTTATATAATAAATAAATAAATAAATAAATAACAAAATATTTTATAAATATATAAATAACTAAATATTTATATAATTTAATTTTTTTATTTATTTAACTAATTATATATTTTAAATAAATAAATGTTTTTAAATAAATAAATAACTAATTATATATATATATATATAAATAACTAAACTAAGTATTTTTAAATTATATATTTAATTATATATATATATATATATATATAAAAATAACTAAATATATAAATATTTAGTTATTAAATATTTTATAAAAAATATTTTTAAATTATATATTTTAAATATTTTAAATAATTATATTAATTAAAAAAATTAATAAAACCTCTCTCTCTTTCTCTCTCTCTCTCTCTCTCTCTCTCTACATAAAATCACGAAAAATAATTTGATTAACTAAATTAGTTTTTGAATAAGTTTTATCATGGATTCAAGAGGGGATTGGAATTAATTAATTTGGTTGATGTAGATTTCATTGGGAAAGTTCAACATTTTTCTAAACTAAGGGATGAGAACCCAGAGGTATAAGAGGTTCCAGAACCTTGCTTATTTTAGGATGATAAATATGAGGTTCTACAACCAAAATTTATGGTGTTGGCCACACTTACCCATGAATGAAATATATAAGATATCTAATAGAATGACCTATAATTCTAAACCTATGAATAGCATAAGCATACTAATAGTGTATAGAGATAAAAGCTAATTGTTAAATATGGAGAGAGAAACACTTCTTAGCAAAGTCACCAAAAATTCTATGGTGGTTTAAAGCAAGACACCACAAAGTTTTGAGGGTTTTATTTAAATGATCGAATTTGACATTAAAGAATAATATATTACTTTAAAAAGTGAAAATATCATTCTATAATGTATTCAACCAGTCAATAAGGACTCCAAAAGCTAATGGATCTGCATGTCTTAAAAATTTTCCCTGTACTACATGATTGGAAGTAAGACATGATTTATTTTAATTTAGGTTACAAATTCCCTACAAAAGTGAGTCTTTATAGTTAATTACATCCTAAAAAAGATAATCACCTAAGAAAAATCTTAATTAAAGTAGTGGATGATATCTCTATAGATTTTAATGTTTGAGATTAAGATTATTTAGCTAAGAATCAAATGGGATAGATCAAGTTAGAAAAAAAGAATTCAAGATCAAATGAAGAAAGAAAGAAAGTGCTTGGATATTGAAAAGCTCAATAAGCACTTCAACATGTTCTATGATGGGCTATTTTTTTTGAAATTGAGATTTATTTCGATTCAATTTGTTCTTTTATTAGAGTATAGGATTTATATCTCAACAATATAAGATTATTAAAGCCTAAGAGGTGAGAACGTATCCCATAGAAAGGAGAAACAAGTTGCATTGAATTCTATGGCTAAAAGGCATTACCGATACAAATCAAAGCTCAACCTAATAAAACAAAAGAAAAAATAGGACTCATAAGTTTATTCCTACCAAGGAGTTGAAATTAGGCCCAACTCTTTTAGACTTACAACACGTATGGAAGGGTTCCCAGCTAACCTACTTATGCTTTAAAATCATGAGTTTAGTCTTATAAATGTGCATGATAGGTAAAGTTATTATTTAATTAAGATGGGAATCTAGAATCTACACTTACTCATTATGCCTAAGATAATGTTTGGTATGAAATACTTTTAACTAATGCAATAATTTATCAATTTTATTTATTTTACTTAAATATTTAATTTATTTTAAAGGATTTGGCTATGCCATCATGCCAACATGCATGTACTAATTGAGAAGGTTAGCAACTAATCATAGTTAAGTAGTCTTGCTTAGAAAGGGGGTCATCTTCACTAGTTAGATACCCCTTATGTGTAATGGCTAAAGTGTTGAAGCAAGGGGGAAAGAGAATATGGCTCCCATCAAAGTTCAATCAATCTTTAGCTTCATAAGCTCTACAAAAAAGGGGATGGCTCAATTCGACTTCCTAAAGCCTAATAAAGGTTTTAGGTGAGAGAATTCCTCTTTCAAAGTATGGGTGCTTGGTTTGATCAAGGTTGTGGGTGACTAAGGGGTTGTTAGTAATTATTTTTTCTTTCATGAGATTTAGGGCTTGGGATCACTTGATGATAGTTGATGGAGTGCTGGTGAGTATTTTAGTGGTTGATCCCCTTCTAAAGTTGCTTAGATTGATCACCCAAGTTAACTAAGATTTGGGCATGGTTTCAAAGGGTCTTTGGGTCAATCCCTTAGCTAGAAATGGGTGGGGCTAACCAATGGGAAGCTCCTAAGCTAGCTTGACAAGCTATGTTGACAAAACCAAAGTTTATAAAATGTGATTTGGCTCTATTAGAGGCTCTATCCTACTTAAGCAACTTTGGGTAGTTGAGGGAGCACAAAATAAAATTTAGAGTGAGATAAAGGGAATAATATAATTTGCTAATTTAGGATTTTAATCTTATTTAAATCTTTAAATTAGCTTACACTAAGGTTAACTTTTGGTCAAGATCACTTGAGAAAACTATTAGGGACTTAAGAAGTTGACTAGCCAAGTTTAGTTTACTTCAAACCTAACTTGGTTGGGTTTGGCTCAAGGTGACCATTTAGGTCAATTTCGGTTTGATTGGTTTAATTATTTAAATTGGCCAATTGGGCCTAAAGTGCTTTTAAGTTAAGTCCAACTAATGATTTTAAATGATTTGGAATGACCCAATTGGTTTAATTTAGGTTTAATTTGATTTTCACTTAGTAGCATTTAATTGAGTCAATTTGGATCAAATGATCCAATTAGCCAAATTGAGTCCAAATTAAGCATGGATTATGATTAATTAAGCTTAATGAATGACCAAAGACTACTAGGGAAAATTTAATTTGATTTAAATTAGGTTTAATTTGGTTGAATTTATTAGAATTCAATTGAACTAATTTGGGTAAAGTAACCCAATCAACTCAATTGTGAGTTAGTTAGATTCATATAAGCTCTAATCTTAGAACAATTAAGTTGGATTTGATATTAATAATCATTTAGTTTGATTTAGCTTTTTAGATTAGAGGAGGTTAATTTTAATTTAGTTTGAGTCATAATGGGCCCAATAAAGCCTAAATGACTTTGGTATTGGGTATAATGTTAACTAATCACTATGAGAGTTTTCTAAGAATCCCTGTGGGAGAATTCTATGATAGGCTTGAATCCTATAGACTAAGGAGCATGGTATATCAACCTCATTAAAAAAGAGGTCAACACTCACACTTATTATTTATGGGCCACATAATCTAAAGGAAAAAAAATAAATGTACAGTTCTAACTAATAAGAGATGATCTTTATATTTATGGGAAGAAAATATGCTTACATATAATGTGCCAACAAAATAAAATTTTTATATGAGATAGCACTTATGTAGACAATTGATGATTTTCAACATATGGCATGTTACATGTTGAAGCAGTGAAAAAGTTAGCTTGTTCATTTGTATGGAGTTATCAAATGCATTTACAATGAAACATGATGAAAAAAATTGTGATTTGACAATCATCAATATATTTTTATCTACTAATCATCCATTCATAAAAAAATGCATTCTTAAAGAATAGAGTTGAGAAAAATAGCCCACCACCATGACTAACTAAATATTATTTATAATAGAACGTGTAAACAATATAAAAAAATTATTGAGTTTTAATGTTATGAGAGAGTATGCTATAATATTATGGCATTTATAATAACTAAACAAAGTAAGTATTTATTTATTTTTGGATTTAATATATTATTTGATAAATGTATTTCATCATAGCTTAGATGTGATTCCCATTAAGAAGATTTTTTATAATATATTCAATATTATGATGGACATAAAAAGACAAAATAAAATATTTCATGGAAAAAATGAACTTAAAGACTAAAAAGATGGAAGCTAGAGATAGTGAAAGTAGGAACTAGGGGAATTATAAAGCCTAAAGTCAAATATATACTAGCATTAGAGGAAAGAAAAACTATATGCGAGTGGGTTTAATCTAAGATGTCGGATGGGTATTAATCTAAGCTATTATAATGCTTTGATAATAGATCATATAAATTATTTCAATTAAAGAGCTATGATTGCCATAATTTTATGGAGTATTTACTATTGATTGCATTTACCACATTATTAGAAGGAATTTAGAATCATTCAATTAAATATACTATTCTTTTAAGGATTTATAGTTAGTATATTTAAATAAAGATTTATTGATGTAAGGTGTGAGAAGAACATTACAATGTTATTAGGAGAATTAAAGTAAATCTTTTCACCTAAATGTTTTGACTTGATGGAGCACTTACTAATACATCTACCATATAGGAAAATAGTCGGTTAGTTCAATATCATTAGATGTATTTATTTAAAAAGTAAAAGTAGTTACCATTTTCTTTCTTTCTTTCTTTGAGCTTGAAAACCTATGAATAACTTTGTAGATCTTTGAATAAAACTATGAGGACTATGAAGAACAATGCCTATTGAAAGGGTTATACTTATGAAACATAGCTCAATCAAAATACTACATATTTCTACTCTTGTTATTTTGACCCTAATACATAATATACCAACAAGAGTAGCAATGAAGATATCAATAGTGGGGACAAAGCTCATTCTTTATTTGCAAATTTTCAAGTAAATGGTAAACCTACAAGTAAGTGCATATCTTATTTATCTAATGAAAAGCTAACTACATTAATATTATATACAACATTTGAAAAACATTTCGTGACACTATGAGACTTTAAAATTTTTAAATAAATCTAATATGTAATTATAGATAATTTGTTATCATGCTAGAAATATTTGATACAAACACAATCAATATAAAGATTGAAGAAAAAAATTTCAACTTGGTTTAGGCCATATGTAATTTCAATTTTGCAAAATTTTATGTTAAGAAGATGGTATTGCAAACAATTTAAAGTAATAATCATTTTTTAAGTTCATAATCCATTTAATGTAGTTGAAAATTTGAAATTATATGATTTGATGTAGATGAGATAAATTATGACATGGCCTATATTTATGATTAATAAATTCAAATTTTAATTATTTTATGGGATGAAAAGAGAAAAATTGAAAATAATGTGTTAAAGGGAATACTCATGCAAATAATAAAGGAGACTACTATAGAATTTTATAAGAGTTAGTGAAGTTAATATCCTATGAAGCATGAGAGAACTGTATTTTTATTCAATTTTGATTGATTTGACCTTATTTTGAATTGAGGCACAAGAGTTCATAACATGTATGAAATAATGGAAATCAATTGAAATAGAAGATATATGAAGTATGATCTATTCATACTAGCTCAACAAGCATCTTAAGTGTACTATACAAGATATTCAAGTAGAATGAAAAGTTAAGCTAGACTAGTCTATTGTTATTAAAATTAAATCAAGAGGAAGAACATAATTAAAAAAATATTATTAGAATTGTTCATCATGAGGAAGAAATGTCATGTTTTATAGTCTATTTTTTTATAACAAATAACTAGCTTGCTGATATGAATGCTACATATGAGGAATATAAATTTTTTTAATTGAAAAACACTCATGAAAATGATGAAAAAATATAGATTAAAATGAACAAGATTTAAAGGTATTTGATAAATAGTTAGATGAAGAATCAAATTGGCATGCTAGTGTTTATATATATATATATATATATATATATATATATATATATATTCATATTTTGATATGGATGAACTAATACCTATCTATCTATTTCTTATAGATGGCTTCTAAAGGTGAAGATAATCCTCCCTAAAGATCTAATAAATTTTTATAAGTAGATTTACTACTTGTAATACTATTGTGTGTACTAACATTTTTGTTTATACAGTTAAATTATTTAGACAATTCAAAAATCGAGAGATATATTAAGGAGAAAAGTTAATGATTTATACATTATTATAAAGAAGATTCTCATAGAAGTTTGTGACATGTGAATTTGAGAATTTAAGATTAGAAGTTTCATTTAATAAAATTAGTATATTTAATAAGTGTTTAGTTTTAATTTTATTTTATAGAAAGAGTCCACATGGCTAACCCCCAATTATGACAAATAGGAATACATTTTGAATAATGACACTGTACTCACTTGATGGACATAGTCACAAACATCAATAAGCCTAGTGAGAGGCCCGAATAGATTGGGGAGCTAAGGCAGACTTCTGTGTAGCTTGGGGAAACCTAAGGTACTCTCAGAAGAGAGAGAAAAGTAAATAAAATTAGGCTTCTAAGGAGGCATGGGAGCTCACTATATACTAGTGGCTCAATTCTTCATAAATTTATAATTATAATATGATTTGATTACTCAAATTAATAACTTTAAAATGGATATTGTAGAAATATATATTGGGATGAGAACCTACAATGGTAAACACCAATGATAGCAAGATCATTAGGTTGATAGTAAATCCCAATAAATTTATGTGAGTATTATATTTTTAAAATATTATGATATTATAATATTTCTAGTTATTATTTCTATCAAGGATCATTTGTAGGATGAATATGTATGCTTTGAAGATATTCGAAGTCAAACATCTAAAGGGGTGTCATCTTTATATCAATATGATTTTAATTTGTAGTGGCAAGTAGTTGGAAGAAATAAGCAGGGCTAAATTTATGAGCTAGATTCTCAAAGCAGATTATATGATGTTCGGTCCTCCCAAACACCATACTCATGCTCAATAAAAAGTGTCATTGAGGAGATGTTATTTTCTTATTATGTTATAATTGTATGACTTAGACAAATTTATATTATTTTGTAATAAATTATCCTTTTATATTATATAATCAGTTTTAAGTTTATTTTAAAATTATGAAGAAATTCAGTTTTTACCTCTGTATATTTATGGATTGATTATAATGTGATGAGCTAGTTAATACAATGTATTGTGATGTGAATGAATATGGTAGGTGTAATAAACAGTTTTTTTTTTAATTTATGTTATATGTTTCAAGCATATTTTTTGTTCGCAAATTTAATACTTCTCATCAATCAATGAAATGATAGTGAAAAAATCATTAGGATTTTCATTATGTTTTGGTGGCATATCACTATAAGAAAATGGCTGCATTCTAGTGGCCATTTAAGTAGGAAACTAAAAAAAGTCAACTAAAAAAAATTTTGGCAAATTTTTAATGGGAAAAAATGTGCTAAAATTTACTTTTAGTAACATAATTTTCTACTTGAATCTATTTTCAGTAAGCATTCAACACCACCTCTGCTTACATCACCATCATGTGAGTGTTCATCTATTATATCTGTCTTCTGACCACCTCCTTAATAGTACTATCTTATATGTTTGAGGAAGGAGTCTGGGATGCCTAGACATTATATGTTATTGCCTGTAAGCCTAACCCATAAATCCTCCTCTTCTTCTTTGCTCCAACAAGTTGAACCGTCATGCTATAATGATGACTCCCATGACTAACTCGAATATCCCTCAAAGTCATGCACTCATCCTATAAAATTCAACAATAGTAATAGTATATTGACAAAATATTAAATTATAATTTATTTAAAAGAATTGTACTCAATAGACTTGTTAGGATTTATTGTCGACCCATTGATGGTCTTATTGGCTCTAATGAGTACACATGTGTAGCCTGATAGCATAGACTCCCTTCCTATCATCTATTTTTTCCATTAAAATTATAGTTATTAATTTAAAAAAATAAATTATATAATAAATATAAAATTAAAATATATGCTAATCATTCTCACCATATGCATTGTATTCTTAGCTGAGCCACTAATATGAAGCGAGCACTCTATACCCTACATTGATTTGCCCATACTTCCTTCTCAATCTACAAGAGGTTAGAACCTCTCATTAGACTTATGGACGCCTGGAACATATTTCACAAGAAAGTAGATGCCCATCTCTCAAAAAGTTCTCTATATCCTATCATAAGACTAAAGGCGGCCAAGTCTGTATAAAAATATATACTATTAAGCACATGTTAAACAAAAGTATTTATTAAATAAAAAACTTCTAATCTTGAATTCATTAAACTATATGTCACAAAATTCAATTGATATGTTCTTCCAAGATACATATGAAATATCAAATTTGCTCTTAATAATTTTATAATTTTATAAATGGACTACTTCGAAGGCTAAACCTACATAAATACAAATTATTAGTATACAAAAAATATTAGAAGTATTAACCTTAGTTAAAAAATAGCAAGATACTTATGTATCTCTCTTAGGCTCAATATAAATATGTGAATCTATTGAATTAGATTCTCCTAAATTCCTCAACTTAGTAGAAGTGGATGGTATTGTATGATGGGTGGGTTGTGGTGAAGGGTGGTAGGGAGTTGCGTGTATGTTGTATTGTAGTACAATTATGAGTTAGTATAGGGTGTTGTAGGTGTAATGGATATGAAGTAAATGGGTAAAAAGATGTAGTTTGTATCAAGTTAGGTGAGTGATAAGATGGATTGGGCGCTAATGGGAAGGCATGGGCAAGGGTGGTGGCGATCGTAACTGCTAAATACTCATGTGGACTAACAATAGTCTTCTTCTTTTTTTTTTTTTGCTAAACATAGCAAAAACCATATCATCAAGGTGACTCATCTCTACCTCTAAAATCCATCCATATGCAAGTGAAAAAAAAAAGTATTTAGACATGTTAGAAAATAATATAGCCAATGTAGAAAAAGATAAGGTGCTGTCACAAAAAAATTTAAGAAGAGCAACTTAATTAGTTTCTTCCTCTAATGCCTCATCAAATATCTCCAACTCTTCCTTATCCTCTTCTTTGTTTTCTTCAGCTTCATCATGTGAGAATTCTTTACTAAAAAAAAATTTCCTCATTTAAATTAATTATATTAGTTAAACTAGCCATTTAATTGATATTAGAAATGGTCTACAAGAATCTAAATATTTTCTTCTCTTGAAGAGTGATGTCAATAGGATTTTTTCATTTCTCCTCTTTTGTTTGGCTTAGCTTTAATTATAATAGAACATTCAAACTTCTCTTTTATTGTACCTAGATATGCCGCCTGACTTGTTTGTTGAGCTAGTACAAATGGACCATACTTTGAATACCTCTTATACCATATGGATAAAGCTAGGTACTTCAATTCTTCCATACATTTTATATACTCTTGTACCACAATTAGGAGTTGGGTTAAACTAATCATAGTTAAATAGAATCAAACTCTCTCATACTTTTTAGGATATTGCAACTAAACTATCTTTTGCAAGACACCATTATAGTCTCTAGTAATTAGAAAAAAAATCCTAATTAGTGCAGAGCTAATTGATGTAGCATATGAGTGTTAACATGTGGTGCATACTCTCCATGAGATGCCCAAATCCAATAGTTAGGTCAAAATCCCCTTTGATACACCATATAATTCATATATAAATATCAAATGAATGCCTAATAAATCACCTAACTCATTTTCAAACTTTCAAACAAGAAGTTTGATATTTCATGCATAATATTTAATCAATACTGAACATTCTGGTGAAATTAAAATATTTTTCCCTTTTATTGTTCCAAACGAAACCTCTTATGGCTTTAGCTAATATGTTAACTTTGTACAATCAATCAGCCACACCAGCTTCTCATGCAAATCACTTGCCCTCAACTTGATAGGAATCACACTTACACATTTAATGGAATAAAGAACACATGAATCATATCAAACACTCCTTATTGTCTCTAGATAGCACCATTTAGAAAACATAATTATCATATGTACACCTTCTCATTGAAGACATCAACCTTGAAAGTTTCCCTCTACTAAGCTCAAACCAACTCGGATGATTGGCCAACATCAGCTGTGATCGAAGATATCCTTCTTGGCACACCGAGCTGCCGTTCCAACTCGATGACTTCTTCAACTCTCCGAATGACATGATCGAGCATAAGTACCGGCCGCAAAGCGCCACTGCTGATGGCTTCATAGACACATACATGTGCTTCTGCAGCCTTATTGACATCCACTGTCGCCAACAATCCATCTGTGAATAGCTCTTGAGCTCCTGCGCAATTGTAGTTGCTTCTTAGTACAAGAAGCGATGTGCAATATGTTGCTTGTGGTGAAGCTGTAGAGGATGTACCTTTGAGGTAAGCAATGGATGCAGTGGAGTTCCGGCGGCGAAAACTAGGGCCAGTGAGAAGGGCTGGACATACTGACACCATTTTCAGATTCCTTCCTCGAGCTGCTCTCCAAGCTGCCTTCTCTGCCATCATCTTGCCCAGTGCAAACCATAGCTGAAAAGGTTTTATTCCATAGGATTAATTCAGAGCAAAATTTCCTATCATATAACTCATTCTATACAATCAATCAAACAAATGCAAATATTAACTGACGATATTGAAATATGATAGTAAGAGACCTTCTTGTCCCTACAAAGTCCTTCGTCACTCCAGCAGTTCTCGTCGACGATGAACCTGGTGAGCTGTTGATTAAGGGGCGAACTCTGTCTCCAAACGCAAGCTAACAAAGATGATGTGAAGACGCATTTTCTCACACTTGGAGTCCTCACACAGGCTTCTATCACTCGTTCTGCTGTTCTCGCTTCAAGCTCTGCCATGTATTGCTGTACAATGATATTAGAGAGAGAATTAGCAGTTTTTATTCCATAAACTAATATGCTTCTAATCGTTTATAAAAACTAAAAAAAAAAAGCTGAGAACAATGAATTTTTATAATACAATGCTGATATTGAATTGGATATATGAGAAATATAGAGAATTATGGCTTGGAAGATTCTTTAGTTAAATTTGAATGAGCGCAAGCACATCATCTCAGCCATCTTTATTCAAGTGTTTTTTCCCTCCATAGGAACTGTCAAAATGAAGGGGGATTGCGGCTTTTATAATGCCTTATTCTAAACTAATTCAAAATAGATAATTTTACATGTTGACCATCTTACTTTTTTTTTTTTTACTCTTCGAATCTACATATTTACACGTGCTCAAACAAATCATTATGAATTTTATAAAATGAAATATATAATTTAGGCTTTGGTTATAAATTTCAATATTTAAGTAATTAACTGATAGAACAAACACCTCTAAATTTAAGTATTATCGTCTACATATTACTATTATTTTATCTTTCTATTTTCATATAAAAAATAGCTGAACTTCATTATGATTACCTATTACTATTATTTTATCTTTCTTTCCATTTTTTAATTTTATTTATTTATTATTATTTATTTTTTTACAACTTACAACCATTCATGTTAATATGGAAGCTTTTAATGACGGTGACATGAATCTTTTAAAATAAAAATTCAGTAAGGGATTTTTTTATTAGTTCAAAATAAGAGAATTTTAGAAGTCTAAAATAATTATATTGAAAAAAAAAATTAAGTGGCGCAAGACATCTTAGCCTAGTGGTTAAGAGCTTTAACTTTCAGTCAACAAGTCTTAGGTTCAAGCCATTGAAGATGTATTATATGTATGAATATGTGATTAAATTTGCTCAAATATTTAAAAAAATAATTATAAAAAACATCAGATCTAACAAAAGTAATGTAATATATATATATATATATATATATATATATATATAAATAAAACTCGTTAAAATAAAAAAATATATACTTTATACTTTTATGACATTAAAGTAAAGTCTTGATGACCGTTTACTTCATTTATTTTTATTCAGATTGAAAGGGGCAGAAAAAAAGGGCCAACCATCAAATAAAATTGCTAAAGCTACTAAAATTAAGCCCAAAAAAAAAACCTGCAATAAGTTGGAGCCACGTCGATGGGCACTCATCCAGGAAAGCAGAATGCGATCATATGCTCATAAATTTTTGCCATCCAGCGGTTCAGTCAATTACTTTTTTTTCTTTAAACTTCACCGTCACATGGCACAATATGTTCGATTTTTTTTTTAAAAGATTTCTTAATTTTTTGCAAATCATTAATATTTAAAAAACATTTAAAAATAAATAAATTTCATATCATTATTTGATTAATATAAATTCTTCTCAAATAAAAAAAATGAATGTCTTCCAAATTTTATTAGACCTTCTATAAAGCGAGGTATGACATTATGAGCTCATAATTTCTCTATTTTATGGCAATTTATTAACAGCTAAGTTTTATTTATTTTTAACATTAATATTCAATTATATTTTATTCACAATAATAGCACCCAAATTTCAAATACCACATTAAAATAAATAAATAAATATATATATATATATATATATATATATATATATATATATATATATATATATATATATATATATATAGGTATCTATATAAAAAGTAAGGGATATATAGTTTATTATTTTTGCCTTGAAAATTAGGTATCAATATAAAAAAAATTAAAATGATATAAAATGATATAAAAAAAATTAAAATGATATATATAGTTTATTATTTTTATTATTTTTTTAATTTAGAGAAAAATAAAATGACCAATTCTACAAGAAGAGATTTTGGGTTATGATATATGGATAATCATAATAAATTTTAAATTCTTTGAACTTATTTTAAATTAATTAACTTATATATAACACTCATCTTAATAAAATATATCTTTTAATGCATATAAAAAGTATTATATATAAAAATATGAAAATTTATGTATTAGACACATGGAAGCATAAAAATTGAAAAATATAAATGTAAAATTTTCAATATATAGATATAATAACTTACATTGTAGCCAGAGAGACCACCAGAGTCGATGAAGCTGGAGGTGTGGAAAACACCAATACATCCATCGAATGCTCGGCAGAGACTATCAATATTCATAATGCTTGCTATGACAGTCGACATGCGCTCCTCCATCTCATCAAACATCTGCAACTCCCTTAGTTTTTCCATATCTTCTGTTTATGTAAAATTTAATTCCAAAATTAATCCATGGTTATCTTGAACTGAAATTTTGCCGGCGTTGGCGAGATGGAAACATACCTTGGTTTTCGAGGGCGAGACGGACGGAATAACCGCGGGAGAAGAGCCGGGAGACGATGGCGAAGCCCAGAAACGAGACGGCGCTGGTGACGCAGACCATGCGACTGTCGCCGGCGAATTCGTCGCCTTCCGATCTTCGGGGGGCGGCGGCCGGGCCGCGCTTCCATGGAGTGGTTCCCGTGCCCCGGAGCATCTCACGAAACTCCTCCGCCTCAGCCTCTAGGATCTCCGTACTCGGATCACTCCCATATTTCTCTGTCTTAATCTCGATCTGTTCACGAATGGATGTTTTGAAATCAGAAGCAGAGGAACAGAAGAAATAATGGGGAAGAATGGCTTATATATAAAGATAAATAAGAAGACGATAAGGTTTGCGGATTTGTACCCTAGGACAAGTGGAGGCTGGGTTCTCGCAAGAAGTCGCGAAGGGCCGAGTTGAACTGCCTCGCCGCTCCTCACGAAAAGATATATATATTTTTTTTCAATGAACTTATTATTTCCTTTTCTTAGGAAAAATTGAACGGCTGTTAAGTAGGTACGTGTAAACCTATGATATGTACGGAACCTTCAAAATATGAAGTTTGACGGCTGTTAAGTAGGTACGTGTAAACCTATGATATGTACGGAATCTTCAAAATATGAAGTTTGTTGTGTCACCCACCGTCTCTTAGCTATCTCTTAGCTCGGTTGATGGGCGAGCGTGGACGGAAACTCCTGGGTCACGTTTGATTTTTCTCCATGGCGGAGGTATCTGGGGATATCGAGGGGCTGTGCGCGTAGTGATGAATGTTTGTAGGCCAGATTCAATCGATATCTCTTGGATGGATAAAAAAAGGATTTACATACATACCACGTCAAACATCATTATTTACATATTTAACACCTAAACTTACTATTTTATAATTTTAATACCTAAAACATTCTAACATAACGATATTACCACTTTCCGTCTCTCCCCATAAGTATTCGTTAGCAACGAGACTGATGTCGATCCAGGCAATGTAACGTCGTGCAATTTATGGCGGTCGATAAAATCTCGATGGCCGTCTTATCTGCAATTTATTGGTAGGGTTTTACCATGGACGATCTCGGCGGCGATTCTATTCATTTGACTACATCGTCGCCACCCGCGATTCGTTTGCCATTGACATACAAGTATTTATGACTTAGACAATTTCACATAATTAATGAAATCATTAATTTTAAAAATTATAATTAGAATAAAATTTATTTTATTTTTGGATTGAAGAAAACTCCTTCATTTATACGTATAAATATAATGTATTCCCTTCTTCTAAATTCATTATTTTCATTTGCCTTAATTTTCTCGTAGAGATTCTGCAAGTTCAATTGCATTTCAAGTAAGATTTAATATTTTCATTTATCACTTATACTTCAATTTCCCTTTGAGTTTTGATTCAAGCTTGTTTATGTAAGTCTTGGTGTTTTAAATGATTTTCATTTAAAATTTTTAAGTCTCAATTTCTAAAATTCGAACATTTCAAGATTTAGATAATCCCCAAGTAGAAACTTGGTATTTTGAACTTTTCGATTACTCTAATGAACTTAACGGCGGTATCTTCATTATATATCTTATATTTATACCCATGGGCATTAACAGTCTTTGATCACTTGCATAAAAAAAGCGTATATGTAATTTCAAATCATTCAAATTTCATTTTAGATTATTTATTTTCAATGTGCTTGATTTTTTTTAAATGAATCTTGATTCTTCCCCCCTTTTTGAAGTCCAAAATTTAAATCAAAATTTTGGCAATATTCCGACGTCATCCAGGTGTACATCTCAAGCTGTTTTTACTGCTTCGGTCGTAATGATAAGCGGCATGTCTTCTGAACCATAACCATGTCTTTCACTACTATGCTAATGGGCATTAGCGAATCTTCGATCACCCGTAAAAGCTATGAAATATCTGTTCTTTTACATTCAAGCACCTCCCACTACCTCGCAACAATAATAATTTTAGTTAAAGCAGAATTGAATAAGAGATATTAGAGTGTTGATTATTTGGATTAAATAGGTGAAGAAAATGCTAAAAACCCAGAGAAGAACCTGTCTGCTGACGGTGTTCTTTCTCGATTTCCGTCATTTGCAAGGAAGGAAAAAGAGACTGTTTGGATGAGGGGTAAAAACGAAAACCAGAAGGACCGCTTAATGGCGGTGTTGCTTCCGGTTTTCATTTGAGAAGAAAAAAATTGTTTGGCTGCAATGATAGTGAAATACCAGAACCAGAAGAACTCTTCTTTTCGATTTTCATCGTTTGCAAGGAAGGAAAGAGGGGCTGTTTGGCTGCAGGGGTAGTAGAAATGCCGAAAACTTAGAAAAAACCCCGCCTAATAACGATGTTGCTTCTTAGTTTTCATCGTTTGCAAGAAAATTGCTTTAAGGTCCAACTTGCAATCCAAATTAACAGTTGAAACAATATTCTGCAACGTGGGGACAATAGCAGACGGATGCTTGGATAGATCAACCAGCTGGCTCCCCTTCGAGCCCTGATCCGCCATACACCTCTCTAAAACCTGTGTGTGTAGATATATTAACTAACCAAAAAAGGGAGCTGGTTTAGTAAAGCCATGTACCCACTCAGATTCATAATCAATCGTATACCTTATGTCCCTAATCCTAATCTGATCTGCGATCTTCCAAGACAAAAAAAAAAAAAAAAGAATTAGACCTTATAGTAAGTGATCAAGAAAGAACGCTCCTTGACAACAGAAAACGAGTCAGTTTATTGGGGAGGAAAAAAAATCTGTCCGAACAGTTTTTTTAAAAAAAAGGGTTCTTGAGGAGACCGAGAAAGACACGAAAGGAGTGGCAAAAACAAATATTTCCTTGGGGCTCTCAGCTCTTTGGATTGATCGGAGGCGATCGATACTCAAGAACTCAAGCAGAGACTATAGAGGAAGCAGATCCGTGATTTACCTGGTTCGACGCACGAAGCGACGTGTGAGGCTGCGACAGAATGGGTAGGAGCAAACGTTTTGGAGGAGTACGGCTTGCGGGATTTCTTTTCTGGACGAGCGAGCAGAGGAAAAAAAGAAAAAAAACAAAACTCTCCCTTTTCGGCTGTCCTGAATCGAGCAAATAGCGCCTTGCCCTTTTTTTTTTTTTTTTTGGCTATTCGTTCGATTAGGAGAATGATAGGGATGGAGGATAGTCTTAATCAGAGCTTAATTATCCTTCCAAATCAAGTTGAGCTGGATTTGAAAATTTTGAATAAAATTAGTTCTATTTTAGAAACAATTTATAAGCAGATTTCTTTGAATTAATTTTGAAATAATTTAAATATTAAAAATTAAATAACATGATGTATGGAGATGGACATGATATGATATAGACACATGATACATTTATTATTGAAAATAGAAGATATAGACAAACATAAGACAATATAATAAATTTTATATCTTACCAAATATAAATAAACATTTATTTTGAAATGAGCATATATACTCATTTATAAATAAATTTAATGATTTTAAATTTCGATTCATTTATAATGTTTATCGAATTCTGTGGAGGGGGGATGATTCGGACAGTAGAAAAATAAGGAGGAATGCTTTTATGGAGCAAATATTACGTGCGGAGTCCGCACCGTGCGGACGCCAATCAGTGGGCTCCGTTTTTTTTTTAAATTAAAAAAAAAAAGAAAAATTTTGATTGGAGTCCGGAATCCGGACTCCGCACGTAATAATTTTTTGCTTTTATGAGGCTAATGTGATCCTGAGGGAAATTCGGACGATAGTCTTTGGTTTTGCGATGGCATTCTGAGCCACTGGACTATAAACGGTAATGGCAGTTAAGACACCGACATTTGTTTCTTCTTTATGTAAAGTGCGGAAGTAAGCACTGGGGCACGCGTCCTGGCCTCCGCCCTACCTATGATGAGACTTTGCAGAACATGAGGAAGAACCTGTAATTATCTGAGAGTTCCAGTTTTCTCCAACTTTATGAATCTTTTGCACTTGAAGCTTCCTGTCGCGCGCGTTTTCCTCCCCATTTTCGCATTTTCTTCTTCGCTTCTTTGAATCCCCTTTTATGGAGTTTGAGAGGTTAATCAAGATTGCTACGCCATTCTCTTGTGCCCTTCTCTCCGCCTTTTATTCTGTGAATTTGCGCTACCGTCAGTGAAAGTTTCATATCTAAGGGTTACATTCGGTGAGTTATAACGGTTCCTTGTGCTCCTCTTTTTTCTTTTTTTTCGTCCTGTTTTCATTTCAAATTTTGATATATATAGTTTTCATTTTCTTCCTCCCCACGATTTTAGCTAAATGCCCTGTTTTGAAGATCCTATTTTGATTATTTCCTGATTAATTTTAATACTCCTCTCTTTCGTTTCACGATTATTAGTATATTTCGCTACTCATCGTAAGTTCAATCATGATGCCGATTGTGTACTGGCTTTCAAGCCCTTGTTGATCTATAATCTATTAATAAATCTTGTCCGATCTACACATATGGCTTTTGAAATCTCTTTCATATAGTTTGATGTTGAGCTATGGTGCCGGTGTCTGTTCGACATATTTTATTTTAATTTGTACTTTAGAAGACCCTTCTGAAAGGCTCTGTTGGGATCACTACAACGTTTTAGCAACTCTTTCACCTGAGTCTGTTTAGGCCTCGATGTTATGTATGCTTTGTTAACTAACCATTGGGTGTCGACTTATACAACCGTCTGTATCTTTCAATTATGTCAATCGTTTCAGGTGCTAGATCCCATTAGTTGTTTAATCATACTTTCTATTTCTGTTAAAACTCTGTTCATTTTCAATTTCTCTACTTGTTAGGTATTGAGTCAATATTATACATGAATCGTATGGTGAGGTAGGTTTCAAACTTACTGTTTTAAAGCCTGAAAATGAGTTAGCTGATTTGTTTGATATTGACTCAACGTCCATATATGAATGACATGGTGAGACAAGCTTCAAGCATTGAATATGAAAGTTTAAATATGTGTTAGGTGATTTTGCGTTAGTTAGGTAGTTTTGTATTATGTTGGTGGCTATTGAAAACTTATTTTGTATGGAAATATTATACAATCTTGAGTTTTTTATGAACTTGAGAAGAAATTAAAGAGAGAGAAAAGGGGAGAGAATGAGAAAGAAAGAGGAAGAAATCAGAATATAAGGAGTTCAAAATATCAGCTTGAAGAGTCGATAATACCTTGAGAAAACTCTGAAGTAAATATTTTTTTAATCATCTTTTTGTTATCTTTTCAAAGTTACTTTCTTTTATATGTGTTGAGAGATTTGGGAGTTTTCTTTATCTTTATTGAACAACGTTGTAATTGGATTTTAGGAAGGTTAATAAATGTGTTTTCATTATTCTCCACGTTTGTGTGGTATCTTTGTTAGTAGGTTGGATCTTCTTATCTCTCCTATAGAGGCTTATTAAAGCTGGACCACAAAAATTTTGGTATTCAAATTTTTATTGTTCTGTGGTTAATGATAGCATTAGATGTATCCTTTTCAAAGCCTCTTTCTTCTATTCCTATTTGCTATTCCTTATTCAATTAGTTTGATGTTGGTGCTTCCTGTTTGCCTGATTAACATTTTCCCTCATGAAGCAACACTTTCCAAACCGAAAACTCTTTTCACTTTGATTTTTGTAATATTACATTTTTTTTCATATTTTTTTTGTTCGTATAGGAAGAAAAATTATTACTAATTTGGTGATTGTAATATCCATTATCTAGTTGTTCAAGCGTCGAACAGTTGAACAGCATCAGTCTATTAAATTATCTAGTGAAGGAGAAGAGTGAGTGATTTACTTCAACACTATACATTCATCTTTTGTATAGTTCTTAAGAGGTGTTGGGCGACAAATTTGTATATGTTAGGTGGTGTCATGTAGTAACAAATTTGTTAATGTTTATGAGAAAGAAATTAAATCAATTAATATAATAAATGTTGGTGAGAATTGTATCCATATGTCATCATTTGAGCGTCATTTGATAACATCAAAAGTCATCTCTATACAAGTCCATTGCAACATTTTTTGTGCTTAATCTTTCTTGCATATAAGAAATATTGCTTTCGATTGAGTTTGAGTTCATTTTTGTTCCTGTTGATTTGTGTGTTAATATTTAGTTTATCAAAGAATTGCATATGGAAAATTAAAGTTAAATTTCTATGTAGATGAATCAACTTAAGTTTTATTTTGTGTTATATTTATGAAAATATTAA
This sequence comes from Cymbidium sinense, assembly GCA_021442155.1. Classification (NCBI taxonomy): domain Eukaryota; kingdom Viridiplantae; phylum Streptophyta; class Magnoliopsida; order Asparagales; family Orchidaceae; genus Cymbidium; species Cymbidium sinense. The sequence goes on from CM038224.1 coordinate 99,087,997, forward strand.
CTATCATTCATTATTTCTTTTCAACTTACACAAGTGTATAATGGTAGATTTTTAATTGGATAATTGTTATTTTTAAAAGGTGATTAAAATGTATGCAATTGGATATACAAAGTTTTTTTTTTTTGTGTATATTTAATCATTACTTATATGCTTTATGTTTTATGATTTTAGAAGAGCAGAACATTCAAATATTTCTCGAGGACGGCCTTCACAATTAAGGTATGTGAATATTTTTTATTTAATAAAAGCGAAAGTGTCTTTTTTGAAAATTTATTGATTTATTATTTCTTAATAAAGGCACGGTGTGTCTTTATTAAAAAATCTTATCGATTTATTTTTTTTAGGTCAATCGCGTCTTTATTTTGAGAATTATTTTTTTAGAAAAGGCGAAAATGTCTTTATTTTGTTTTTTTGAAATATGTTTAAAAGCGTGTCTACCTTTTTTTTATCTAATCTTTAAAGACTATTTTTATATTGAGGTTTGATTTCTTTATTTTGTTATATGAGATGCTTTGATTTTTAATTTTATATAAAAGTAAATTATTCATTATTTTATTGTGTCCCATCTGAAAAAAATTTCTGGATCCTGAGTGTAAGCCTCTTGCTTTTGCTTTTCTTAATATAATGATAATAGTAATGCTTTGTCTTTTCTATATCTTTCGCGTTATACTGCTGTTTCTAGCGTTCTACTTTTAGGAGAATCGCATATCAGAGGTGGCACAGACAATTTGACCTTTAAGATTGTATTGGCAATCAAGTGATCTTTTCTTTAAGAAAAAATTATTAAAGATTTTAGTTTCATGGACTTGCTATTTGTCAGCCTTAAATGTTGGTGTTGATTGGTGCATGTCATATCAGAGTGGGTGCGGCAATTATACTCATGTAAAAAACTATTGTAAAATATGATTCAAATATTTTTAATTACGAAACATTTACATACATATCACATAATTTCATATATATTACATAGAGGGGCGGAATTAGCCTCTTCTTGGAGGGTGGATAACATTATTATTTAAATAAAATAATATTAAAAATATAAAAAAATATATAATATAAAATTCAAAATAAATTCATGCATTTCAATATGATCAATGTGTTAAGCATTAATTAAAATCTCTCTGCAACTTATTTTTAATTTTTTTATAACTAAATTAACTTTTCCTCTAACACCATTTTAAAATTTCAAAATTCCATTAATTTATAATCATAACTTTATATCTAAATATTACATACTTTCATCCTACTGCAAAGCCATAACTACAAAAGCAAAATCAAATCTTTAACTTTCGACAGCCGATATATTTTATAATGTGCACCAAATAAATACAAGTTGTGCATTATTATGTACTTTTTCAAGGTTAGTGAAGGCACATGAAGATCTTTCCTTGCTCTCTATTTGTATTAATTAGCTTAGCACAAAAATTACAAACTAGATGCAAATTTCAAAATCAAGCATTATTAAATAAGATTCATTTTTATGAAATAGACTGAAAAAATAGAAATAAAAAAGACAAACAAACAAGAGAATTTAAGTAGGTGGGAGTTTAAATCATTAACCAATCAACTAGAAATAGAACAAAAGAAATAAAAAAAGGAATACAATATATTTGGATTATTTCAGATTGTTTGGTTGAGAAATTTAAAAATTTATGAGTTTATTTTTTTTTTTTGAGAGTTTAGCCACGCCGTATAATCTTTATATTGGTAGTATTTAGAATTCATCTAAATTTGAGCGAATTCCAAATACACCAAAATATAACTATCTGGTGAATTCCAAATACATCACATCACTTTAAATTTTTTACTTTACATCGTGCTAAATACAAAAAAATCTAAAACTCATGCATTTATTTTACTTTATTTTACTTTTGATTACAATCAAACAATTCATAAATAGTGTGTGACAAAAGACTGAAAGGCAAATAGAAATGCAAACAAGGAATACTCTTTCACACTTTCGACGAACTCGAGGAATCGGGCATCAACTTCCAGCAATTGAGCAAGTGAGGTGTCAAGGCTAGTTGGATTGCGGTCTGGTGATGGCGTCAATGGTGTTGACTTCAAAGTCAAGAGTGAGGGAAACTATGAGAGGAGCTCGATCAAGTAGAAATATATACTCTTTTTTATATAATATCTATATTTGTTGGTGTATGTCAAAAATAGACTGATCAAATAATATGATGGGCAAAATTTTAAAATAAATATGTTAATCTTAATTACGTAGGCGTAAATTTTTTTTTTAAGAAGAAAATAAAGTCGTCTGTTTGTGAATCTGGCGTCGGCGTGGAACGTTCACGTCGGCGCCAGATTAAATTTTTTTTCGTGGTTTTAGGAAGCATGCGTAGAGGGAGAGAGAGAGAGAGAGAGAGAGAGAGAGAGAGAGAGGAAGCACGCAGAGAGAGAGAGGTTTTATTAATTTTTTAATTAATATAATTATTTAAAATATTTAAAATATATAATTTAAAAATATTTTTTATAAAATATTTAATAACTAAATATTTATATATTTAGTTATTTATTTATTTATATATATATAATTAAATATATAATTTAAAAATACTTTTAATTATATATATAAATTTAGAAATTTATTTAATAATTTTTTATTAATTAATATAATTATTTAAAATATATAATTTATTAATTTTTGTTAATATATAATTTAAAATTTTTTTAAAATATATAAATAAATATTTTTAATAAATAAATAAAGAAAGAAATAAATTATATTTTTATATATAAATAAAGTAATATATATATATATATATATATAATTAGTTATTTATTTATTTAAAATATATAATTAGTTAAATAAATAAAAATAAAAAAGTTTTAAATTATATAAATATTTAGTTATTTAATATATTTATAAATTATTTATTTATTATATATATATATATATTTATTCTTTCTTTATTTATTTATTAAAAATTTTATTTTTTTTATTTTTTTTATATTTTTTATTTTTTTATATTTTTTGTTTTTTTATTATTATTATAGACTTATATAAATAAATAAATAAAATAAATATATATATAATTAAAATATTTTATAATTATTTTTTAAATTATATATTTTAAATTTTTAAATTATTTATATAACTTAAAAATATTTATATAATTTAAATATATAAATAACTAAATAAATTTATAAATATAAATATAATTACTTTATTTATAAAATTTATAAAATATTTATATAATATATTGGCTTTATATAATAAATAAATAAATATATAAATAACTAAATATTTTATAAATATATAAATAACTAAATATTTATATAATTTAAATTTTTTATTTATTTAACTAATTATATATTTTAAATAAATAAATATTTTTAAATAAATAAATAACTAATTAAATAAATATATATATATATATATATATATATAATAATATATATATATATATATATATATATATATATATATATATATATATATATATATATATATATATATATATATATAAATAAATATAACTAAATATATAAATATTTAGTTATTAAATATTTTATAAAAAATATTTTTAAATTATATATTTTAAATATTTTAAATAATTATATTAATTAAAAAAATTAATAAAATCTCTCTCTCTCCCTCTCCGTGTGCTTCCTCTCTCTCTCTCTCTCTCTCCCTCAAAAAAAAAAAATTCCGCTAGTCCTGACGGACTATCTTTCTTAAAAAAAAATTTTTTAAAACGCTAATTAAGATTAACATTGTCTATTTTAAAATTTTCTAATATGATGTATGGAGATGGACGTGATATGACATAGATATATCTATTATTAAAAAATAGAGATACATAAGATAATATAATAAATTTTATATCTTACCAAATATAAATAAGCATTAATTAAAATGGGAAAGAGTAGTAGCAACATGATGGCACTGACCTTCAACATTGGATGATGGCGAAGGAGAAAGTAGTACGATCGACAATCTTTCTTTAATTGAAATCTATAAAGAGATGGGTTGGACGAGAGAGAGATCTCAGAAACATATATTAGTTAAGAAATAAGTTATATTGAAAATAAATTTTTTATTTTAATTTTAATTTAAAGACACATGTGTACGTGTGTTTGACAAGCATGTTTAATATTTTTAAAAAAATTATGATTTTAATTAAGTCGTTAGAGGTGAATAGCTAGTGTTAGTGTCGGCATATATTTCTACTCGCTAATTAGAGTGTCAGATGCGTCGTAGATCAAATATCTGAAGGAAGTTCATTAAAGCTCAAACACGTCATGTAGCTGACCAAAATATTGATTCACCTTGTTGTTGCCCAAGCAAGAACTTTTAAAGTTCAAGTTATTGAGAGATGAGGCCTCATTGGTTGAGGAGGCAAATCGTGAGAAAACTACATAAATGATATTAAATAATAAAAGAAATATATAGATAAAAAATATAGAATAAATGATTAAGAGTCAATTAATGCATGCTTTTAATCTAAACTCTTTCAAAAAATTTCAACCTTATATTATTGTGCATAAAATATATTTCAAGTTAAGCCGACCTATCTTTGCTATTTGTTTTTAGAAATGCATCTAAGAATCTCCAAATGTAAAGAAAGAAGCTTGTGTAAGAATAGAGTATTAAAATGAGTTGATAGAGAAAGTTAGTATAACTCAAATTCTAATGGAGACAGATGAGCTATATAGATTATTACTTGCACTAAAATACCCTCAATCGTATGGTTGGGTCTTTCAGTTATTCAATGGTTGAAAGATGAGCAATGTTTATAGCATTTGATATTCAAATTAGACCACTAGATTTTTTCAATAATTTTAGCAATTTTTCTAAAATATGTTCAACTTACGTAGGAGATTTTATATCTTAATTAAGATTGAGAAAACCTTCCGTTAAATAGGAGATAATGGTCAAATATCATGAATTTTTCAGGATACGCTTAGCCTAGCGAAGATTAAATGATTTAAAGACCTTGAGATTGCTTTCAATATTTTAAAAAACTTTTCTTTTGGAAAAAAATCTTTTATAAAACTTAAAAAATTTAATGATTGTACAGCTTACGAAAAATCCATAAAGATGTCATGTTTTGTAGAAAAAGATAGAATTTAAATGATTGTTTTATTTTGTTAAGCCAAAACTATTTATTAAATTAATTGTGCAATTATTATGATGAGAAAATATATCATTATAACAAGCCTTTATCTCATTACATGGGCTTGGATACATAAATCATTTTTCTAAATTTAAATGATCAAGGTAAATTAATTATTATCAAAAAAGCAAAATAATTCATATGTCTGAACTTCATTATAGTAAATCAATATTGGCCCTCACAGAATGCCACAATGAACATTGAACCCAATATTTAATCAGTGATATAGTAATGTAATAAACATTAAACATAGTATAGTTTTGTTCAAAACTTTATCTGCTTTAAAAAAAAATTAAATCATAATTAAAATCTAAAAAGAGTCAAAAGTTGAATCAATAACTGAATATCAATAACTTAAGAAATCTTTTTTTCTAAAAAATAAGAAATTTGACTGTACAAATAAAATATAATAGTTTTCAAACTTAAAAAACATTTCTTATATCGCACATTTTTTGAATTAAATTTAATCCAAAATATTCTTAGACATGAAGTTTTCTATCTTCTGAAAATTTTAATATTATATGAAACGTCATTTTCGAACAAATATAACAAGTAGATTTGGGTCGCTTTTCTTCCAATATACACCTTTCATGATGTTATTATTATCAGTGTTTTTTTTTTCAGGAGAAATTGAGGGTCGCTCTTTAGTGGATTCTATTAAACATTATTATCAGTGTTTTAAAATTAGGTTTTTGCTTCAACCTCGACAAAAGGGTTATAAGACGCGTGAAAGCGGTCAAATTTGACGTTTCATTTTTACTCAATTTTTTAATAGATGTTGAACATAGATATGTCTTTCACTAATTCTTGATTTTTTGCTATCAGAGTATTTATTTATTTATGAATCCCTGCCACAATAAGAGTTCAATTTTTTATTCTAATAATTAATATTAGAACTTAAATAATAATTTTTTAATATAATATTGAAGATTGAGATGTTATATATATAAAAATTAAAATTTAGATATTACATAAGTAAATATATAAGAATTACGTAGTATGTATGTCAATCTCCCAATAAAATAATAAAATTAGCTATCACATCATATTAATTTGATAATATATGACATTATACCTAAATAAATATATTTTATAATATATTATTAATATTTAAATTTTACTAATAAATAGCAAGGAATATACTAGTGATAATAAATAGTATATTTATCCCTTACAATACTAATCACATGCACTCTCACATTTTGATCATAAGTAGTCAAATTTTAAAAATTACTGTATTTAATTAATTATTTTGCACCTTAAAGCCCTCCAAACAAATCACATCTAAGGGTCTGTTTGGGTTAGCTCACTTTTGAAAAAATTTATTGTAAATGTTGTGTGTATTCTGATATATTTTTTTTAAATTTAAAATAATTTTTTTGACAGCCATCTTCTATCGATTCCGAATAATTTTTTTTCGATAAATTTTTGAAAAATAACTAAAAAAATTAAGTAGAATAATCTATTTTACTTTCTTCTTTATGAAAAAGCAAAGCAGTCAAAAAATTATCATAAATATTCTATAACGGTCTAACAATAGGAATTGAAAAATGATAATTAATTGATGATTTTAAATAATTAAATAATAAAATAAAGAAAAAAAGAAATAATATTTAAAATAAATATTTTGAAAAAAGAAATATAAATAGTTAGTAATATAATATAACTAAATTATAAGAAAAAAATATATGTGAATAAGATTATGAAACTTATAAATTTTTATTTTAATTAATTAAATAGTCATTTAAGAGTAATGAGTTAATTTTTTTAGAGAGATTAATTGTATAAAATATAAATTATGAGTAGGCTAAATATAAAAAAAGAATATTTTTAAGAAAAAAAAAAAAATTGAGTGTCCACCCTCCCATCAAGACAGGTCAGCCACTGTCTTCATCCTTTTTATTTTTTATAAAATAATATATCGGATATTTAATTAAATATATTTTATAAGATAGATCGTCTATTTTCTCTTTTAAAAATTTTAAAAAAAAGGAGAAAGACTTGTAATGTGAAAAAAGAAATAATAATAATAATAATAATAATAATAATAATAATAATAAAACAGAAGAAGAGCCGTCGATTCCTTTCACACAAATTGGAAGACTTTTAATTTTAATGGTCGTCGCTTTAAAAATATTATTTATTATTATTATTTTTTTTTGTTGAGAATTGTTACTTTAAAGGTAAATGATGTACGAGTCACCTTAGTGGGCCCCACATTGACATCAACTACAACCCAGATAATTGACGCAGGGACGACTGTTAATTCCACTCGCTTGTGGTCCCATGTTTTTGATAGGTGCCTTAGACGATATTTTCAATTTTATATATAAAATTTTAATATCATATTAAAAATATTATCATTATTTATTTTTTAAAATTAAATATACTTTTTTAAGATTAGATAAATAAATAAATATTAGACATATTAATACATAAAAAATCTATAATATATATATGTAGATCTTTCTTTACTTATTATTAAATAAAGTAATTAACAACTTAAATATTGCATTCATTTATTAAATAAAATAAGTATTTTAATCATAATTATTTTATTTTATTTAATAAATAACTAATTTTAAATGAATAATTATATATTTATTACGTCTTTAGAAAATTATTAATAAAAAAAATAAAACTTCATGTACTTTATGAAAAAAATTAAATACATAAATATTTAAAAGAGACAATACACTCCATAGTTTACATGAAAAAATCATAAGAGGGAAAAAAATCACTGCGCAGTAAAATCTTCCACTATATATCAACTTTGGAATACAAAACTTGAATCTTCTTGATAATGAGATTGCAAAAAATGTATGTAAGAAATCATGATAATGGTAACTCAGAATTAGATTATACATTTATAAATGATGCTTGTGTATGTTTGTTGGTATATCGATGATGATAATGGCGATGGCGACAATGATTGGTTATAATGACTTAGCTTCTCTAAGTTCTTCTCTCCCTATCTTTTGACAAGAATGATTTATTTATATGATTATAAGAGGCATTTTGATCATTATAGCAAAATCCCAAAAATCTTTCTATCTTATTTATATCAATTCATTTGATCATGATAATTTTTTTGGTGATTTGGCTATTTAAGCGACCTTGATCTATGTAATCTTGAGCATTTGGATTCGTCTCTTCGATTCTCTTATAAGCGTAATTTGGAAGTTATTTGATCATCATAAGAGTTCAATTTTTATTCTAATAATTTGTTATTCTAATAATTTTTTATTCTAATAATTTTTTATTAATTAATATAATTATTTAAAATATATAATTTTTATTAATTTTGTTAATATATAATTTAAAAAATTTTAAAATATATAAATAAATAATTTTTAATAAATAAATAAAGAAAGAAATAAATTATATAAATATTTTTAAGTTATATAAATAATTTAAAAATATTTAAAATATATAAATTAATAATTAGTTATATATATATATATATATATTTAATTAGTTATTTATTTATTTAAAATATATAATTAGTTAAATAAATAAATAAAAAAATTTTAAATTATATAAATATTTAGTTATTTAATATATTTATAAAATATTTATTTATTATATGTATATTTATTCCTTTCTTTATTTATTTATTAAAATTATTTTTTTTTTTATATTTTATATTTTTTTATTTTTGTTATTATTATTATTATTATACTTATATATATATGTATATATATATATATATATATATATATATATATATATATATATATATTATATATATATTATATATATATATATAATTAAAATATTTTATAAAAATTAGTTTTAAATTATATATTTTAAATATTTTAAATTATTTATATAACTTAAAAATATTTATATAATTTAAATATATAAATAACTAAATAAATTTATAAATATAAATATAATTACTTTATTTATAAAATTTATAAAATATTTATATAATATATTGGCTTTATATAATAAATAAATAAATATATAAATAACTAAATATTTTATAAATATATAAATAACTAAATATTTATATAATTTAAATTTTTTTATTTATTTAACTAATTATATATTTTAAATAAATAAATATTTTTTTATAAATAAAAAGATTAAATAAATATATATATATATAAATAACTAAACTAAGTATTTTTAAATTATATATTTATATATATATATATATATATATATATATATATATATAAATAAATAACTAAATATATAAATATTTAGTTATTAAATATTTTATAAAATATTTTTAAATTATATATTTTAAATATTTTAAATAATTATATTAATTAAAAAATTAATAAAACCTCTCTCCCTCCCTCCCGTGCTTCTCTCTCTCTCTCTCTCTCTCTCCACGTCTTCTTAAAATTAAAAAAAAATAATTCATTTGACAGATATTTATTCTTAAAAAAAAATTTTCATGCCTAACTAATTAAGATTAACATTGTGCCAATTTTAAAAATTTTATAATATGATGTATGGAGATCGTGATATATACAAAATATCTATTATTGAAAATAGAGGACATAGACACACACATAAGATAATATAATAAATTTTATATCTTACCAAATATAAATAAGCATTAATTAAAATGGGAAAGATTAGTAGTAACATGATGGCATTTTCAATGGATAAATATGTGATGCCATAGGAGATATACTACAATTCAATTTGAAATGATCATTCCCACATTATTAAAGCCTATGAGTTTAGGAAAGACTAGAGAGCACAAGCTTTCTAAGAGGGATTTAAAGTATATTTCTAAGTTTTATCCATTGAAAATAAATTTATTAACTTTTCTACACTCAAAACCCTTGTTTCTTGCACACTCCTCAAAGGATCAATTCAAATGCACCCAAGCATCTATTAGAGTTAAGCAAGGAGAGTCTTATAGATCAAAGCATAAGGAGATGTGGTGATGGTTCATAGAGATTCACTCAATACTTAAAACTTTCACTTCATCTTCTAGATGAAGCTACCTCATCATAGCACCAATGATCACCTTTGAGATATTGACCACTTAGCTTAGTGGGTGTTTGTCTTTATTGAAAGTAATTTTCATCATGAAATCACGTTGGATAGACTTCTCATTAGCTTTAGATGATAATAATCTCATTCCAATCTTAGCTTAATATAATCTTCTCTTAGATCATGGATGGCCTCTGTTGAGTATAAAATAAGATTTTAGCCATCCATAATAAATTGGATAAGGTTGAGATTATTCCCATGTTTTAAATATTTTATCCCTTTTAGAAAAATGATACAGTTTCGATCCTTGATAATGGTTGGGATCAAAGTATCCATATTTTGGATGTGACACTTAGGTAGCTCACAGCTGTGTAAAGCTTATTGCTAATATGTCACATTGAGGGATTAGTTTAATTAATATTAATTAATTCTCGATCTTTAAAATTCATATCTCCTTCAATAAAATTTAGAAAATATGAGGAAAATTCTATGGAAGATAATTCAACCTAAATATTTTAAAAAATAATTTCAATTTATGAAATATTCTTCTAATTTATTTAGGATTTTTTATTAGAAATCTTATTTTTCTAATTACTTTTTTAATTAATCATGATTAATCCCAAACTTCTTGGATATGTTTAAGGGATGACCTCATCTTAAATTTTTTTGGGATTTATTTAAGGCTTAATTAATTGCAATGTTTCCTAATTACCCTCCTTATGTAATTAAGGATAATTAGGATTTGTATTAGTGTTTTAATCTATTAATTGATTAAGGTTATTATGAATAGAAGATTTAGAAATAATTTTGGGGCATTTCCCAAGATTCCCTAAACCCCTTTTCTTTCCTTAAACCTTAGGGTTAATTCATTAATTATCCCTTAATTAATTTCTAAAAATTCTAAAACTTTAAAAAACTTCCAAAACTTAATTAATCTACTTTGGGTAAATGCTTAGGTGTTTAAGAGCCTAAGTTTATTAAGAAATCAAACCCAATTCATGTGTGAATGGATGTTTTAAAATTATTTAAGCAGCCTTTAGCTTAATTAACATAATCATGAACCAAATCTCATTGACCCTTTTCTTCCTAGGTACATTGCATTTTTTAAATTTCTTGTGAGTTTTATGTCATCTCATTGGCTCATAATTATTGATTAACTATCTAAGTGGTGTAAGTAACTAATTAACTTATTTAATTCATATCTTAACCTAATGAATATATAAAAATAAATCTAATAATCTAAAAATTAAACAAAAAATATTAAACACATGTGAATGGGTTAGAAATAGCAAACTCAATCTACTTTTCAAAATTAAATCAAACTTAAGATCAAACAAAATCACATTGAATTAACTTAGATTTATTTTAACTTCTTATTCATAAGAATGCCTTTAGGATTTAATTAAAGTGAATGTGGTTACATGCTTTCATTGCTTTGATTCTTTCCCAACATGTTAAATTTGTATGTCATGTGGTTTCATGCATCCATATTTTTTTAAATTCAAATTTAAAAATAAAATTGTTTACTTTTATGTCAAATTTGTATGTGTTGGCTAAATTTGAAATATAATTGGCTATTATCACTATTAAATTCAAATTATTTTCATAACATATAAATCAATTATCAAATCTAAAGTATTTACTTATATTTTAATTATAAGCTTGTGAAGAAAATATGGATGTGCTTAGTTTTCCTTCTCTTTTATGTTAGTATAGTTTTGAATGAGTTGGTAAGATGTATGGTTTATTTGAAAAGAATAACACTTACCTAATTTCATATCTATTCATTCTATGTTATCAGAAGGGTTACTTATGCTTGTACACATAATGCATAAACAAAATGATCAACTAATACAACTTTTGTATTTCTTCTTTTCCATTTCATTTCTTTTGTAAACATGTTTGTATTTAAGGAAAGTAGTATATTAGTCTAGATAACCCATTGTGACTTTAAGTAACTAAATTAGGTATTTTATCTTACACCTTTAACAATTTACTCACTTATGCCTTTCTTACTTTCATTATGTGCATGTGAATTGGATAAGAAACCCTTTTCTACTTAAAGAAAATCATGGATATTAAACTTAACTTCCTTAAATGGATTATAGCATGCATCAAAAGTGTGTTAAATATTCTCATTTATGTATATAGATATGCTTAGGACTCATTCATATGCATGTTATACATGTTGGGAAAGAAATGAAGTGATGTATGTTTTGAATTTAGTTCATTTTATTTAATCTTAAAATGTCTTTCTTTTGAATGGGTTTATTTAGAGTTTATCTAGACTTAAATTAAAAATACTTAATCAAAATATTCACTAAATAAAACTAAATATAAACTTTAGAAATTACTTAGGTTAAAGGAAAGAGTTCTCTTCTCTTTTCCTCTCTTTAACTTAATAATTAATTGTAAGATTCACTTGAACATAAAATCATAAAATAAAATCAACCCAAATAAGTAAACAACTTAAATGAAACCCTCCTCTAAGTTGATATTTTCATACTTAGAAAATTTGAATAACATAGCTAAGCATATCACACAAACCTTAAAACTACACACATTAGGCTAAGTCACCACTTAAGCTTTATTAATGGTGCATGGTTTGATGTTTTGTTCATTTTGATATAAATTTTTTGGATGTTAGGGTGTATCTTTCATAGAATGAATGGTAGGATGCTCTTAATACATTATTATTTTTACGTATTATGCTTGAGTTATCATAAATAAAAATATAAATACTTTTTGCAAGTGCTTATACCTAAGCATAATAATAGGCCTGGACTTAGTCACCCTTATGTGTGGTGATAAGTCTAATATACATCTTGATTTGTTTGATTTGTTTTATTTCTATTTTCATGTTAGTTAGATTTCCATTCTTTTCATTTTCATGTAAATTTGTGCAATTATTTTAGAATGATTATTATGGGATTAAGATGAGCATTGGTCATAAGATCTATCAATCCATGTGAAGTCTTTATCTACAACCATCAAAGAAGGAATCAATAAGAAGAAGAAGAAGAAGAATGAAGAATGAAGCTTAAATAACAATTCCTTGCTTAATTATAATTTATTTCATTTAACAATTTGTAAAGGGTAGAGCTTTACCAATTTTTCTTTTTAGTCTCATTGGTGGACCACACAATCTTTATTCTTTTTTCATTAGTTTTATAAATGATTGATGATTTGTTTAGCTTATCCATTAAGTGGAATGTTTTCTAGTTTCTTCCTTGCTTTATGTATGGCTGGATGTGGCTTAGGCTCTTTAAAAATAAATCTTTACCAAACTTAATCACTCAAAATCAAAATAAAGAACTCATAACCTCTAAAGCTTTTTAAAATAAGATAAAAAAAATTAGCACTTAGTTGGATGAGTATTTCTTTTATAATACATGTACAACATCATCTTATTTCACTCTTGATTGGAGCTTCCATTTAGTAGAAACTTGACCTTTGAGCCATGGTGGAAACATCCTCTTATTTTATTACAATTTCTCATAATTAGGCATATAAATCAACATCTTTATCAAAATAATTGTCCAAATGAAAATAAAAATGAAATTTATCCATTAGATTTAGGTCATTTGAAATGTCCCCCTTGATCTAGTCTCTTTAATATTTAATGACTTATCTCTTTCTAAATATATCTTGTGCTAAAGACTTGCCATGTATTTAAAATCTATTAGTTAGTTGACAATTTGTAAGTCAATTTTTTCTCTCTCTTATGGAAACCAATTATTACTTTTCTTTGATTTAGGTTGTGCTTCACCAAGCTAGTTGATAATTGCTTTTTTGGATTAAGCATAATTCCTCACATCTTATCATTTATAATCTTGTGTTATGGAATCATAAGCCTTAAATTTCTAATGAAAAATTCAACTCAAATAAATTAAATCAATTTCAAAATATAAAGCCAACCATATAGTTTGAGATGCTCTAGGTATAAATCATGGGAATCTACTTATCTTAATTTGACTTTGATAATAACTCCCTCTCTTTATCAATATTTGATCTTCATAAAATATGATTGATAATTCTTTCAGCTAAAATCTTTATTTTCTTAATAGAGTTTTCTAAATCCTCATTCCATAGGATGTAATTCATTTAAATAAACCACTTTTTCATGTAAGTAGGGAATCTAATGTATAACATCATCACTTGTCCTTATTAATTTCCATTAAATTGACTTCATCATTAATAACTTTATTTCTGATTTAATCACACGAATAATAATCTAATTATGTGGTATCTCAAAAGATGAATTTTTATATTATTTTAGAATCAATACCAATAAATTAAGGAGAAACTTTTATAACCACAACGGATGCTTTATTGATCTTCCCATTAATTAATATCTTTTGAAAACAATATTAAAAATTTAATTATTCAAGTTTTTTTATTTTAGTTTCAGACTAACATCTTTATTTGTATTCATCCATAATATGGGAACTCTTGTATATTTAACACTCCACCGAGCATCGGTCCGCACACTTTTCACTATATTCAAGCTATACAACACATCTCTTCCAAGGAATGCCTTGCATAGATTAATGCATTAAAGAATTCATGGCATAAATTTTTTGACAAGTTTTATGAAGTTGTTGACAACCTAATACAACCCTTTACATTTCTCATTCAAATTTAGAACCCTACAACAACAATGTTAAAGAAAAATATTTTTTTTAAAAATTATTATTATAATATATATAACAACTTTAATAAAATTATCATTCTAATCTATTTGATTGAAAAATATCTCTCATCATAAATTTATAATAAAAATGAATAAGAAAATATATAAATAAAATCATAATAAATTTTAGAAAATTAAAATAATAAGAACTTAGCTCAAATAAATCTATAAAGTGTTCCATAAATAAAAAGGAACAAATTATAATGTGTGCGGGCAACTCGTATCATTTAATTTTACTATAAAAAATATGACTATTAGAGCTAAATTAAGTTCGAAACTTTAACAAAATTTATTCACTTAAATTGCAGAAATATGCATTCATCTTTTTTGGAAAAATCTGCTCAAACATTTTTAACAAACTAATAATTTTGGATGTAAGCTGTCAACGACTTCTTAAAGGTCACCACAACCAAATTTGATTTGACAAAGTTCGAACAAAATATGATCAAAGTTAGACTTTAAGCGAGATCCATGAATGAATATTGTTTTAGCCTTAATTGAATTTTTTTTAAATTTCATCAGGGTTTAAACATAGTTCGAAAAGGCTCAAATAAGATATTGTTAGAAGAATTTTTAAAATAGCTGAATTACAGGTTTGAACAAGGTTTATTCAATGTAGAAAATTATATAACTAATTTAGAGTAATCACAAGAGACATAATATGACAAATTTATCAAACATGGCTATTGAATAATGACCAAATAGTGTCCAAATAAATTAAAATATGATAGATACAATAGATAGTGATCACAACATGCATAACATGATAGATTTATTTACAACACAATAAATAAATATCTAAGCTACATATTGCATAACCATTTTTTTAATAAAATTACAATTGATTCAAGCAAAAATTGTTATGAAAGTAGTGGAAAATTGGGATTGCAAATACTTCAATTATAACACATAACTCACATCATACACTGTTGGACTTCATCCTCTCCCCTTTCATCACATCCTTCTAATTTTCTTTAAATGGCCACTCTTAGGCTTCAATATTAGAGGCAACATAATATTTATCTTTATTTTACATGGAACCTCACAAGTACCTTCTTTATTATAGGTTTAAAATTTCAAATAAATTAGCCTAACATTAAGTAGTTCTTTAAGAGACCAAAAGAAGAAAATTAGAGCATAGGATGTTAAAGAAGTAAGTACTTCAACTATCCTATGGTTGGGTTTTAAAATTAGATATTTAAATTAATTATATTTTGAGTGGTTTATTTTATTAGAAATTTGGGATATATAATACATTGACATAAGACCATAAAAATGTTTGATGAGAACTTATGATATAGCAAATTGAAAACAATCTATGAAATCTAGGGCATTACAAGTAGTTTATTCAAGATATTTTTTTAATAACTGAAATTACAAGTATCTAAACCCATATTTATAGGCATTACAAGACTCTAGGGCAAAGAATTTTGAAGGGAAAATGGAAGGAATAATGGTGGGAAAAGTACGGTTGGTGGCCATTTATTAAAGAGAGGCTCCAACCACTCATTTTAATGCTTCTTTCATATCATGGCTAGCTATACAAACTTATAAATGATAAATACAATATAATAAATATTATAATATAAAATATATTTAAAATATTATAGATAATGAGCTCTTTATTAGGTTTTTCTTGGGATCTTATAATAGGGCCTATTATAATATTTTTCTTGTGCTTTAATCTAAGCTCTAGTAATCGACCTTTAGATTGATTTTATTGATCTTCTTGATGTGCTATATTAACTTTTCCCAGCACAATTTAACTCTAATATATAGAGTTGAAATCTATGAAATCTTTATCAATTGAAGGGCCAAGGTCTCCATGCTAAGCGGGTTAGCCAAGTGTCATCATTAGGTGATTTGTTCTTCTAATGAACTAAAATCAAGACTCAATATTGGGAACATATTCATTGATGATATAATTACCTTTTAAAAATAAGAGATTCTATTAATGGGGAATAATGTTTTTTACCAAAGAGTTATACTAACTAATTAGAGATTTGCTAACTCTTTCTCATATGATAGAATATCTTTAATATTAACAACTAGATAAATTTGCATATCAACAAGCAAATCAAGGTGATATACATTGAAAAATAAATTTGTATGTACTTTTAATGGGCCACAAGCCCTTGCATGTAATTACTTAAACTTAATGGGATTGTATCACTTAGGATGGATACACATCAAAACATAATCACCTAAATTCTTTTGTTGATCAATTATAATTATACTATAAGTATATTTATCATTACATAAAAGTAATTTATTATCTTATGGTGTCATGGAGGCTTTAAAATCTTTAGCAAATGAGAATGTTAAATAAAAAATATGCATAAGATGGAATGTTATCTACATCAACAAGTCTTCTTAAAGGTGAAGTTTTAGAAGTTCTTGAAATGGTACTATTATATTCAAGTTCATTGTTGGCAAATGAAAGTCCAAATTCTAAACTTTTTTCAACAAGACATTTTAAGTATGTTCCTTAATATTCTACTTCAACTTGGCCATCATTTGAGAATGCAAAGCAGATAATAATTACAATTAAATATTATATAATTTTCATAAAGTTTTTCAAAAGTATGAAACAAATATAACATCATAATTATGCATAATGACTGAAGTACCATGTAGGTGCACAATTTTCTTTAAAAATAGTTTATCATTGTGTGAACCATCAATAGTTTTGGAGAAAGGTAAGAAATGAGACATCTTAGATATACCATAAAATCCTATCATTTTGTCGCTATGTGTGGCAATCCTAAGATGAAATTCAATGATAAATCTTCCTAAAATCTATAAGTAATAAGAAAAGAATAATATTGGCTAGAATTTCTTTAGCGGATTTAACTTGTTTACAGACATTAGGGTACAAGTTTTTTGAACATATCTCTTAAATGATGGCCAAAAGATTGATTTTCCATTAAATAATTATCTTACCTTCCAAAATGACCATTAAAAATTTTCTAAGAGGTTCTAGGGATATAACTTTGTTTTCCTATTAAGATACTCATTACTAATAAAAAATATTGACTTTAAAGTTATTGGTTTGTCTAAGTGCTTAGCATTGATTAAATAAAAATCTGGGTAAATTAGATAATCATCCTGAATTCAATCAAAACTTAGAATTTTAAATCTTAAAGAAGAGAGTCAATCTTACCCTTAATAAGGTGTCAATAGTGTGGTGTTTTAGTTTGGAATCATAGAGACACCACACAGATCTTAAGGGGTGTTGATTAAAATTATCAAGTGCAACATCTAAGAGATAATGTATTATCTCAAAAGATAGAAACACCACTCTATAATGGACTCAATCGTAATAAGGACTCCCAAGGCGATGGGTCTACATATATGAGATCTTTTCCCTACTTTACATGGATAAGTAAAGTAGGGTATATTTATCTTGGATTCTTTAGTTTCTTATAGAAGCAAGCTTTCATAGTTAATTACATCCTAAGAATGAGAATTTTCTAAGAACACTCTTGATTAAAGTAGTTAACTAATGTCTTCAAATATTTCAAAGGTTGATAATAAAAGAATTTGTCATTTTGGAAAGCCATCATGGAGGGCTTAAATAGAAAGAGTTCTTAGCGATTCTAAAGGAGAATAAGTAGGAAGCACACATGATACTAGGATGTAATGAGTGCTTCAATCTACCTATAGTAAGGCTTTACATTTTGAAAGAGAGAAATTTATTTATTTGAGTTGAAATTTTATTAGAATGTTTGGACTTAGATTCCAGAAGATTAAAAATACCTAAGAGGTGAGGACTTATACTAATAGAAAAGAAAAATAAGAAGCCTTTGAACCTATATCTAGAGTTCTTTGAAAGGGAATGGGATATATTGGTCTACTTCCACTATGGAGAGTGGACCAATCCGCACTCTTAAATTTACAATCACCTAGAGTGGGCTAACTAACTCCTCCTACGATTTAAAATCATGTGGCCTAGTCTTATGTAAGTGCAAGATGATTAGGCTATTATTAATCAGGAAATAATCTAGATTTCTAAACCCACATCTCATTCTCGATCATTTATATAAGTACCTCCTAGATCTGTATGATGTCCCTACAACCTACAAATAAAAACACCACAAGCTATAACATGCTCAGCTACTATTACAAATTATCCATGTTTGCATCGATTTATGAGATGTGGAATACTATGTTACTTAAGGTAAAAGAGGCAATATATAACATAGAAGCAAGTCAATTTAGAAGGACTTAAAGATTTTGGGTATTCAAATTATTTTGGAGTACAAGGGGGCAAAGAGAAACACACTTTACATTGCATGGCTTACTCTTTAAATCCTAGGTAAGTTACATTTTAAATATTAAAATATTTTCTTTTCATATATTTTATTTTTTTATTATTTTTTTATAAAGAAACTCAAGCTGAGAATGAATTTTAGAGAATCCTCATTGTATTTCACCAAAAAAAGATTTAGAAATTTCAAATATGAAAAAGTCTTGGTTATTATAATTCTTCCTAAATGATTATGAAAAAAGACTAGTAATTGTGGAGTTAGCTAAATTTTTTAGTTATTTAAATGAAGTTGGAGATCAAGAATTTTTGTGTGATAGGTGGAAGATGGAACCGTAGATATGATGGTTAATTCATGAAGCTTTAACACCACTTCTTCAAACTTTTGCTATAAAACTTTTAATCAAGTTTCTTCTTTCACTTGTTGTGAGAGAAATTGGAGCACTTATTCATTCATATAATCAATAAAGAGGAACAAAATAACTCCATAATGAGCTGAAGATTTGGTTTATGTTCACAATAATCTATCTTCTATCAAGAAAGTCTCAAATTTACATTGAAGGTGATAACAAGATGTTCTATGTTATAGGAGATGGATTTGAATCTCTTGATGATATGAGAATTCTATAAATTACAAATCTATCTCTTGATAAGTCTGAATTAGACGTTATTTTATTCAATGATGATGATAATAGAGGTCAAAGACATGTGAATGAAAGAGAAAATTAAAATTATAGTTCATTGTTGAATTGTTTTCTATTGAAATATTGATGTTTGTATTTTGATATTTAGTGAACAAATTAAAAATATTTTTTTCTATATTATTTTGTGGTTATATAAAATTTATGAATTGTCTTATTAAACATATTATTTGCATTCAGGAGCTTTTAGCTTGTTTTATTCCTTGTTGCAAATTCTTTATTCATATTTGTTTGTTAAAATTTATTAGAATAAATACATTAATGTTATTTTATGACATGTCAAAAGTGTGTCTTGTCCTACTTTTTTCAGTGTCAAGCATGCCTCATGTCCGTATCTTGTCATGTTTTGCGTCATCATGTCCATGTCGTGCATCATAGTAGATGTATGAAAAAAATATATTAATTTTTTGGTGATAAATTATTGCTCTTAAAATTATAAAAATTTGACTTGATATGATTTATAATAATCATAATTAATTAATTGTGTTCACTTCTTGGCTAAAAGAAAAACTTTGAATAAATGTTTAGTAGTAATTATATTAAATTTTAGTATGTTTTATACTAATTACTTATTTAATTTCTATAAAAATATGCTATTTATAGTTAGTTTTGTGTTGAAAGCAATTTTAAAATTCAAAGGAAAAGTAAAACTAGGCCCATTTGGGTGTCAAAAGAAACATCGTTGCACTATATTTGGCTTAATTTTAGACGAAAGACAAAGAAGATAGTGCTTAGACACCGAAAGGAAGTGCCGTGGTTTACAAGGATCAAGAATCAAAGAGATTAAGGATAGCTCCTGAGCACAACATTAAGGACTTAGATAAATTTTAGCTAGAGGACACCAAGATGGATCTTACATTAAAGTATTGCAAGCAGTAGCACTATAAAATCAATCAAGCCAAAAAATAGAGGATCCAACATTGCAGCACTACCCATCAGTGCCGCGACATTGTAAATAGTGCATAGGCACCATACTCACAACATTGCGATGCAACTAACTGACAAGTAAGTGGTTTTGACAAAACTTTTGGGCAGTTCATTCCATTCTAAGGAGCAACCACCTAGATTATAAATAGGGATCAATTCTCTATAGAAAAATTATTTTGGCTTGTGTGATTTTTATGTGTGAGTGAGTGAGGGACTACACTTGGAGATTGACACTGCAAGTGCCATGTTGTGTACTGTGTGAGTGCTATGTGAGTTTATATTATGTTTCACTCAGTGTAAAGTGTCAATTCTTGTGGAAGATAAGGTGAAGATGATCCAGGATAGAGTTTGTAACTAAAGTCATTTGTTTCTCCACCGGGAAGTAGGGAGAAGGCAATAAAGAGTAAATTTAGAAGAAATTACTGGTTATCTCTTTCCTTTCTCTCGATTATTCTTAGTTTGGTTGATGAATTTTCTCACTTGTACTACGCTAAAATAATTGTACCTTAAATTTGTATGTTTTAAATATCTTGTATTAAACTATGTTTGTGGAATGATATATAAAAGTGTTTATGTGTTCATTGCAAATTATGTTTTATTTTTTAGCATAATTTACTTACATTGACAAAATATAATGTTAAAACTAGTTGTAACTTAGGGACATTGGAAGAGTACTAGAAAAATAGTAGGGATAAACAAATAGATGTCTAAATAGGGATTTGCATGAAAATAAAGAAAATGTAAACTTTCAAAATTTTATCGACTAGACAAAAAATTAGTTAAAGGGATTGGTTGGGTTATATTGATCTAGACATAGATAATATAGCATATATATTTATGCTTGATACTATAAACTGAAATGTCATTCATAAGTAAAAAATTGAGTTAACGCTTGGCGTTGAACCCATAGTGCCGCGGCGTCGAGTTTGTTCAAAGATAATTTAGTCTAGATAATCACCAAAACTGCATAAATTTACAGTACTAATTTTAATCATAAGAACATCAACTTTATTTCATGCAAAACTATAAAAAATATATTTTCTAAAAGTTAAAAAATATTTTGTTTCTAAAAACTTTACTTAGTTTGATAATAGTGAACTTAGTATAAATTAGTAATTAACTCACTCAATCTTCGTGAGAATGATACTCTATTAATCACAGAATTCAGTCGATCAATAAAGTTAATAAAAAAATATCATATTGTTCGAAAAGAGCAAGGTCATATCAAAAATAGAAAAAATAGTCAAAAATTCATAATTAGACTAGGAGATATTTTATTCAAAAAGTGTGACTAAGAATGAATTTGACTAAAAGAGCATAACCAATTTAAAGCATTACCTAGTCAAAAGAGTATGACAAAAGGTGTATAGTATAATCAAAGGGATATGATTATATTATGAGTAGTCTAGATCAAAAGAACATAAATAGTTTAAGAAATTATTTAATCAAGAAGGCATGACTAAAGAGGAATATAACAACAATTAGAAGAGCATAATTGCACTAAAGATTAACTCTAGCAAAGTTATATGGCTATAATATTAAGAAAAAGTCATTTTAATATGTCAAATCAAAGTGAGAGAATGCATGTTAATGATGCAAAATATTGTGGACTAGAATAGGCTTCAAAAGTGTAGACCTTATAATACATATTTATATAAATACAATTGTAACATCATGAGGTAAAGCCATAAAGGGATGCAAATCAAATTACATATATTATCATAGTTTTTCATGTTAGTCCACCACATCAGTTTACAATCTTAACATAAAAAATTATAAAAACATTTAAGCATAGAACCACCAATACAATAGTACAATCACATTATCACATATGAGCACCACAAGCTATAAAGTGCAATATTTTCCAAAATAAAGTTCAATAATATAACTATCATCCATCAAAGTTCAAATTATAATTATAGAAAAATGAGAAAAAACTAATTTGCCATATTAACTTAATTATCGCCATCTTCCCTATTAATTTGAGTGATGGTACTCCTCATGATATTTTTAGTAACCTTTCAATTTCAAAGTCAAGTAAATCTACAAAAAATGGATGTTTTTAACTTAGAAATGTGCAATTTATGAAACATGTAAAATGGATAATTAAAAGTATGTTTCAATCTTGGTCACCATATAACCAATCCTTTGTAGACACGAGTGCCTCAATAATGACATGTTTTAGTACACTTC
The DNA here is from genome assembly GCA_021442155.1 of Cymbidium sinense. Lineage (NCBI taxonomy): Eukaryota > Viridiplantae > Streptophyta > Magnoliopsida > Asparagales > Orchidaceae > Cymbidium > Cymbidium sinense. The sequence continues at coordinate 99,110,866 of CM038224.1, forward strand.
AATATTAATCAAGAATTCTTCTATTATTTCTACTTGCACTTTCAATAATGAAAATGGTATACACAAAACATCACTAATCATAGTAGCAATTTCGGAAACCTATATTGATTACCTCTCAATAGTGTAAGATATCTAACTCAACATTTCTGTAATCCTAAGCTCATCTAAGTAAAGCTCAAGCTCATACTTTCTTGGCATGTTATCTTCATCATCAAAAGAATCAAAGTCCTTACAAATTATAATAAATGAGATATAATAAATATTAACATAATGAAACATGTAAAATTGAATTGATTTAAAATTTTAAATAATCGATAAAATTGAGATTTAATAATTGTTGAGTTGATATTCTTGAATTATCATGATGTGTTGCTTGAATTACTACTGATGTTCGTGTTGAGGAACCTTGAATATTTGAGTTTGAATAATTCTTGAATAATAAGAATAATTTTTCCCTCACCTTTGCAACTTCACTTACGTAGTCACCTTCATATAGTATTTTATAAAACCACTTAGTAAAATTAAACTTATATCTTAGATCAAGAATAACAACTATAACAAGTATTACACAAAAATCATACCAATATTTTTCAAACTTTATGAACATGTTTGTTGCCATGTTGTAATGTATTCTTAAGCACTTGAACTTTCATGTTTTAATGTTGCTTATGCTATAGAGATGCTATAAAAGTAAGAATTTGTAGTAGAATATTGTGCTAGAAAACATAAGTAATCTCATAAAATGGAGCTACTGAAGTTGCATATATTTACCATTCTTTCTCACTCATTATTTGAGGAATAATTCTTGTAATTTGAGTCATCTATTTGTAAATGTAGAAAAGCATGCTGTAATAGATGACACTATCAAGCATAATAAAACTAAAGTTCCATATAGTAGGAACATCTTGTCTTAACCCCTTCTTTTCATCATGGTAGCTTTATCTCAGACACTCTAAAATCTTTTCTTTCTAGCTTGAGAACCTTGTATTTAATACTTTCACAAACCTTTGAGATTGATCCATCTATCTCCTTCAAAATGTTTTGAGCAATCAAATTTATAATATGCACATAACATCATATATAAAAAAATTTCTTATTACAAAGGCGACCACCTCTTAAATTCAAATGATACCTTAAGAATTCAATAGCTACATTATTAGCATTATCTAAAGTAGTACTCAAAATATTCTTTCAAATTCCGGTCATATAAGAATATTTGTATTGCTTCAAATAATGCAAGACCATATAAATTCATTAGTGTTAAAACATATGGAGGTGGTATAAAAGCGAAAGTCTAAAATTTTTTGTAATCTCCAAGCGATCAATGATATGCGGTCAAACATATAAATTCATTAGTGTTAATAAAAATACACAAATCAGATGTCCACCAAACTCGGTGATTATTTTACTTAACATTGTCTTGATTTGTCCCTTCTCTCTTAAAAATATTTTTTGCATCCATTTCTAACTATATTTCTTAATACAAGGTATAAGTCTCAACATAGATAAAGTAAAAGTGCTCTAAAATCAGACTATTCAATAGATTGAAATGGTAAATTATGCATGATAATGCAAGTTGTAATCAAATCATAGAACACTTGGTGGTCAAACATAGCTTCATCATAGCAATAGATGTACTAGAATTACTTTTAGAATAAGTTATCCTATATCATATGTTTTCCTCTTCTTACAAGGTTGCAAATGCCATTTTAAATTACCAAGGCTGAACTTACTATCACATATGTAATTTGCACCACACTTCTTACATTTACATCTCTATTTTCCATCATTTTAAGTGATAGTATATAAAATGTCCCCATACAAATGAAGTCAATCTTCTCTTCTTTCTAGCATGTCTATTACATGCCTTGTCATCTATTTCTCTAGTTTCATTCTCCTCAACTTTTGCTGAAATAAAATCCTCTTTCTTTCTAGTGTTAGCAATATCAATAAATGTACTAGAATCTTCCATTTAAATAGAAAAGTTTACAACGCGTAATTGATAAATGATCAATCAAATAAATAATATCAATGCTATCAAACTAATGAATAATACATAACCCACGACACCATCACACATTAATTTTAATGCTTTTTAAAGCATTTAGTGCATGTAACAAGCTCATAAGAATAACATCATATAAAATTGTATACTTATTAACTTTTATTAGAAAACACATCAAACATTTGAAATTTGAAGGTTTCAAACTAAATTATTGTGCCGCACCTAATTTTTTGTGAAGCATATTTCTAAAATTTTAAACTACTTAAATCAAAAGAAAAGATGATAAATGATTTTATTTGTGGCTCTTCTCAATACAAGATAAACAAAATGCTTTCAATTGTAAAACATGTACCTTGGAACACAAAAAGGAACAAAAGAAAGGACCAATCGATAAATTGTTGTAAGGGCCAAACCCTAGTAAAAGAAATATTGTAGGAGTGTAAGGCGTCAAATAAAATAAAGAAATGTTGTGAAGGTCATACATTACTTTCACTTTGAGTTTCAAATTTCCTTAAAGTTAGAAATAGTAGCTTAGTGGCAACCCCAAACAACCAAACACAAACAAAGCTCAAAAGCCGAACACATTAGTTTTAGTGTTTTACTTTAAGTTTTTTTAAAAAATAATCAAATAGAGAAGCTTTAGTGGCATCCCCAAATGACCAAACACAAATAACAAAATTCTTTTCTAAGCTTTCAAGTATTTCAAAACTTCCTATATTTTTATGCCATCAAATATTCTAAATAATGAAAAACATATACCATTACACAAACTCACAAAGTGAAGCTTCCACCACGTGGAGGTGTGTGAAGTGCAAACCAAGACTTGCAAATGCAAAGCAATGATGGGCGAAGCTTTATGGAACGATTTGCAAATGTTGATGTAAGGTGTAAAGCCTAGGAGCTTTACCTTTATCGTCGAGGTGAGCTGATGAGGGATAAGATGATAAGGTCAAGCTTTGAGAAGCCAAAATGCTGAATAGCGAAATTAGGTTAGGTTATTAATTGTGAGAGTCAAGACTAGAAATGGGAGGAAGGTTTAAGGCCACAAATTTAAGAGCCACCTCAAACAGCGGGTCAATTTGAGTCACTTTTGGTTCACATATCAATCCAAATCAGACTTGAAATCTTAAATGCATCAATTCACAGAACCAACTGCAAGATATTGTCAACTCACTCAATTTTTTTGAGTTATTGTGTCTTTATATATATATATATATATATATATGTTATTTTCTTAGATATTTTAAAATTTTAATTTATATAATTAACGATATTCTTAATTGATCAAATATAATAGCTATTTATTTTAAAAAAAATGCATGAATATTCATTTTGGAGTAAAATTTCACCTCTTTTGACTACAAACTACATATTTTGCTTGAATATGGTTCAAAAAATATTATTTTAAAAAAAAAGTTGAATATGGTTCAAAACAGTTCAAATCTTTTACATGATTTGAATTTTATTTGAATCATCTTTTAACCTTATTCTAAGAGGATTCAAATAGAATTTATCTTATAGAAGATACAAAGAGTGTAATCCAACAACTTTGACACAACATGCTACATGGTTGATGCAATATAATGTAGTCAAAATTATTATAAGACAGACATTTTAAGATAGATAAAATAGAGTGAAATCCATTCAATAGAATGTAATCAATAGCTATAGCACAATGAAGAGTAATCAAATAGTTATATCAGTAATACATGAGAATCTAAGAAGCCTTATATGGAAAAAAAAGATTATAATATGAGAGTTCTCTTCTCAAATGGGAAATTCATGAAGAAAAGATAAGGAAAGAGGTCTAATGTGCTTGTGCTAATAATTATTATTTAAACTTGTATAAAATATTCATAAGAAATCCTATTATGTGTTCAAGTCACTTCATATAAGGAATTTTTTATTAATCTCATAATGAGACTTTGTTCACTAAGATTAATTATAGTTGAGGAGACCATTTTGAGACACTTTCAATTATTGAAGATATGTTTATATTTTGATTGGCTAGAATTAACTTGAAGAAGATATTTTGATTCAAAATTTATTGCCCTAATAAGGTAGTATATGCTTTGAAACTAGTCAAGTCACAAGACAGGATAAATCATCATAATAATGTGAAACAACTCTCTCTCCATATGGAAATCATATGTGATATTAATCAATAGATCATGATATAGCTAGTAGAATCTAAATTAGACATAATGGGTGATGAGTAACGGTAAAAAAAATCCAACAAACATAGAAATAATAAAATTAATTTTTTTTTATATTTTGCCATCATAAGTTATCAAACTCAATATTGCTTAATTATGAATTAGATGTCTAAATTCTTCAATTATGTAGATATTTGATTGCAAATTTATAATGTAGAATAAATTAATTTATTTTAAAATTTTAGGTATTTGATTTTTTTGAAAAATTATAAAAGAAATTTTTAAAATAAATATAATTATTTAAAATATTTAAAATTATTTAATATAAAAGAATATATATACAATTTTTTATATTTAATATGAAGTAAAATAAATTATATCAAATGATGATTATATATGATAGTCTATGATAATAGTGAATGATAGCATGAAATTTAGGTATATTTAAAATTAATTAAAATTTTTTTAGTACAAATATATGTAAGAATAAAATTTTAAATTTCAAAATTGTATTTTAAACTTATTTTTTTATCAAATTAAATACATATATTTTAACCTTTACATTTTGAAATACTTTGTGCAAAAGCTCAGGCACCTTAAAAAAAATTAAAATATAGAATAATTTTTTTATATTTAGATTTCTTTTGTATGATATTTTCAATATATTTGAAAATTGTAATTCAACAATATAATCTTATATAATTTTTTTTGTATATTAATTTTATAAATAATCTATTTTCTCTATTTTGTATTATAATACCAATAAGTCAATAAAGCTACCATCTATCAAAATATAATATAAAATTATATACTAAAAAATAAAATAAAAAATAACTTTTAAAAAAATTTATATTTTGTGACATTAATTTTAAAATTATTTTTACAAATAATAAGTGCAAAATAAATTATTTCTATTCATTTTTCTTGGCCATTACATAAATGATATATTTTTAATTATTTTCAACAAATAACAACATATAAACCACAATATATATTTTTAATAGTCTAGAATGTCATAAATAATGGCCTGGACAATTATTTCAAAATCCTTCGAAATGTAATTTTGTGTTGAGACAAATAGGTGAGCTACTGAATGTTATTCTTACATTTTTTAAATTATTTATAAGATTTTAATTGATTGAAATAATTTATAAGAAAATCAAATCATTTAAATTTGTAAAATGATAGATAAACAAGTTGATGTTTAGAAATGTTGTTGGACGTAGCCTTTTACCTCATAAATTATTTACTTGTTACATAAGCAAACAATTTAAGAATTTTTTTCCAATTATTCAAATTATGATGTTGTAATGTAATAATTATATTTTTAGATCTTGCGTATATTATTGGTTATTTATTCCTCTATTATCATTCTAATTTATTTCAAGAAAGCTTAATAGTTATAATTGCTTTTTTTGCTTTAATATATATATATATATATATATATATATATATATATATATATATATATATATATATATATATATATATATATATATATATATATATATATATATATATATATATATATATATATATATATATATAAATAATTTGAAATAATCATGATATAAACACTTTAAAACATTATATTAGTGATAGATTAATGATATGATGATAAATATTTTATGTATTTAAAAACAAATGGGTTGAAGAGAGATGGCTAAGAAATTGATAGTTTATGTTTTTTTAATTTAGTATTTTAATCAAAATAGAAATAGTGTATTTTTAAAAGATAATATTATAAATATTAATTGATTAAAGAAAATTAAAATCCTTATATTTTGTTATCTTAGAATTTTACTTTGCACTATATCGAACACTCAAAAAATTAATATCCTTATATTTTGTTACTTTACACTTAAAATGCATCCAAACAAATATAGTCAAAGTCATTTAAAAATTTTTTTCTTTTCAGTTGCATCTTAACTTACTTAGTGCATAATATATAACATTAATAATTTTAGTATTTACAACAATCTTTAAAACTATAATTTTTTCTTTAATCCTATTAATATTTATAATATTATCTTTCAAATTTTTCATCACACCTACGATTTCTATTTTGATTACAAGAATCTTAAAATTTAAACATAAACTATCAATTTTTAGCCATCTCTTATTTTTTTAAATACATAAAATATTTATCATCATATCATTAATCTATCACTAATATAATGTTTTAAGTGTTTATATCATGATTATTTCAACAAGTTTTATGTTATATATATATATATATATATATATATATATATATATATATATATATTATATATATATTTATATATATATATATATATATATATATATATATATATTGAAAACAAAAGCAATTATAACTATTAGCTTTCTGGAAATAAATTAGAATGAAATAAATAACTATCAATAATATACGCAAGATCAAAAATAATTATTACAGCATTACAACATCATAATTTGAATAATTGGAAAAAGTTCTCAAAATTCTTAAATTGTTTGCTTATTAACAAGTAAATAATTTATGAGGTAGAAAATACGTCCAACAACATTTCCTAATCATCAACTTTGTTTATCTATCATTTTACAAATTTAAATGATTTGATTTTCTTATAAATTATTTCAATCAATTAAAACCTTATAAATAATTTCTAAAATGTAAGAATAACATTCAGTAGCTGATACTCAACACAAAAATTACATTTCGAAGGATTTTTTATGAAATAATTGTCAACAGGCCATTGGTTTTATGACATTCTAGACTATTAAAAATATATTGTCGTTTGGGATATGTTGTTATTGTTGAAAAGAGAGGACGTGAAAATATTATTTTTATGTAATGGCCAAGAAAAAATGAATAGAAATAAGGTTGGTGCACTTATTATTTGTAAAAATAATTTTAAATTAATGTCACAAAATATAATTTTTTAGTTATTTTTTTATTTTTAAGTAAAATATGATCACAATTTTTATAGCGATATTTTGTGATAGATGGTAGCTTAGTGGTGACTTATAATGGTTGGTGGCAGTAAATAATCTATTGATTGAGAGGTATGATAAATGAAATAAATGGGAGACATTATTCACATGAGAATAGCAGTTTGAAAAGCGTCACTTGCTGAATTGTTTTGAATATATTAAAATATCATACATAGAAATCTAAATAAAAAATTATTCTATATTTATTTTTTTTTTTAATGTGCTATTTGGTCTATTTTTTTTGCACAAAGTATTTCAAATGTAAAGGTTAAATTATATGTATTTAATTTGATAAAAATAAGTTTAAATACAATTTTGAAATTTAAAATTTTATTCTTACATCATATTTGGTGTGTCAACAATTTTAATTAATTTTAAATATCGAGCTTTCTACTTTATATTCATTTATTATCTAAAATATGATTTTGAAATGGTAAGATTTGATATTATTTTACTTAGATTAAATAAAAAAAAATTACTATATTTCTTTTTCTTAAATAATTTAAATATTTTAAATAATTATTTTATACCAGATTTCTTTTACTTACTTTTATCAAATACCTAAAAAAAATTCTATGTTCCTATTTGCAATCAAATATCTATAATAATCATTGTGCACATCTAATTTTATGCGTCGATTTGTTTGGGATCTTAGATGTTTTGAGTTGGATAATAAAAATAAGGTTATTAATTTAATTATTTGTCTTATAATTTAAATATATTTATCAAATAATAATTATTGAGAAATAACCTATGACTCTTCAATATTACGTTTTATAAATTACTTCATCACAATATAAAATTTATATTTTAAAATAAATATAAATTTTCTTAAAATTATAATTAATACATAAAATTATATATTAAATGAGGATCATATAATTATATTTTAATGATATAATCATGAACGAATTTGAATTTATTATTTTCTTTAGAGTACAATGAAATTCTTTATTACAATTTTGTACGTTGCCATTTATTTGGATATCAACTTTATGCAAGACCTTTTCAGCATCATCAATTCATATTTCTCGTTTTGGACAGAAAATAATATTTCCAACCTATTTTCTTGTGGAATACTCATCCGTAATAATAAGGCATGCCATTTATTTTATAATTAATAGGACTTTGAAAATATGAGAAATTTTGTTCTTTTTGGGTTGAAGTGATTTAATATGGCGTACATAAACATAATTTTTTCATTTGATCGGGTAGAATTGCAAATAAGCATGGATTCCAAAGTGCTAATTAATACCTTATTTAAAATTTATATTTTCACACGAAAAGTGAAAACAAAATGAAACATAAGCAATTGAATCAACTAATTTTATTTTAATCCAATTCCAATTTATCTATAGATCAAAATTTACATTGAAAATGATAAAGATATTGATGGGAAATATTTTAGATTTTGTTAAATTATTAAAGATATAAAATTGAATAAATGATTGAACCTATAAGATTCATCGTCTGATCTCTTAATTTATAGAATTAGGTTAAAGCACATCAATATACGAGAGATTATATTAATTTTAATAATATAAGTAAAATTAAATAGAAAAGTTTAATAAATGCTTACTATAAAATGAATGAATTTATGTAGCTTGTATCTATATTGTTACATAGATAAGTTATATATATTTTTTATTTTTTTTATTTTTTATTTTTTATTTTATTTTTATTTTTATTTATTTTAATTTTTTTATTAATTTATTTATTTTTATATTGATTTCTATGGGATAAATCTATGTCATAACACTGACCAATTTCACTTTTGGCTTTTCAAGATCTGGCAAGTGGCCTTATTAAATTGGACTAGTAACCTTAATGATTTCAAAACAACTTCGATTAAATAGATTACTTCGAATGACTTGATCATGATAATGAGTTTGGCATGCATTTGCAACTTTCATTTCATGTATTTATTCTTCTTTCTTGGCAATAAATTTGATTCACTTTGATCAACAAAATCAATTGAACTCAATTAGATGCAATTTATGTGTACATTTAATTTTGAAGATTTCATAAAAAATTTAAAAATATAATATAAAAATATATACAAACAAGTTATCACATTAATCATGATTGAGATTTGCATGTTCTCTCATTCTTTTTCTACATTATTTGTTCCATATGTCTTTTCTTCTATGGTCTAGAAGAAGAATTATGCCGACGACTTCCAACTTGATGATGCGATAGATCGAGCTCTTTTTGCTTTCAAAAGTTGCTTTGTAGAATGAATATAACGTAAAATATCTTTTGGGGCCGAATAGTGGTGGCGTTGATAAAGCGGTAAGCGGCACATCGATGTCGGCCGACTTGTGTGAGAAAATGGCTGGCAGCGTGGCATGCGAGATAGAGGTGATGGTGGCGTGAGGCAAGTGGGTGTTCATTCTCACATAACACGGTGTATTTTAATTACTCAATTTGGCTCTCTAAATACACCACAAATCATCTTTCTAATGCATCTCAAATACACTAGATATATCTTAGAATTTTACTTTGCACTATATCGAACACTCAAAAATTAATATCCTTATATTTGTTACTTTACACTTAAAATGCATCCAAACAAATATCCCCAAAGTCATTTTAAAATTTTTCTTTTCAGTTGCATCTTAACTTACTACAGGTGCATAAACATATATAACATTAATAATTTTAGTATTTACAACAATCTTTAAAACTATAATTTTTTTCTTTAATCCTATTAATATTTATAATATTATCTTTTAAATTTTCATCACACCTACACTATTTCTATTTTGACTCTTACCTGAATACTAAAATTTAAAACATAAACTATCAATTTCCTTAGCCATCTCTTCAACCCGTTTAGTTTTTTAAATACATAAAATATTTATCATCATATCATTAATCTATCACTAATATAATGTTTTAAAGTGTTTATATCATGATTATTTCAACAAGTTTTATGCTTATATATATATATATATATATATATATTGAAAGCAAAAAGTAATTATAACTATTAAGCTTTCTTGAAATAAATTAGAATGATGATAGAGGAATAAATAACTATCAATAATATACGCAAGATCTAAAAATATAATTATTACAGCATTACAACATCATAATTTGAATAATTGAAAAAGTTCTCAAAATTCTTAAATTGTTTGCTTATGTGACAAGTAAATAATTTATGAGGTAGAAGGCTACGTCCAACAACATTTCCTAATCATCAACTTTGTTTATCTATCATTTTACGAATTTAAATGATTTGATTTTCTTATAAATTATTTCAATCAGTTAAAACCTTATAAATAATTTCTAAAATGTAAGAATAACATTCAGTAGCTCACCACTGGATTTGTCTCAACACAAAATTACATTTCGAAGGATTTTTATGAAATAATTGTCAAAAGGCCATTGGTTTTATGACATTCTAGACTATTAAAAATATATATTGTGGTTTGGGATATGTTGTTATTTGTTGAAAAGAGAGGACGTGAAAATATATCATTTTATGTAATGGCCAAGAAAAAAATGAATAGAAATAAGGTTTATTTGGTGCACTTATTATTTGTAAAAATAATTTTAAGATTAATGTCACAAAATATAATTTTTTTTAAAAGTTATTTTTTATTTTTATTTTTTAGTAAAATATGATAACATAATTTTTATAGCGATATTTTGTGATAGATGGTAGCTTTAGTGGTGACTTATAATGGTTGGTGGCAAGTGGCGATAATCTATAGTGATTGAGTAGGATGATAGATGATGACATGTGGGGGCGATTAATGGCGACAATGGCATGCAATTGAGAATAGTGGATTTGCGTCACTGCGTGGAATTCGTTTGAATTGAGCAATTTTCAAATATATTAAAAATATCATACATAGAAATCTAAATATCTAAAAAATTATTCTATATTTACTTTTTTTTAAGGTGCTATTTGGTCTGAGCTTTTTTGTGCACAAAGTATTTCAAATGTAAAGGTTAAAATATATGTATTTAATTTGATAAAAAATAAGTTTAAAATACAATTTTGAGAAATTTAAAATTTTATTCTTACATCATATTTGGTGTACTTCAAAGTAGACCAATTTTAATTAATTTTAAATATACTGCAAGTCATCATTGTCGATCATAATCATCGATTTGAAATTGAATTTATTTTACTTCAGATTAAATATAAAAAAATTGCTATATTTCTTTTATACTTAAATAATTTAAATATTTTAAATAATTATATTTATTTTATACCAGATTTCTTTTACTTACACCCCTTTTTTAATAAATCAAATACCTAAAATTTTAAAATCCCGCAATTAATTTATTCTACGTTACTAAATTTGCAATCAAATATCTACATAATTGAAGCATTTACGTGCACATCTAATTGCTATTCCATTGAATTTATAATCTTATCTAGATCTGGATAACCAGTACCTAGTATGATAAACCCTTAGGCATATCAATGAAATTTGTACCTTATATACTAAGAAACATAATGTGCATATTAGTTATTGATTCTTTGGTGAGAGACATCAATTATATACAAAGAAATGGAGAAGTCACAAAATTATTAGCCCATCTCATGTAATTACACATACTGGCTTGATAAAGTTAGTAGAGTTTAGAAGAAAGAGTCAAAAAATGAAAAGTATTGATCGAGAATTTCATAAATCCTTTCAAAAAGGCACAAGGCCATAAATCTTTCCTCATTATCTTTTCCTAATTGATGAGAAGTAGTTTGCTTTCTTTAAGTTTTAGATGCCAAGATTAGTTGATAACTCTAAAGTTATTAATCTAAGAGTACGTGATGAAAATACTACATGATTCTAATAATTGCATACTCCAACAGTATAGTCAAATAGTAAGGCAAGGAATATATTATTTTATTAAAAGTATAAGTTCAAAAAAATGGTTTACATTAACTTTAACTTTTAATTATTCTTCTAACCTATTAATTCCTTATATTTTCTAATAAGAGAGCTAATCTAATGCTACCCAAATACATATGGATTTGGCGTCGATGTGTTGGATTACCTTTCTGATGAATATTATAGATCTGCAATCTCTACAAACACAAAAGTTAAAGAGGAAAGAATTTTTGAGTACCTGAAAGAAGCCTTCATACATGTCATAAGAGAAGAACAAAAATTTTGGAAGTCATGGACTGATGCAGAACTCATCTACTTTCTAGTAAACTAAAATAAAATACATTAAATAATATTTAAGATCACACTTTCTATAGCTTTAACCCCCTCATATACCTCAATGCAGACCTTGTAAGTAATGAGTGCATTCTATAAGTACTTGCCTATATTGTTTGAGATGTTAAAGCTATTTGATAATAGGTAGAGTTTTTCTCCTCTAAATCTTTTTAATAACAAAGAAAGATGACCACTAATAAGGTCTTCAAGCCATAAATATAAGTACTTTTAAGCAATTCTTGCTCATAAATTTTAATGAGTGTTTTATGACATATTTATAGAGTTGATTGTGAAGTTTATACAATACAATACAAAATATACTAGATTTTAAAGAAAAATTTCTTAAATGTACATCTAGTCATATATAATTCTACCAAAACATTTATGTGTAGATCCATAAGTCCTTCAATTATATATTACTTTCTCTATTTAAATATTAATTATTTATGTTATGGTTTTATGTATATTGTTTCATTAATCCATTTATGTACATTTCTAATGCTTCTTAATCTGCATCTTATAGATTTTTTGTTCATTCTTTATATTATAAATGATTGCACTATATTACATTATGATTATTGTGCAATATCTCCTAATCTCAGATTTCTTACAACTATTACATTTGCACTCTATATTATATTAACTCAATAGTTTGCACTGTGAATGCTATGGAAAACACACTCTACCATATTTGTAGTAGGGCATACCAAGATCAAGTTTAATTCTTAAATTCAATTTATACATTAAGAATTCAATAGCTACATTATTAACAGCAGCATTATCTAAAGTAGTACTCAAAATATTCTTTTGAAATTCCCGATCATATAGAATATTTGTATTGCTTCAAATAATGCAAGACGATCATATGGAGGTGGTATAAAAAAAAAGTCTAAAATTTTTACGTAATCTCAAGCGATCAATGATATGCGATTCATATAAATTCATTAGTGTTAATAAAAGTCCACAAATTAGATGTCCACCAAACTCGACTGATTATTTTACTTAACATTGTCTTGATTTGTCACTTCTCTCTTAAAAATATTTTTTGCAATCATTTCTAACTATATTTCTTAATACAAGGTATAAGTCTCGACAGAGTAAAAGTGCTCAAAATTGACTATTCAATAGATTGAAATGGTAAATTATGCATGATAATGCAAGTTGTAATAAAATCATAGAACACTGGTGGTCAAACATAGCTTATCATAGCAATAGATGTACTAGAATTACTTTGTAGAATAAGTTATCCTATATCATATATTTTCCTCTTCATACAAGGTTGCAAATGCCATTTTAAATTACCAAGGCTGAACTTACTATCACATATGTAATTTGCACTTCTTACATTTACATCTCTATTTGCCATCATTTTTTGTGATAGTATATAAAAATGTCCCCACACAAATGAAGTCAATCTTCTCTTCTTTCTAGCATGTCTATTACATGCCTTGTCATCTATTTCTCTAGTTTCATTCTCCTCTTTTGCTTAAATAAAATTCTCTTTCTTTCTAGTGTTAGCAATATCAATAAATGTACTAGAATCTTCCATTTAAATAGAAGTTTACAATGAGTAATTGATAAATGATCAATCAAACAAATAATATCAATGCTATCAAAATAATGAATAATACATAACCCACCAGACACGATCACACATTAATTTTAATGCTTTTTTAAAAGCATTTAGTGCATTGTAACAAGCTCATAAGAATAACATCATATAAAATTGTATACTTAAATGCCCATGTAGGTTTTATTAGAAAACAGATCAAACATTTGAAATTTGAAGGTTTCAAACTAAATTATTGTGCCTGCCCACCTAATTTTTTGTGAAGCATATTTCTAAAATTTTAAACTACTTAAATCAAGAAGCAAAGATGTTAAAGATTTTATTTGTGGCTCTTCTCAATACAAGATAAACAAAAATGCTTTCTGCATTACAATTTGTAAAACATGTACCTTGGAACACAGAAAGGAACAAAAAGAAAGGACCAATCAATTGTTGTGGCCAAACCCTAGTAAAGAAATATTGTAGGTGTAAGGCGTCAAATAAAATAAAGAAATGTTGTGAAGGTCAAACACATTACTTTCACTTTGAGTTTCAAATTTCCTTAAAGTTAGAAATAAAGTAGCTTAGTGGCAACCCCAAACAACCAAACACAAGCAAGCTCAAAAGCGAACACATTAGTTTTAGTGTTTTACTTCAAGTTTTTTTATAAAAACAATCAAATAGAGAAGCTTTAGTGGCAACCCCAAATGACCAAACACAAATAACAAAATTCTTTTCTAAGCTTTCAAGTATTTCAAAAATTTCCTATATTTTTATGCCATCAAATATTCTAAATAATGAAAACATATACCATTACACAAACTCACAAAAACCATGAAGCTTCCACCCGTGGAGGTGTGTGAAGTGCAAACCTAGTAAGACTTGCAAATGCAAAGCAATGATGGGCCAAAGCTTTGTGGCTTAATGATTTGCAAATGTTGATGTAAAGGTGTAAAGCCTAGGAGCTTTACCTTTGTCACCGAGGTGAGCTGATGAGGCGATGAATGATGAGCTGATAAGGTCAAGCTTTGAGAAGCCAAAATGCTGAATAGCGAAATTAGGTTAGTTTATTAATTGTGAGAGTCAAGACTCAGAGGAAGGTTTAAGGCCACAAATTTAAGAGCCACCTCAAAGGGTCAATTTCTCACTTTCAGGTTCACATATCAATCCAAATCAGACTTGAAATTTTAAATGCGTCAATTTCACAACCCAATTCTTGATATTGTCAACTCAATCTCAATTTTGAGGAAGTTATTGTGTAGTCAATTATATATATATATATATATATATATATATATATATATATATATATATATATATATATATATATATATATATATATTATTTTCTTAGATATTTTAAAATTTTAATTTATATAATTCACAATATTCTTAATTGATCAAATATAATAGCTATTTATTTAAAAAAATGCATGAATATTCATTTTGGAGTAAAATTGACTACAACCTACATATTTAAGGCTTGAATATGGTTCAAAAAAATATTATTTTAATAAAAAGTTGAATATGGTTCAAACAGAGTTCAAATCTTATTTTACATGATTTGAATTTTATTTGAATCATCCTTTAACCTTATTCTAAGAGGATTCAAATAGAATTTATCTTATAGAAGATACAAAGAGTGTAATCCAACAACTTTGACACAACATGCTACATGGTTGATGCAATATAATGTAGTCAAAATTATTATAAGACGGACATTTTAAGATAGATAAAATAGAGGGAAATCCATTGGCCATGGTACAATAGAATGTAATCAATAGCTATAGCACAATGAAGAGTAATCAAATAGTTATATCAGTACATGAGAATCTAAGAAGCCTTATATGGAAAAAAAAAAGATTATAATATGAGAGTTCTCTTCTCAAATAGGAAATTCATGAAGAAAAGATAAGGAAAGAGGTCTAATGAGCTAGTGCTAATAATTATTATTTAAACTTGTATAAAATATTCATAAGAAATCATATTATGTGTTCAAGTCACTTCATATAAGGAATTTTTTATTAATCTCATAATGGGACTTTGTTCACTAAGATTAATTATAGTTGAGGAGACCATTTTGAGACACTTTCAATTATTGAAGATATGTTTATATTTTGATTGGCTAGAATTAACTTGAAGAAGATATTTTGATTCAAAATTTATTGCCCTAATAAGGTAGTATATGCTTTGAAACTAGTCAAGTCACAGATAAATCATCATAATAAAGTGAAACAACTCCCTCTCCATATGGAAATTTTATGTGATATTAATCATTAGATCATGATATAGCTAGTAGAATCTAAATTAGACATAATGGGTGATGAGTAACGGTAAAAAATCCAACAAACATAGAAATAATAAAATTAATTTTTTTATTTTTTGTATTTGCCATCATAAGTTATCAAACTCAATTGCTTAATTATGAATGTAATCAATCTAAACTAGCCATGAAATACTTTCTTGCTTAGTTATATCATCTATAATTAATAATATAATCTCAAATAAAAATGGATGAATTTTATGTAATAGATCATAAAAAAAATTTTAAAGGGCTTATAATCTCTAACAATATAAAGAATTAAGGCTTATTAAAGAAGGGAATGTGATAGCCTAATTATATGTAAGTAGAGCTATTCCATTGAATTTATAATCTTATCTAGATCAATAACCGTAAGTATGATAAACCCTTAGGCATATCAATGAAATTCATACCTTATATACTAAGAAACATGATGTGCATACTAGTTATTGATTCTTTGGTGAGAGACTTCAATTATATACAAAGATACTAGCTATATTTTAGATCTAACCTAGTATTAGTAAGCTTTGCTATATAGCTTGTATAGAAGATTGAGAGATTAATTTATTCCATAAAAATTTTGCAAAATCCATTTAGTTAATTTTAAAAGAAAATCTTGTATATTTGAATTTATCTTAAATTGTTTAATTAATATATTAACATTAGCAGAAATTCTTTTTACTTAAATAGCCCACTATATTTATCTGATAACCGTACTCAATAATAAATAAAAGAAAAGGCATCACATAAAATTATAAATTAATTATAAAATAAAATAAAATAGTGTGTTGTGATGATAATAAATAAATAAAATTTATATCAATGCAATTAGGTAATTACTTATACATGCTCATATCTAATCAAAAAGAAAAAAATACTATAAATGTTAAAGGAGTTTTTTTGTTATTAAACAAGAGTTAAAGAAGGGTTAAATAAGGTTGGATAATATCTAAATAAGGTTAAAATAGAAATTAAATTTTATGACCAATCTTGTTTAAAGTTTTGCATAGATTGAGAAGCAAGAGAGAGAGAGAGAGAGAGAGAGAGAGAGAGAGAGAGAGAGAGAGAGAGAGAGGAGATACCTATCTCTAACTCAATCATTCATTCAACTGAGGTTGAGGATGAGGCATGGAAGGAGGAGATAAAAAAGAGGTGTATATATATATATATATATATATATATTGAGAAAGAAATGGAGAAGTCAAAAAAATATTAGCCCATCTTATGTAATTACACATACTGGCTTGATAAAGTTAGTAGAGTTTAGAAGAAAGAGTCAAAAATGAAAAGTATTGATCGAGAATTTCATAAATCCTTTCAAAAAGGCACAAGGCCAAAAATATTTGCTCATTATCTTTTCCTAATTGATGAGAAGTAGTTTGCTTTCTTTAAGTCTTAGATGCCAAGATTAGTTGATAACTCTAAAGTTATTAATCTAAGAGTACGTGATGAAAATACTACATGATTCTAATAATTGCATACTCCAACAATATAGTCAAATAGTAAGGCAAGGAATATATTATTTTATTAAAAGTATAAGTTCAAAAAAAATGGTTTACATTAACTTTAACTTTTAATTATTCTTCTAACATATTAATTCCTTATATTTTCTAATAACAGAGCTAATCTAATGCTACCCAAATACATATGGTTTTGGTGTCGATGTGTTGGATTACCTTTCTGATGAATATTATAGATCTGCAATCTCTACAAACACAAAAGTTAAAGAGGAAAGAATTTTTTGAGTACAAAGAAGCCTTCATACATGTCATAAGAGAAGAACAAAATTTTAGAAGTCATGGACTAATGAAGAACTCATCTACTTTCTAGTAAACTAAAATAAAATACATTAAATAATATTTAAGATCACACTTTCTATAGCTTTAACCCCCTCATATACCTCAATGCAGACCTTGTAAGTAATGATGAGTGCATTATAAGTACCTATCTTGTTTGAGATGTTAAAGCTATTTGATAATAGGTAGAATTTTTTCTCCTCTAAATCTTTTTAATAACAAAGAAAGATGACCACTAATAAGGTCTTCAAGCCATAAATATAAGTACTTTTAAGCAATTCTTGCTCATAAATTTTAATGAGTGTTTTATGACATATTTATAGAGTAATTGAAGTTTATACAATACAATACAAAATATACTATATTTTAAAGAAAAAAATTTCTTAAATGTACATCTAGTCATATATAATTCTACCATAAACATTTATGTGTAGATCCATAAGTCCTTCAATTATATATTACTTTTCTCTATTTAAATATTAATTATTTATGTTATGGTTTTTATGTATATTGTTTCATTAATCCATTTATATACATTTCTAATCCTTCTTAATTTACATCTTATAGATTTTTTTCTTCATTCTTTATATTATAAATGATTGCACTATATTACATTATGATTATTGTGCAATATCTCCTAATCTCGATTTCTTACAACTATTACATTTGCACTCTATATTATATTAACTCAATATGTGAATGCTATGGAAAACACACTCTACCATATTTGTAGTAGGGCATATCAAGATCAAGTTTAATTCTTATGTGGACCAATTCGAGTCTTAGTTGAACTATGTTCAAACCTAATTTAGATCTTATTTGAACATATTTAATTCATATTCAACTTTGTTGGAACTATATCTTAACCATATTTGATTAATATTTGAAGCATATCCAAAACTTGCTTGAATCTTATTTAAACATGATTCTAACATTATCACAAGTGACTAATATCTAGTCATTATCACAAGTATTTTTTTTTTTAGAAAACTTTATAAAACAAATATTTTCACTATTACACTTCTTTAGTTTATATGTATAGATAGAATTGTATCTTTTTTTTTTATATAATATCCACCTATATTTGGTGTGTATGAAAAATACGAAAAATAATAATATGATGTATGGAGATGATGAGATGATTAATAATGATACATCTATTATGAAAATAAAGACATAATAACAATATAAAGACAATATAATAAATTTTATATCTTACCAAATATAAATAAGCATTTATTTTGAAATGAGCATATATACTCATCTATAAATAAATTTAATGATTTTAAATTTCGATTCATTTATAATGTTTATCGAATTCTGTGGAGGGGGGATGATTCGGACCGTAGAAAAATAAGGAGGAATGCTTTTATGGAGCAAATATTACGTGCAGAGTCCGCACCGTGCGGACTCCAATCAGTGGGCTCCGTTTTTTTTTTAAATTAAAAAAAAGAAAAATTTTGATTGGAGTCTAATAAACATTTTTTTTGAAGCTATCAAATATCTGTATCAAGAGCACACTCAAATTTAACTCATTGACTCGAACTGATATCCCTATCAAAGAAGGCCGACTAGCCGTTGGTTCCATCAAGGTATATTATAAGGCCAAAAAGTTTTATGATATTTTTAGCAGTTGCTTACAAAAAAGAAAACTGAACCCAACAAAAAAAAAGGTATCATGTTGGTTTGACGTACACATTTCTCTTGCAAAAAAAACATCACGTTGCTTTTCTATAAATTGCATCAGAATATATATTCACATATAAATTTAATTCAACATTTCAAAATAAAATGTTCAAAATTGTAAAACAAATACTAAAAAAAAATATTTAAATTCTTTATTGAGTTAACTAATCAATGAATTTTTTTTTATTTTGTTTAAATATCTTATAATTTTAAAAATTATTATTATTTAATTATTATGCGTTCCAGTCTTTATCACTAAATTTATAATTTGGCCGATTGCCTGTCATATAATTAATGAGCGCAAGAATATTGTTTCTACAGAAAGGGAGTGCCTTTTTTTGGGTAGAACCGTGGATGAACGACAGCCCTTCCATCATTCAGTACTCGATCTATAAATAATCTCGTGATGTCGATCAGAAGATGCTGACTACTTAGTTCACTTTTGTGGTTGATACTTCATACTTATTTAAAGTTTTTTTTTATTGAAAATAAAATTATTAAGTTATTAATTTAGTCTTTAGATAGGAGTAATCTCAACTGTTTTTTTTTTCTCAAATGAAAAAGCTAGAATTGAATGTAAAAATAATGTGATTTCAGCTTTTTATTATTTATAGAAGGTTCAGTTTTTAATCAGTTTTACAAAAAAGAAAAAAAATTAATTAGCTGATTTAGCTGTAAGTCATCATCTTTAATTGTTCATTAAACCACGTAATTGTCCAGGGTCTCAATAAGTATGTTGTTGCCATATAATTATCGATAATATTTTTTTTGGGAAAAAATATTTCTCATTTACTAATAAATTTAATGTAAAAAAAAAATTAGAAAAAAGAAATAAAATTTGGAGAGAAGACCAATATTGGTGGATGTTGGAAGCTGGAAGGTAGAAGTTGGAAGGAAAGTAAGAGAACCTTCCATTCTCTGCACGTAAAGGGGCTCTTAAAGGATAAGGTGGCGGATAAGTTTCGGAATACGGCGGGCCGGCGGCGATTCAAAATCAAAAATGAAAAAAGAAAAAAAACAATTTTGATTTAGGATATTATAATTAATTAATTTCGCAATAAATATAATATAAAATCTTAATTTGTTCTCTGTTGGTGATATTAATCATAAAATGAATTCAAAATTTATTAAATTTATTTTTTCCCTTATAGTTAGACTGAAATACTTCATTATTTTCTTGCTCGACTTTTTTGAAAGGCAGACGAGATTTTTCTTATTTTATGATAGGAGTTGGATAATAAATACAAAGTTGATTGATGAGTGGTAGGGTTCAATCAAAAATGAGTGGTAGGGTTCAAAGCTATCAAATATCATGTTGAGACTTTGAGAGAAGAGGAAATATTCCCTAATGTAGTAGGGTTCAATCTTTGCCTTCCTTTCCCTTACTGGTTTTGGCCCACTGCTGTTTCTAGTTTTAGAGATGCCTCCACTGCGCTCACTCCACCATGAACTTTCAAGCATGTCAGTTAAGGGTTCTGTTAAGTCAACCTGCATGAGTCTGGCAACTTTTTGTTGGCACTTAGGATTAGGTGTGTACCACATGCACTTGTTTATGAAATAGTATGGGCCATCCATTTAGACTGGTCATGTCCTGCCCAGTGCAGTGACTCCAAATATTTTGGCTCATAGCGATAGAAGGGGCCAAAATTGAATAGTTATTCACAATTTGGATGGATTTCTAAGAGGTATTAGCAGTTCAATAGATAGCCCCATCGTTTTCCACTCCGCTTCTCTAATCCTTTTACTTCTTACGCTTAATCTACAAATGTTTTGATACACTCGAAGTTTTTATACTTAGTCAATTGCTTTCGGTTTATCAATACAAAGTTATCAACAAATTCAAGTTGTTATGGGCCGTAATCTTCATTCTGATATTATAAAATGTATATTTTATTAAATAAACTATGAGAAAATCGTTTCATTTTTCATTTAAACAGTACCCAGGCACAAAGCATTCGGAAAAAATATTTATATATATATAATTAAAATATTTTATAAAAATTATTTTTAAATTATATATTTTAAATATTTTAAATTATTTATATAACTTAAAAATATTTATATAATTTAAATATATAAATAACTAAATAAATTTATAAATATATATATAATTACTTTATTTATAAAATTTATAAAATATTTATATAATATATTGGATTTATATAATTAATAAATAAATATATAAATAACTAAATATATTATAAATATATAAATAACTAAATATTTATATAATTTAAATTTTTTTATTTATTTAACTAATTATATATTTTAAACAAATAAATATTTTTAAATAAATAAATAACTAATTAAATAAATAAATATATATATAAATAACTAAACTAAGTATTTTTAAATTATATATTTAATTATATATATATATATATATAAATAAATAAATAACTAAATATATAAATATTTAGTTATTAAATATTTTATAAAAAATATTTTAAAATTATATATTTTAAATCTTTTAAATAATGATATTAATTAAAAAAATTAATAAAAGCTCTCTCTCTCTCCGCCTCTCTCTCTCCCTCTCTCAAGCGTCTTCAAAATGTGAAAAAAAAAAAATTAATTCCACGGACGACGCGGCAGGTCGTCCGTCAAAAACTTATATTTCTTAAAAAAAATTTTCTACTAAAAATTAAGATTAACATTGTCTTTATTTTAAAATTTTCCTAATATGATGTATGGAGATGGACGTGATATGGCGTAGGCGTGATCTATTATTGAAAATAGAGACATAATACATAAGACAATATAATAAATTTTATATCTTACCAAATATAAATAAGCATTAATTAAAATGGGAAAGAGTAGTAGCAACATGATGGCACTGACCTTCAACATTGACGATGATGGCGAAGGAGAAAAGTAGTAGCAACGATCAATGATCTCTTTGGTCGAAATCTTAAAGAGATGGGTTGGAGAGAGAGCACATCCTCAGGACACATATATTAGTTAAGAAATAAGTTATATTGAAAATAAATTTTTTATTTTAATTTTAATTTAAAGACACATGTATGCGTGTGTTTGACAAGCATGTTTAATCTTTTTAAAAAAATTATGATTTTAATTAAGTCGTTAGAGGTGGAAGCTAGTGTTAGTGTCGTATATATTCTTATGCTCACTAATTCTAAGAGTGTAAGGTCATGTGATCAAATATCTGAAGAGGAAGTTAAAGCTCAAACGTCATGTGACCAAAATATTGATGCACCTTGTTGTAGCCCAAGCAAGAACTTTTAAAGTTCAAGTTATTGAGAGATGAGGCCTCATTGGTTGAGGAGGCAAATCGTGAGAAAACTACATAAATGATATTAAAGAATAAAAGAAAAATATAGATAAAAATATAGAATAAATGATTAAGAGTCAATTAATGCATGCTTTTAATCTAAACTCTTTCAAAATTTTCAACCTTATATTATTGTGCATAAAATATATTTCAAGTTAAGCCGACCTATCTTTGCTATTTGTTTTTAGAAATGCATCTAAGAATCTCCAAATGTCAAGAAAGAAGCTTGTGTAAGAATAGAGTATTAAAATGAGTTGGTAGAGAAAGTTAGTATAACTCAAATTCTAATGGAGATAGATGAGCTATATAGATTTTTTACTTGTACCCTCAATCGTATGGTTGGGTCTTTCAATTATTCAATGGTTGAAAGATGAGCAACGTTTATAGCATTTGATATTCAAATTAGACCACTAGATTTTTCAATAATTTTAGCAATTTTTCGAAAATATGTTCAACTTACTTAGGAGATTTTATATCTCAATTAAGATTGAGAAAACCTTCCGTTAAATAGGAGATAATGGTCAAAAATCATGAATTTTTCAGGATACGCTTAGCCTAGCGAGGATTAAATGATTTAAAGACCTTGAGATTGCTTTCAATATTTTAAAAAACTTTTCTTTTGGAAAGAAATCTTTTATAAAACTTAAAAAATTTAATGATTGTACAGCTTACGAAAAATCCATAAAGATGTCATGTTTTGCAGAAAAGATAGAATTTAAATGATTGTTTTATTTAGTTAAGCCAAAACTATTTATTAAATTAATTGTGCAATTATTATGATAAAAATATATCATTATAACAAGCCTTTATCTCATTACATGGGCTTGGATACATAAATCATTTTTCTAAATTTAAATGATCAAGGTAAATTAATTATTATCAAAAAGCAAAATAATTCATATGTCTGAACTTCATTATAGTAAATCAATATTGGCCCTCACAGAATGCCACAATGAACATTGAACCCAATATTTAATCAGTGGATATAGTAATGTAATAAACATTAAACATAGTATAGTTTTGTTCAAAACTTTATCTGCTTTAAAAAAAAAATTAAATCATTAAAATCTAAAAGAGTCAAAAGTTGAATCAATAACTGAATATCAATAACTTAAGAAATCTTTTTTTCTAAAAAATAAGAAATTTGACTGTACAAATAAAATATAATAGTTTTCAAACTTAAAAAACATTTCTTATATCGCACATTTTTTGAATTAAATTTAATCCAAAATATTCTTAGACATGAAGTTTTCTATCTTCTGAAAATTTTAATATTATATGAAACGTCATTTTCGAAGCATTTACCAAACATAACAAGTAGATTTGGGTCGCTTTTCTTCCAATATACACCTTTCATGATGTTATTATTATCAGTGTTTTTTTTTTCAGGAGAAATTGAGGGTCGCTCTTTAGTGGATGCTATTAAACATTATTATCAGTGTTTTAAAATTAGGTTTTTGCTTCAACCTCGACAAAAGGGTTATAAGACGCGTGAAAGCGGTCAAATTTGACGTTTCATTTTTACTCAATTTTTTAATAGATGTTGAACATAGATATGTCTTTCACTAATTCTTGATTTTTTTGCTATCATACGAGTATTTATTTATTTATGAATCCCTGCCACAATAAGAGTTCAATTTTTTATTCTAATAATTAATATTAGAACTTAAATAATAATTTTTTAATATAATATTGAAGATTGAGATGTTATATATATAAAAATTAAAATTTAGATGTTACATAAGTAAATATATAAGAATTACGTAATATGTATGTCAATCTCCCAATAAAATAATAAAATTAGCTATCACATCATATTAATTTGATAATATATGACATTATAACTAAATAAATATATTTTATAATATATTATTAATATTTAAATTTTACTAATAAATAGCAAGGAATATACTAGTGATAATAAATAGTATATTTATCCCTTACAATACTAATCACATGCACTCTCACATTTTGATCATAGGTAGTCAAATTTTAAAAATTACTGTATTTAATTAATTATTTTGCACCTTAAAGCCCTCACAAATCACATCTAATCTGTTTGGGTTATTTCTACTTTTGAAAACTTTATTGTAAAATGTTGTGTGTATTCTGAATATATTTTTTTTTAAATTTAAAAATAATTTTTTTTGACAAGTAATCTAGCATTTCGATTCGAATAATTTTTTTACGATAAATTTTTTGAAAAATAACTAAAAAATTAGTAGCCAAATGAATCTACTTTACTTTCTTGCTGCTTTATGAAAAAGCAAAGCAGTCAAAAAATTATCATAAATATTCTATAACTGTCTAACAATAGGAATTGAAAAATGATAATTAATTGATGATTTTAAATAATTAAATAATAAAATAAAGAAAAAAAGAAATATTATTTAAAATAAATATTTTGAAAAAAGAAATATAAATAGTTAGTAAAATAATATAACTAAATTATAAGAAAAAAAATCTATGTGAATAAGATTATGAAACTTATAAATTTTATTTTAATTAATTAAATAGTCATTTAAGAGTAATGAGTTAATTTTTTTAGAGAGATTAATTGTATAAAATATAAATTATGAGTAGGCTAAATATAAAAAAAGAATATTTTTTAAGAGAAAAAAAAATTGAGTGTCCACCCTCCCATCAAGACAGGTCAGCCACTGTCTTCATCCTTTTTATTTTTTATAAAATAATATATCGGATATTTAATTAAATATTTTATAAGATAGATCGTCTATTTTCTCTTTTAAAAATTTTAAAAAAAAGGAGAAAGACTTGTAATGTGAAAAAAATAATAATAATAATAATAATAATAATAATAATAATAATAATAATAATAATAATAAAACAGAAGAAGAGCCGTCGATTCCTTTCACACAAATTGGAAGACTTTTAATTTTAATGGTCGTCGCTTTAAAAATATTATTTATTATTATTATTTTTTTTTGTTGAGAATTGTTACTTTAAAGGTAGATGATGTACGAGTCACCTTAGTGGGCCCCACATTGACATCAACTACAACCCAGATAATTGACGCAGGGACGACTGTTAATTCCACTCGCTTGTGGTCCCATGTTTTTGATAGGTGCCTTAGACGATATTTTCATTTTATATATAAAATTTTAATATCA
The DNA here is from genome assembly GCA_021442155.1 of Cymbidium sinense. Taxonomy (NCBI): domain Eukaryota; kingdom Viridiplantae; phylum Streptophyta; class Magnoliopsida; order Asparagales; family Orchidaceae; genus Cymbidium; species Cymbidium sinense. The sequence continues at coordinate 99,136,917 of CM038224.1, forward strand.
TATTAAAAATATTATCATTATTTATTTTTTAAAAATTAAATATACTTTTTTAAGATTAGATAAATAAATAAATATTAGACATATTAATACATAAAAAATCTATAATATATATATGTAGATCTTTCTTTACTTATTATTAAATAAAGTAATTAACAACTTAAATATTGCATTCATTTATTAAATAAAATAAGTATTTTAATCATAATTATTTTATTTTATTTAATAAATAACTAATTTTAAATGAATAATTATATATTTATTACGTCTAGAAAATTATTAATGAAAAATAAAACTTCATGACTTTATTGAAAAATTCATCAGACATAAATATTTAAAAAGAGAACAATACACTCCATAGTTTTTACATGAAAAAATCCCATAAAGAGGGGAAAAATCAATTTAAGAAAATCTTCCATTATATATCATATATCGAATACAAAACTTGAATCTTAGCGATAATGAGATTGCAAAAATGTATGTAAGAAATCATGATAATGGTAACTCAGAATAGATTATAATCGATTAATGTATTTGTAGCGGTTGTTGGTGACGATCGATTGATGATAATAGGCGTGTGATGGTTATGTGACTTCTTATTTCTCTCTAAGTTCTTTTCCCTCTTTTCTGACAAGAATGAGGTTTTATTTATATGATTATAAGAGGGGCATTTTGATCATTATAGCCAAAATCCCAAAATACTCTATCGGACTATTTATATCAATTCATTTGATCATAGATAATTTTTTTTGGTGATTTGGCTATTTAAACGACCTTCGATCTATGTAATCTTAGGCTTGTTGGATTCGTCTCGTCGAGCCGCTCGATTCTACTATAAGCACATCAAATTTGGAAGTTATTTGATCATCCACAATAAGAGTTCAATTTTTTATTCTAATAATTTGTTATTCTAATAATTTTTTATTCTAATAATTTTTTATTAATTAATATAATTATTTAAAATATATAATTTTTATTAATTTTTGTTAATATATAATTTAAAAATTTTAAAATATATAAATAAATAATTTTTAATAAATAAATAAAGAAAGAAATAAATTATATAAATATTTTTAAGTTATAAAATAATATTTAAAATATATATAAATTATTAGTTATATATATATATATATATTTAATTAGTTATTTATTTATTTAAAATATATAATTAGTTAAATAAATAAATAAAAAATTTTAAATTATATAAATATTTAGTTATTTAATATATTTATAAAATATTTATTTATTATATGTATATTTATTCCTTTCTTTATTTATTTATTAAAAATTATTTATTTATTTATTTTTTATATTTTTATATTTTTTATATTTTTGTTATTATTATTATTATAGACTTATATATATATATATATATATATATATATATATATATATATATATATATATATATATATATATATATATATATATATAATTAAAATATTTTATAAAATTTTTTAAATTATATATTTTAAATATTTTAAATTATTTATATAACTTAAAAATATTTATATAATTTAAATATATAAATAACTAAATAAATTTATAAATATAAATATAATTACTTTATTTATAAAATTTATAAAATATTTATATAATATATTGGCTTTATATAATAAATAAATAAATATATAAATAACTAAATATTTTATAAATATATAAATAACTAAATATTTATATAATTTAAATTTTTATTTATTTAACTAATTATATATTTTAAATAAATAAATATTTTATATAAATAAATAACATTAAAATAAATATATATATATAAATAAATATTAAACTAATTTTTTATATATATATATATATATATATATATATATATATATATATATATATAAATAAATAAATAACTAAATATATAAATATTTAGTTATTAAATATTTTATAAAAATATTTTTAAATTATATATTTTAAATATTTTAAATAATTATATTAATTAAAAAATTAATAAAACCTCTCTCCCTCCCTCTCCGCGTGCTTCCTCTCTCTCTCTCTCTCTCCCTCTCCACGTGCTTCTTAAAATCACGAAAAAAAAAAATAATTCCACCAGTCCGTTTGACGGACATTATCTTTTCTTAAAAAAAAAATTTTCATGCTTTAATTAAGATTAACTGTGTATTTTAAAAAATTTTTTAATATGATGTATGGAGATGGGCGATATACGTGACGTGATATTATTGAAAATAGACGTATCACATAAGATAATATAATAAATTTTATATCTTACCAAATATAAATAAGCATTAATTAAAAATGGGAAAGATTAGTAGCAACATGATGGAGGCTTTTCAATGGATAAATCCGATTGCCATAGGGGAGATATACTCCCCTAATTCAATTTGAAATGATCATTCCACATTCAATTAAAGCCTAGTGAGTTTTAGGAAAGACTAGAGAGCCATCACAAGCTTTCTAAGAGGGATTTAAAAGTATATTTCTCAGTTTATCCATTGAAAAATAGAGGAGCTCACTTCAATCCTCAACTTTCTACACTCAAAACCCTTCCAGTTCCTCTTGCACACTCCCTCAAAGGATCAATTCAAGTGCACCCAAGCATCTATTAGAGTTCCCAAAGCAAGGAGAGTCTTAATTAGATCAAAGCCGCAAAGGAGATCAGGTGGTGATGGTTCATAGAGAGATTCACCCCAAGGCTTAAAACTTTCAGCAGGCTTCATCTTCACTAGATGAAGCTACCTCATCGAGCTCGCACCAATGATCACCTCTGATGAGATATGGAATTTTTTAGGTGGGTGTTTGTCTTTTGTGAAAGTAATTTTCATGCTATGAGAAATCCACCGTTGGATAGACTTCTCATTAGCTTTAGATGATGTGGGAACAATCTCATTCCAATCTTAGCTTAGTCGAACTCAGATCTTCTCTTAGATCATGGATGGCCTCTGTTGAGCCTATGGGAAGAACTGGGAAGATTTTAGCCATCCATACCGCAAATTGGATGGACGGTTGAGATTATTCCCATGAAATATTTTATCCCTTTTAGAAACGCGGGATGATCCCAGTGCGTTCGATCCTTGATCGAATGGTTGGGATCAAAGTGTATCCACCGCACCACCATCCGGATGTGACACTTAAGTGGGTAGCTCCACAGTGTGTGTAAAGCTCGAGCCTCGTGTCACATTGAGGGATTAGTTATTATTAATATTAATTAATCTCACGATCTTTAAAAATTCATATCTCCTTCAATAAAATTTAGAAAAATATGAGGAAAAATTCTATGGAAGATAATTCAACCTAAAATATTTTAAAAATAATTTCAGCAATTATGAAATATTCTTCTAATTTATTTAGGATTTTATTAGAAATCTTATTTTCTAATTACTTTTTAATTAATCATCTGATTAATCCCAAACTTCTTGGATATGTTTAAGGGGATGACCTCTATCTCCCGTAAATTTTTTGGGATTTATTTAAGGCTTAATTAGGGGAATTGCAAAGGTGTTTCCTAATTACCCTCCTTATGTAATTAAGGATAATTAGGATTTGTATTAGTGTTTTAATCTATTATTAAGGTTGATTAAGGTTAGATTCAGATTTGAATAATTTTGGGGCATTTCCCCGAAGCTATTCCCTAAACCCCCTTTTCTTTCCTTAAACCTTAAGGGTTAATTCATTAATTATCCCCTTAATTAATTTCTAAAAATTCTAAAAACTTTAAAAACTTCCAAAACTTAATTAATCTACTTTGGGTAAATGCTTAGGTGTTTAAGAGCCTAAGTTTAATTAAGGAAATCAAAACCCAATTCATATGTGTGAATGGATGTTTTAAAATTATTTAAGCTTAGCTTAATTAACCAGTAATCATGAACCAAATCTCATTAGACCCTTTTCTTCCTAGGTACATTGCATTTTTAAATTTCTTGTGAGTTTTTATGTCATCTCATTGGCTCATAATTACTCGATTAACTATGCTAAGGTGGTGTAAGTAAGGGCTAATTAACTTGTTTAATTCATATCTTAACCTAATGAATATATAAAAATAAATCTAATAATCTAAAAATTAAACAAAAATATTAAACACATGTGGCAATGGGTTAGAAATAGCAAACTCAATCTACTTTTTCAAAATTAAATCAAACTTAAGATCAAACAAAAATCACATTGAATTAACTTAGATTTATTTTAAGCCTTCTTATTCCATAAGAATGCCTTTAGGATTTAATTAAAGTGAATGTGGTTACATGCTTTCATTGCTTTGATTCTTTCCCCAACATGTTAAATTTGTATGTCATGTGGTTTCATGCATCCATATTTTTTTAAATTCAAATTTAAAAATAAAATTGTTTACTTTATGTCAAATTTGTATGTGTTGGCTAAATTTGAAATATGAGTGGCTATTATCACTATTAAATTCAAATTATTTTCATAACATATAAATCAATTATCAAATCTAAAAGTGTGCTTATTATTATTTTAATTATGCTTGTGAAGAAAATATAAGGATATTCCCTTCTCTTTTATGTTAGTATAGTTTTGAATAGGAGTTGGTAAGATGTATGGTTTATTTGAAAAGAACCTAACACTTACCTAATTTCATATCCTATTCATTCCTATGTTATCACTTCAGAAGGGTTACTTATGCTTGTACACATAAATTGCATAAACAAAAATGATCAACTAATACAACTTTTGTATTTCTTCTTTTCCATTTCATTTCTTTTGTAAACATGTTTGTATTTAAGGAAAGTAGTATATTAGTCTAGATAACCCGAGGGTTGTGAGGCTTTAAGTAGCCTAAGTAGGTATTTTATCTTACACCTCTAGTTAACAATGGCGGTGTACTTATGCCTTTCTTACTTTCATGTGTGCATGTGAAGGTTGGATAAGAAACCCTTTTCTAAAAGAAAATCATGGATATTAAACTTCCAAACTTCCTTAAATGGATTACTTAGCATGCATCAAAAAGTGTGTTAAATATTCTCATTTATGTATATAGATATGCTTAGGACTCATTCATATGCATGTTATACATGTTGGGAAAGAAATGAAGTGATGTATGTTTTGTGAATTTCGTTCATTTTATTTAATCTTAAAATGTCTTTCTTTTTGAATGGGTTTATTTAGAGTTTATCTAGACTTAGGATTAATTAAAATACTTAATCAAAATATTCACTAAATAAAACTAAAATATAAACCCACTTTAGAAATTACTTAGGTTAGGGAAGGAAGTTCTCTTCTCTTTTCCTCTCTTTATAACTTAATAATTAATTGTAAGATTCACTTGAACTTGATAAAATCATAAAATAAAATCAACCCAAAATAAGTAAACAACTTAAATGAAACCCTCCTCTAAGTTGAACAGTATTTTCATACTTAGAAAATTTGAACCTACATATAAAAAAAACCAAAGCACACATTAGGCTAAGTCACCCACTTTAGGTTAGGATGGTGCATGGTTTGATGTTTTGTTCATTTGGTGATATAAATTTTAGATTGGATGTTAGGGTGTATGCTCATAGAATGAATGGTAGGATGCTCTTAGTCTATTATTATTTTCTAGGGACTTAAGGGGCGTTATCTTAAATAAAAATATAAATACTTTTTGCTTGCAAGTGCTTATACCTCTAAGCATAATCCAATAGGCGGTGGACTTAGTCACCCATATGTGTGGTGATAAGTCTAATATACATCTTGGGATTTGTTTTTTAGCTAATCTCTATTTTGCGGTGTTAGTTAGATTTCCATTCTTTTCATTTTTCATGTAAATTTGTAGGATTTTAGAATGATTATTATGGGGATTAAGATGAGCATTGGTCATAAGATCCTATCTTATGCACCATGTGAAGTCTTAGAGCATCTACCTACAACCATCCAAAAGAAGGAATCAATGAAGAAGAAGAAAGAAGAAAAGAAGAATGAAGAATGAAGCTTGAAGACCCCCATAACAATGAATTCCTTGCTTAATTGTAATTTATTTCATTTGTAATTCAAGTTGTAAAAGGGTAGAGCTTGGCTACCCAATTTCTTTTTTCGGGTCTGTGCAGTGGTGCCCGACCACAACAATCTCTTATTCTTTTTGCGATTAGTTTTATAAATTGATCGATGATTTGTTTAGCTTATCCATTAAGTGGAATGTTTTTCCTAGTTTCTTTATGTATGGCTGGATGTGGCTTAGGCTCTTTAGGAAAAATAAATCTTTTACCAAACTTAATCACTCAAAATCAAAATAAAGAACTCATAACCTCACCTAAAGCTTAGGTTTAAAATAAAGATAACCCCTTAGTTGGATGAGTATTTCTTTTATAATAGCATGTACAACATCATCTTATTTCACTCTTGATTGGAGGGCTTCCACCTTTAGTGGAGAACCTTGGCTTGACCTTTCGAGATGGTGGAAACACATCCTCCTTCCCATTTGGGCCATTAACTTAATTTCTCATGCATTAGGCATATGAATCCTATTAGCGAGTCAAAATAATTGTCCAAAAATGAAAATAAAAAATGAAATTTGAATTGCATTAGATTTAGGTCATTTGAAGCATGTCCCTACATGATCTAGTCTCTTTATGGAGTGAGTTTAATGACTTAGTCTCTTTCTAAATAAATAACAACCTAGCTATCTTGCATAAAGTATAAGACTTGCCTACATGTATTTAAAACCGTAGGAGGAGTTAGTTGGCGACCACCCCCAGGTGATTGTAAGTCCAAGCAGTCGAGTGGTTTCTCCTCTCTTGGAGGAAACCAATTACCCACAGCCTTAGATTTAGGTTGTGCTTTTACCTCACCAAAGCTACCTAGATTTAGATCACGAGATTGCTTCTCCCCTTTGTGGACCTTAAGCATAATTCCTCACATCTTAGTCATTTGCATAATCTTGTGTTATGGAATCATAAGCCTTAAATTTCTAATGAAAAATTCAACTCAAATAAATTAAATCAATTTCAAAAATATAAAGCCCAACCATAGGATAGTTTGAGATGCTCGCTAGGTATCATCATGGGAATCTCCTACTTATCTTCCAATTTGACTTTGATAATAACTCCCTCTCTTTGATCAATCCCATTTGATCTTCATAAAATGAACTAATCGATTGATAATTCTTTCCTGCTAAAATCTTTGAAGACAATGATCATTTACCTTAATCGAGAGTTTTCCTAAAGGATCCTCATTCCATAGGATGTAATTAAGGGTTTAAAATAAACCCTACTTCACTTTTCATGTAAAGTGGAATAATCTCGGTACATATGTAGACCTCATCATCCTTGGAGTCCTTATTGAGGTGATTAGGTCCATTAAAGTGTAGTGACTTCTATCATTCGAGATAGTACTATTTCCTTGATGGCATCTAATCACGAATAATCATCTTCTATGTGGTATCTCAAAAGATGAATTTTATATTGATTATCGGTTAGAAGCGGTCACAATACCAATGAAAAAAGTTAAGGAGAAACTTTGGCTATAACCACAAACGGATGCTTTAATTGACCATATAGTTAACGTCAAGTAATACTTTGACAAACAACCGGATGGGTCAAAATCCTCGGAATTCAATTGATTTCTTCCATACATGTTAACATCGTGACTCGACAAATAACCGGATAGATCAAACACTCCTGTTAACATCATCGGACTCGACAAACAACTCGGATAGGTCAAAATCCCGGCTTAATTTGACCTCATCTCCAGTTAACGTCATCGGGTAACACCCTGACAAACAACCTTGGATAGGTCAAAAATTCTCAGCATATTCAATCAACCTCTTCCATACAGGTTAATGTCATGGGCGACAAATAACCTCGATAGGTCAAAAAATTCGGATTCAATTCTCTTCCATACGTCGCCGGGTAACACTAACAAACAACCTCGATGGGTCAAAATCCTCGCATTGATTCGACCTCTTACAAGTTAATATCATCGAGCAAAGACTCGACAAACAATCTCGATAGGTCAAAGGTCCTTGGTGGACTTCCACGACCTCTTCCATAGTTAACGTCATTGGGTAACACCGATAAATAATACCTGGATATTCAAAATCCGGCGATTCAACTCGACCTCATCAGTTAGCGTCGGGTAACACCACGACAAACAACTGGATAGGTCAATCGCGGTGGACTTCATGACCTCTTTCATACAGTTAATGTTATCGTAACACCGACAAACAACCTCGGATAGGTCAAAATCAGGATTCAATTGACCTCTTCCATTACACACCGTCGACAACCTCGATGGGTCAAAATCCTCAATTGATTCATTCAACCTCTTTCACAGTTAACGTCATCTAACACCTACAACAAAATCGGATAGGTCAAAAATTCTCGTTGATTCAACCTCTTCACAGGTTAACGTCATCGGGTAACACTCTGACAAACAACCTCGGATAGGTCAAAAATCCTCAGCGGATTCAATTCAACCTCTTCCACACAGGTTAACGTCATCAGGTTAACGTCATTGAGTCACACTCTAACAAACAACCTCTGATGGGTCAAAATCTTTAGCGGATTCAATTCAACCTCTATGTTAGCGTCGGGTAACACCGACAAACAACCGGATAGGTCAAAATCCTCGGCCAATTCAATTCAACCTCTTCCACTTAGCGTCATTGGGTTAACGCGTCATTGAGTCACATCGATAAACAAACCGGATGGGTCAAAATCCTCGGCCGATTCAATTCAACCTCTTCCAGGTTAGCGTCGTCGGCAAAGACTATGACAAACAACCGGATAGGTAAAAATTCTCGGTGATTCAATTCAACCACTTCCACAGTTAACGCCGAGAAAAGACTCGACAAACAACCTCGAATAAGACAAAATCTCGGTTGATTCAACATCTTCCACACAGGTTAACGTCATCGAGCAAAGACTCTGACAAACAACCTAGGATAGGTCAAAAGGTCTTTGGTGGACTTCTCACAGCCTCTTCCACATAGGTTAACGTCATCGAGTTAACGTCATCGGGTAACACTCTAACAAACAACCTCGTATAGGTAAAAAATCATCACCATCATCTTCGATCATCCCCGCGACTACCGGCGCGATCGTCCGTCGACCGATGCGCCATGTCGACCACCCCGTCGGCCGCTGATCATCACGCCGGCCACCGCTGATAGCCGTCGAATACCATGCGATTCGCGCTGACCACCCCATCGGTTAACCGCGTCCGGTCACCCGTGACCATTGATGCCGGTCGCCACACCATCGACTACAATCACTGGTTCATCTGACCCGCGTGGCCGCCAACCATTTGGTCATGCGGCGTATTACGCCGTGTCGTTATCCCCATATCGGCGGTCATGCATCACGTTATGCCATTGACCACCCTCGTCGGTAGCCAACCGGTCAGGCTGAGTTATCACCCCATACTTGCCGGTCGCGCCGTCGAGCATCGCGATCTATCGGTCACCACCATGCGTCATCGGTCATCTTGCGACTATTGAGGTCATTGCCATTCATGCGGTTGGAGCCACCCGTCGGTATTACAACCATCGCCACAATCTCCGCTGGTCACCACCATCATCGCGGCATCTCGCGGTCACCACCATCGTGCCGGTCATCCCACCTCGTCTTACCGCCATTGCCGGTCATCGCTCGCGGTCCATCAGCCATTCGTGTCGATCCATCTCCATCTCATCCGCAGGCACCATCATCATGGGTCACGCGCCATCTCCCATCTTTGCGGTGCTTATCGTCGCCGTCTTCCGCCATTCTGGCGCCCGTTGATCTACGCTAAACGATCAGACAGGCGGTTCGCTCTTCGAGGAAAATAGAACCTCTCCAGGTACTGAGCCTGATCTCCTCCAAACCGGTCGGTCCGACAAGGCGGTAACGCCTTTCGAGGGAAAATCGAGCCGCCTATGACTGGTCTTGATGCCTCACTTCGGTACAAGAGGCGATCGCGTCTCTTTCGAGGGAAAAGCGGAGCCTTATGAGCTGATGATCTTGATCATCGAACCGGGCGCCTCTTTTGAGCGATGAGCCTATGAGAAAACTGAGCCTGATCGGGTTAGAGGCGTAACACCTCTTTCGAGGAAAATCGAGCATCGCCGTATGACTACGGGCCTTGATCACCTCAAACCCGGTTGGTCCGACAAGGCGGTTAACACTATTCGAGGGAAAATCAGCTCGCCGCTACTGCCTTGATCGCCTCCAATCCAGTCGGTCAAAGAGGCGCCTCTTTCGAGGAAAAATAGCTCGTCATGTATGAATGGTGTCTTGATCACCTCCCGGCCGGTCCAACAAGGCGTGAACGCCTCTTCGAGGGAAAAGAAGCCGCGTTTGACTACGCCTTACCTCGGTCGATCCAACAAGCGTTCTTTCGAGGGAAAAGCCTATATAAGCTGTGGGTCTTGATCGCCTCCAAACCCGGTCGGTCAGGACAAGGCGATGCCTCTTTGAGGAAAAAAGCCATATGAACTACGAGCCTTGATCCTCCAAACCCGGTCGGTCCGACAAGGTCTTCGAGCGGGGTCTCGTATCATTATGGGCCTTGATCGCCTCCAAAGCGACCTCTCTCAAGAAGAAGAGGCTCCTTCTCCTTCTGGGGTTTTATAGACTCCATGGGGAAAAATATCAAAAAAACCTCCCAAATCAAAAAAGGGTTAAAATGTGCGAAAAGTTTTGTATGTATCTTGTTCACCCATCGTGTGGCCAGCTCCGCCGACTGTTCAACCGCGCTTTCCCGTCGTCCGTTCTGCGTGATTGTGGTGACCGAGGCCAGCTCAGGTCGAACCATGATCCCATCGTGGCCACTCAGACCCTATTCCGTACGCCAGCGCTCCGTGCCCAGACCAATAACGGCATCCAGTTCCGTGACCGGGGGGCTCTGACGACCAGACCCCGGCACGCGCCGCCACCGTTGTCCTGCGGCCCCACCACGCGTCATTATTGCGGCGTCAGCGCCCATGCCCCAGCGGAGCACTCGCGTTGTTCGTGCGGGATGGGTCTGTAACCTCAATCTCGCGCAGCATACCACACACATCTGCGCCATGCATGCTTGTAGTCATAATCTTGTGCTCCCATGAAGATCACGTTCTCTCAAAATGTGTGGTTAATGGACCTCAAATTTCATTGAAGAATTTGCTATTTTTAAATATTTGGCATATATATTTTGGATGATTGAGATAATATTATCCAAAAAAAGTGCGATATGACACTTAAAATACTACCGGTGAAACAATCTTGATGCTAAAAGCAAGCTGATCCGATGTTGAAATTGGTCGAGATCAAGCACTTAAAATATCCTTGAAAACTCTGGGATGTCAGTTAAATTCCTAAATAACTCTCAAACATGGAGTGTTTATAGTCAAATCGAGTGTCTCGTCGAGCCGGATCTAACGAGCCCATATTCTCATAATTCTGACTTCATTTGAGCATTCAAATACTTAAAATACATCAACTGATCAAAGGAATCATTTTGAGCCGTCTCATGAAGTGGAGTGGTTCGATTTTACATGTACAGATGCCACTCATCGTCCAATAGTAAATTCTCATATGAGGGGAGCCAAGCAAGTCTAAAGCTTGAAGATCCTCCAAGCACAATGCGTGCCACCCACTGGCGGTCGTCACCGTCTCCGCCCGCCGCATCGTCGTCCCGTCAATCTCGTGGTCTCCATCATGATGACCTTCATCGTCGGTCGTTGTTGTCTTTACCATCATTCTGCGGCTACATGTGTTTATTCTCTTCTGTATACAATTTTATAATCCGTTATTGGAAGATTTTGTACTCAAATGATATATAGTGGAAGCTTTTTTGGCAGTGATTTTCCTCTTTTGTGATTTTCACATAAAATTTTTTAGTTCTCTTGTCCACTCTTTAAATACACATGTATGTGTCGGATTTCACTAAGGCGTAAACTTTCTGATACGTCCCTATTGTATCTCAGCCGTTGGATTCACTGATACTTCCCGATTGTATCTCAACCGTTAGATTTACTTAGGGATGCTGAATTTAATCTCTTTTGTTGATTTCTTCACGCTCTCTTGGTTGGATGAAGCTTCCTGGGGAAGAAACGCGTAGCTTGTCGAGGAAGGAATCAAAAGCGTATTTCGACTCTTCGAGCGGCCGAATACTCTAGAGATAGAGCTGAGAGGGAAGATGAGCTTGGGAGAAGGTTTTAGGATTTCTACCGAGGGGAAGAGAAGCTATCCGGATGGAAGAAGAAGATGAAGAAGAAGAAGATGTAGAAGGATCAATATTATTGCTGGTTTCTTGTCTTTTACAAGGCTTATTTATAGCCCTAGTTTATTTATATTTGAGATCTAACTTTACTGTTTGTTATTTTCTTGCTTTATATGTTTCTATTCTCTAGATCTTGATTTTCTTGCATAGTTTCTGTTATTCTGTTATCATGTTGGTGTAGTTATCTGATCTGGCAAGATCTTGATTTCTCTTTCTATTTTCTGTTACCTTATTGATGTAGTTGTCTGATCTGTTATGCAATGGCTCTCTAGGCTTTCTTTTGCTAAGCAGTGGCTTGTATTTATTTTGTTTGTTTTATTGGATAAAGTCTTTTAGCCAAGATGGGGGTTTTTCTTTCTCTTGTGCTGTTGATGTGTGCAGCTCTGTCTGGGTCCATATCATTACCCCCTTCCCAAAAATCAGCCTTGTCCTCCAGGTCAAAATTAGGGTAAGTCTTCTGAAACTCCTTGAATGGTATCCAAGATGCATCCTTTGTTAACATTCCATCCCATTGGATTAGTAATTCTTTAATAGGCATATCTGCTTGTAGTATTATTCTTTCATCTAAAATTTTGATGGGTTTAACCAATGGTGGTTATCTATGAATTGTCTTTGGAAGTATGGGTGTAGGAGTCTTTCTATCTTGTTTGAGTCTAGAAACATGGAATACATTGTGGATCTTTCTTTGTTTCGAAGTTCCACTTTATATGCTCGACCTATCTTTATAGAATTTTAAAAGGTCCATAGTATTGTCTTTAAAATTTTGAGTAAGGGTGTTGTGATACTGAAGTTTGTCTGTAAGGTTGTAATTTTACTAATGCCAAATCATGTATCCGAATTGGAGTTCCCTTTTTTTTTTTCCATCCATTTGCATTACGTTTTTTAGCTTCCGTAAATTCTCTTTAAGTTGTTGTACTTTGTCTCTTTTGTGTAATCTATCTCTATGTTATTAGATGTATTACATGTAAGGTATGATTATAAGAGTCGCCATAAACTATTTGAAAAGGAGTCATCTTTGCAGCCGTGTTTACTGACGTGTTGTAGGAAAATTCTGCCCATGGTAGAAATTGTAACCAATTCTTTGGTGTCTCTAGTGCATAGCTCCTAAGGTATTGTTCTAATGTCTTGTTAGTGATTTCTGTTTGGCCATCTGATTGGGGATGATTTGAGCTTATGGTAGTGTAGTAGTTCCACTCTAAATAATTCTTTCATAAAGATAGGATCTCTATCTGATACTATACTCTGTGGTATACCATGGAGTTTGCATATGTCTGAAATAAAATTTTGAGCAATAGATGTTGCTAAAAAATTGGTGGAGAGTGAAAAATTGCATACTTAAAGAGTCTATCTACAACCACTAAGATAGCTATTTTATTATGAGATTTGGGTAATCCTGTGATAAAATCCATTGAGTTCCTCCCAAATATGATGGTATGGTGGTTGCAATAGCCTGTTTTCGGTTGTCATATTTCACTTGTTGACATAGGCGGTTGATATAAATTGAATATCTTGCTTCATTTTTTCCAGTAAAATTGTTGAGTTATTCATGCTCTATTCTCTTTATTCCACAATGATGGTGATGAATGTAGTTCTCATGATGGTGATTCTTACTTGATTTTTATTACAATTCTATTTTTGTAATATACTAACCTTTCATTACTTTTGAAAAAAACTCGAAGTTTTCACATTATCTTGATAGAGGTGTTGTAATTGAGAATAACTTATGTCTCATCTTTAATTTGTTGTATTAAAGAGTTGGGTGTAAGCATAGAAACTCTGATAAGTAGAGACTTTTGAGCTGTCTGTTGTAGATTGATCTTTTGGACTATAATTCTTGCAGGATAATGCATCAGCTGTTTTGTTTATGATACCTGGTTTGTATTATATTGTATAATCAAAGCCAGTTTGATTAAGAATCTTTGCTTTACGGTATGCGAATTGTTTCTTTGCATTAGTTCTTACGATCTAATGGTGAACTTGTGGCCTAACAAATATTACCTCCATCTCCCCACTACTTCTGTTATGGCATATAGTTCACTTGCATTAGGTTGATGACCTTTGTAAAATTGGAGATAATTTCTTCGAAATATGCAATAGATGGTCGCTTTTGGATTAATCTATTCTATTTCTGATCTATTCTACAATGAAAGGTATAGAAAAAAATTTGGAAATGCTAATACAGGTAAGGATACCATAGCTTCTTTTAGATGTATGAATGCCTTTTGAGCTTCTTCTGATCACTGAAATTGCCATTTAGCTAGGAGTGATGTTAATGCGCAATTGCCGCATATTATCTTACAAATTTTCTATAATATCCTATTAAACCCGGAATCCTCTTATTTGTTTTTTTCTTGAAGTTGAGGATCCATGATTATGCTTCAATTTTCTTTTGATCTACTTCTATTCCTTGAGCTGACAATATATGGCCTAAGTATTCTATTCTTTCCTAGATGAATGAGCATTTGGACGGTTTGATAAACAATGCTTGTTGTTTTAGTTTCTCCAGAACTGCTTGTAGATGTTGTTGATATTGCTCAATGGTGGGACTGTAGATTAAAATATCATCAAAGAATACTTACACAAATTTGCATAGGAAAGGTTTAAGTATTATATTCATCATAGCTTGGAAGGTTGAGGGTGCATTTATTAATCCAAATGACATAGCTATGAATTCATAATGTCCTTCATGTGTTCTGAAGGCTATTTTGTATATATCCTCTCATTATCTTATGGTATCACGAGCATAAATCTAGCTTTGAAAAATATTTGCTCCATGTAATTCATCCATTAGTTCCTCTCGGTGTTGGTATGGGAATCTCAGAATGGTGATTTTGTTTGGTGCCTATAATCACACAAAATCTCCAAGTCCCATCTTTTTCTTTATTAACAGGACTGGTGAAGAAAAAGGGCTAGTGCTTTCCACTTATCCCTATATCCAACATTTCTTTGATTAATTTCTCAATTTCTTACGAAAATGTGAATATCTGTAAGTTTTAACCTTTATTGGTTGAGTGCCGGTGTGATTAATATGATGATCCCTTTTGGGAGGTAATGGTGCTTGAAATAGTTCTTAATACTGATGTAATACCTATTGTATATTTGCAGGTAGGCCGTTGAATTCTTTTGTTGTGGAGTCTATCAGCTGTGATACCTCTCTGATGTGTAAGTAGGATACTATCTCATCCTTGTTTTTCAGTTTTGTAAAATGATGTAGAGTAATGCTTTCCACATTTGAAGCTGTCTCCTTGCAGTTGTATTATTGTATCATTATATCTGAATTTCATAGTTAGCTTCCTGTAATTTATGGTGCATTCTCCCAATTGTTCTACCATTATACACCTAATACTACATCCACTCCTTGCATAGGCAGAAGGTAACAGTCTGTTATGAATGTATATCCTTGTAATTTGATAGGTATGTTGGAGCAAACTCCTGAGTATTGGAGTGTCTCTCCATTTCCTACTAATACTTTGGAAAAATATGTAGTGTGTATTATTAACTTGCTAGTTTGGTGTATAAAGTTGTGTTAATCCTTTATCTCGGTACTTGAGCGGTTTTTTTCCAATCATCCCTTGTAAACGTAATGTCCTCGGGTTTGATTGTCCTGTGAATGCATTGAAGCTGATTTCTGGTATGTCCTCATTTATTAACATATTTTCTTGATAACTTTCTTGCTGCAGGTTGTAGTCCTGATCATCATTGACTATAATGAGGAAAATATTTGATTTACATGTGTGGCCTCATGGTATTTCTCATCACATTTAAAATAATCTTTTTTTCTTTCTTCTAATTGTATTCGTAAGTCTCGTATTGGGTATATTTGGTTTGTTACTCTCTGTTGTGAATTGGCATAGTTGGAGTGGGTAGTAATGGTTGTTGTAGTTTCAGTGATGTTGCTTGGTTAAAACGTGAACTTCTTCTTACATATACATCATCTGTTAATCTATCTTCCATTAATTTTGCTAGTTGAAAGGCTTGTTGTAATGAAGTTGGTTGTAATGCTCTGACTTCTCTTTTATTGTCTTGTCTCGTCAATTCAAAGCAACTTTGCAGAATTTAGGAGATTCCTGCCAATTCTTAAAATTCATTATAAAATTCTTGATGTTTTGTTGTAATTTGGCTAATTCCCATAAATCTCTATATACCGAAGGTTCAAATATTTGTATTACCTGTTTTTTAAAATTTTGCCAAGAATATAGTTGTTTATTGAGATGCATCCATTGGAACCAACTTAGAGCAGGTCCATCCATATAAAGCGATCTATGATGAACTTACGTTCTTACGAAGGTTATAATATTGGAAGAATCTGAACCATCCCTTTGGGTTCTCTCAGTTAAATCGAGGCATTTCTACTTTAAGCTGGTCTTGAGATTGTAAGATTTAATTTGAGTAAATTCTAGATAAGAGTTACATACCGTGATTCTTTACTTCCTTGTTCTTTGTTCTTGAATTGATTTTTCCATCTTGATGGTGAAAGTCTTCTTGATACTTCATTCAAGATAATGGCGATTGATATTATTTGTTCATCATTTTATTCAATCTTACACATTCTTCCAATATTTTTGTTGCGTGTCTTGTGCGTCGCCATTGTTTGTTTCTTGAAGGTTCAAGAGCACCAATGATACATCCCTATTGTATCTCAGCAGTTGGATTCACTGATACTTGTCGATTGTACCTCAACCGTTGAATTCACTTAGGGATGCTGCCGCAGGATTTAATCTCAGTCGTCTGCTGATTTCTTCGTGTCGTTCTATCGTCCGTTAGATGAAGCTTCCTGGGGAAGAAACACGTAACTTGTCGAGGAAGGAATCAAAAGCGTATTTCGACTCTTCGAGCGGTCGAATACTCCAGAGAGAGAGCAGAGAGGGAAGATGAGCTCGGGAGATGTTTTAGGGTTTAAGGGAAGAGAAGCTATGAGGAAGAAGAAGAAGAAGAAGAAGAAGATGTAGAATGATCAATATTATTGCTTGGTTTGTCTTTACAAGGCTTATTTATAGCCTAGTTTATTTACATTTAGATCTAACTACTACTGTTAGATCTGTTTATTATTTTCTTGCTTTACATGTTTCTATTCTCTGGATCTTGATTTTCTTGCATAGTTTCTATTATTCTGTTATCTTGTTGGTATAGTTGTCGATCCAGATCTTGATTTTCTTTTATTTTCTTCTTTATTGATATAGTTGTATCGATGTTATGCATTCTGGGGTTTCTTTTTTTGTGCTTGACTTGTATTTATTTTATTTGTTTTATTGGACAAAGTCTTTTAGCCAAGATGAGATTTTTCTTTCTCTTGTGCTGTTGATGTGTGCAGCTCTGTCTGGGTCCATATCACTTTCACTCTACCATAACTGGTTCTAGCACTCAACAATATTAAAAGTCATCAACATCACCTCGATATATTTATATATATTTTTAAAATCTATATTTAGTGAAAAGGGCATGTAACTTATTAGTTAAAAGCAAAGGTTAAATATTCAAAATCATGAATTAGAGCAAATACATCGCACACAATTCTTATATAAGTCCAACACCATGGAGATGGACTGTCTGTTCATCATCTTCTCCAAAGTCGGTCTCGACGATCTCTCCGTCTCCATCCCTTTCGTTTGCCGCTCGTGGTCCCCAGCCACCCCTGAGCTGGAAAATCCTCGACTTTCGCTCAATCAATTTTATGCCATGGAGCTCCTTCAAGAGATTCAAAGCCCAGTATAAAGTCTCAAGGTTCTCCTTTTCCAGTTTCATCAAGCTCGCCGTCTCAGTCGCGGCCTCGCCAGATTTTGCTTCCCCAGCTTGCCTCTGTTGAGGATTTGATCCCGCGTCGGAAAAGTATGTGTTCCACCTATCATTTAACTATTTTATAATAATTAGATCTCAAAATCCCTAGTTATGTTTAAGGTTAATATAATACTAATATATCTATATATATATATATATATATATATATATATATATATATTAATTTCAAATATCTGATATTTAGCAAAGATAAAATTTTAGTAAACTTTCATTACATAAAATATACTATTTATATTTTATATTAAGATTTTAAAGTTAATAAATATTTTGTTATATTTATTGGAATAAATAATTTACTATTATAATTAAATTTTTTATAAACTTGAGATGTTGGAAAATGATAAATTTTTTTATCTAGTTGATTGTATTTTAGAACTTTAAAATGCTTAATAAAAAATCTTATGCATGATGTTCATGGTAGATGATTAAAAGGATAGATTATATCAGGATATTTTTATATAAAATTAATCTCTGGAAATATATCTAAATTTTGATAAGGCGCAAAAGAAATTGAATTATTTTATATTGACAAATAAATCATATTATGATCCAAAAAAATTTTCGGGGGATTTACATACCTGCCATCCAGGAGTAGACCCAGATATAATTTAGGAGGGACAATTATCCCCTATGAACTTAATTTATATATAAAGTATCAAATTAATCATTTGATCACTCTAAAATTTTTTTGCTCTTTGTTTTGTTTTATTATATAAATTTACTCATGAAAATTGATCTTCCTTGCATTATCATCCAATATTTTCTCATGTATATCCTCTAAATATATATCACATTAAGTATGAATCTTAACATATTTCTGAAATTCCAAATCTCAATGCATTCAACTATTTGAATTTAAAATTTTAAAAATAATTTGAGGGCTATTCTAATTCCCTTCCTAATAAATTTATAATCAAAATAAATATTTTGATGATACAATTACAATAATATCAAAAATATTTCAATCTACGGCTTAAATTTTTCCAAATGATGCCGTTTAAAATTTTCTAAACTATCTTCGAAAATGTAAAGGTCTGCTTTATATTATATGTAATTTTTATCTCATGATGTCCTAAGCAAAATCTTCGCCTATTTTATATTTAAGATGCTAAACAATATATTATATACTGCAGCTTAAATTTATGTATATTTATACTTGATCAGATGCCCGAGATTAAGAAAATTAGCTTTGCCCAAAATGACTATGAATGAAGAAACTCGCATCCCCAATCTGTTTTCCAAATGGAAAGAGCTTCAGCAGCTCGAGTTGGAATCAAAGCCTTCAAATTTCTCTCATTTGGCAGCTAATATTGGCCAAAACTGTAACGATTTCACTGAATTGAAGATGCCGAATTCTTCCATCAACAATGAAGATGTGTTGGCGATACTTAAATTTCTTCCAAAACTGAGATCTTTGGATATCAGCAGATCTTATCTGCCTAAACAAGAGCTGCTTTTAATGGTGGAGGGTGCAGAGAATTGAAGAAATTAAGCGTGAAGAACTGTGTTGGGTTCGAAGCAGATGAAGAGGTGAAGAGAAAGGCTTGCAGGATTGAGAACTTTGAGTGTGAGGGTTCGAAGATGATTCATGACGGTGGGTTTGAGACAGAAGGATTATTTTTAAAATAGGTTTAGTATTAACTGTAATTAATCATTTAGAAAAAAAAAAAAAAAAATTAGAAAAATAATTTAAATATAATTATTAAAAATTTATAATATATATATATATATATATATATTATATATATATTTTTTCTTTCTTTTTATTTATTAAAATTATTTATTTATATATTTTAAATATTTTTTGTTATATATTAACAAAAATTAATAAATATATATTTTAAATAATTATATTAATTAATAAAAATTATTAAATAAATTTTAAATTTATATATATAATTAAAATATTTAAATTATATATTTAATTTATATATATATATATATAAATAATTAATACTAAATATATAAATATTTAGTTATTAAATATTTTATAAAAATATTTTAAATTATATATTTTAAATATTTTAAATAATTATAATAATTAAAATTAATTCTCTCTCTCTCAAGAAAAAACAAAAAAAAATTATTATCTCTCTCCTCGTCTCTCTCTCGTTCTCTCTCTTCTCTCTCTCTCTTTTGATTGTTAAAATCACGTAAATTATTAAAATTTGTTTGTTAATATATAAAATTTATTTTAAAAAAAAATTTTTTTATTTAAATATTTTTTTTAAAATTTTTAACAGATGATTTATGATTTTATGTTGATGTGATTTGATAATATTTATTAGGTGGAATGATTATTTAAGACTAAAAAAAAAATATAATAGAATAATTGTATTTAAGAAATTATTAGATTATTTAACATCAAAAAACTTAATAATTATAAAGAGAATATTGAAGGTTTGTTAACTAATTTATAAAAATTTGTTATTTTATAACATATTTTAGATTAAAACATTAAAAAAAAAAAAAAGTATATCAGCGTTTATAATATTTATATATAAAAATACGAAATCTATTTTTATATTTTATCTACTAATTTTTAAGATAAATTAGTAATTAAAACAATTTTATATATATATATATATATTTTTTATCTTTTTAATTTAATATATCTTAATTAAAATTGTTTAAATTAATCTTAAATTAATTTTTTATATAAATTTATAATTAAATTAAATATATTTAAAAAAATAATAAAAAAAAATACTTAAATTAATTTTTTTTCTTATTTTAAAATATTTATATAAATTCAAATATAAGATCGTATTTATAAACAGTATAATATAATATCATAGTTTATGTGATATAAACATATAATTCTTCTAAAATTTAAAAAATTGTATTATTTTTTAAAATATTACTCTTTATTTAAATAAATGAACATAGAATTGAATTATTAGAAATGCACAATTTATTTATTTATAAAAAATTTTATATTTTTCTGTTGGTTATATTATATTACTATAAAACAAAGTAAACTAGATAATATATTAAAAAAAATGAAAAATTTTTTTATTGAACAAAACAGATAAAATAATAAATTTAAAAAATATATGCAGTATTTTATTATATTTAAATATATAAATTTAGATGATTTTAATTTTATACATTAATTTAAAATAATAAAAATATTTATGTAAAATGTAATAACAAAATAAAAATATTAAATAATATTTGCATGTAATTGGTAAAAAAATATGACAATTAAATTTGTAAATTTATTCTAATCAAAATTAATCCATGGTTACCTTGAACTGAAATTTTGCCGGCGTTGTAATAACATACCTCTTTTCGAAACGGAAATAAAAAAAAAAACGATGGCGAAGCCAGAACTTGACCAGCGACTGTCGAATTCGTCGCCTTCCGATCTTCCTGCCCTTCCATTTTCCCTAAGCATCTGACGAAATCCTCCGCCTCAGCCTCTAGGATCTCCGTACTGGATCACTCCCATATTTCTCTGTCTTAATCTCGATCAGTTTAAAATGGATGTTTTGAAATCAGAAACAGGAACAGAGAAATAATGGGAAGAATGCATATATAAAGATAAATAAGAAGACGATGTTTGATTTGTACCCTAACAAGTGGAGGCTGGGTTCTCAAAGTCGCGAACGAGTTGAACTGCCTCGCCGCTCCTCACGAAAGATATATATATTTTTTCAATGAACTTATTATTTCCTTTTCTTAGGAAAAATTGCTGTTAATACGTACGTGTAAACCTATGATATGTTCGGAATCAAAATATGAAGTATGTTGTGTCAATCGTCTTTTTATCTCTTATTTTGATTAAATTGCAAAATATTTATTCTAATATTTTGATATCGAACTTACATTTGATGATAATGATTTTACTTAAATCCTATATTTTAAAAATATATATTTCGTAATGTTATTTCAATTTTATCAAGTCATATATTTTGTGTTTGATTGAAATAAAATAAAATTAAAATCAAATATGTATGTCTCATCAAATTTTCTATAATTAAGTCTCTCAACTAGCATGACACTCGATCTCAGTTCTTATAATTATTATTTTTTTAAAATATCATATCTAAATGACATTTTGGCATTTTCAAGAACTCATAGCATGAGCACCTCTCTAGCTCAAGTTGTCATTCCCATTATTGGGACATTAAACAAACTAACTTAGAGATTTGTAGCAAAATATTAAACAAAAATAAAAACAACAAAACAAATGAAGACATCAAATATAATGCAAAATTAGAATGTGAAAAATAACAAAAAAAAATTCAATATGAAAAAAATTGAGGAGAGTTGTACAAATTATATAAAGCCACTCTTCACTTAAGTCACCCTAGCATTTCACTTTCTCTCACAAAATAATAGAAAATCATGAAATCTACATAAAATCTCATAAATATGCGTCTCTTGTGTGGCTTCCTCTAGACTTTTATCTGGTTCAAGATGCCATACGCTTCCTTATATGTTGAGTCTCTAGCCTTCTCAGAACATTTTCTCCTTCAATGCACGACATTTCTATCTTCAGAGCAAATCAATAAATCGAATATCGTGGCACCATTCTCTAAATGAAGCATTACCTTCGTCTTTAATCTAATATCATTTTTTGTTAGCATCAAGATGTTGCATCTATAGCACCAAGATTAAAATTGTTTTTTAGCTCACTGAGCTTGATGGTGGTGAAGGACAGAGTCTTAGTTGATACATCTCTAGTTGATTGATAAAATCTACAAAATAATAATCTTTCACTTGGAGCTATTGTAATCTCCTCCTCAAGATCTACAACATCCATCATAGTCCAAGGTTGTGGTGTGGCTCACTTGCCTTATCTCTTGAACAACGGAAGCCAAGCATATCAATTTCTCATTTTAACAATGAACATGTGATTTTTGGTTGTCCTATTTTCTAAAGAACTAACCATCTTCTATGTGTACAAATAAAATCATACTTACATTGGATGTGCTCTTCATGAAAAGTGGCATTCTTGGATGATGAATGTCACTCATATTACTATAAAAGCCTATTATTTTCTTTCCCTTCTTGCCTCTACTATAAAGTTTTTTTACTCTAGATCATCTCTTGTTAGCCTCATCATAACAACACACACTTGTGATTGAAAGTGAAACTATCTTTGCAAATTGAAATCCCAACTGATTGTGCTCTAACATTAAAATAACTTGTTGTCATTTCTCTCATCCATCTCTTGTTAAATCAGAATTGACATAAACTTAGTTTAGTTCTTGCCTCAAAACAAAGTGCCACTTGACTATTCCATTTAGATATCTAAGAATCCACTTCATTGCCCACCAATGATGCTTGATAGATTATTCATATACCTCTTATTTTTCCCATTGCATGTGGAATATGTATGATACTTATCATGACATCATAGGCTCTTATTGAAGTATATGAAATCTCTATGTCTCTTTTATTTCAATCTCAAGTGATTGTTCTTTGATAGTTTAAAGTGACTAACCAAGGGGTGCAAAGACTTTGTCTCATTCATATTGAATCTTTAAAGACCTTTTCAACAAATTCTAGTTAAGATAACTTGGATACATGTACTCATGTTCCTACTAAAATTTTCTTGAAGACTTAAATCTTTTATTTCAAAACCCTTAAGCTCTTTGTCCATAATCTTCTCTATGTCTAATTTATGATCAACATATTATCTATATATAAAAGAAAAATAATATACATCTTCATATCTTAAATAGAGTGATTAGCTTAATACTTTGTGTAGTTATTATCGACATAAACCTATCAAATCTCCACATAACATTATCTTGGTCCTACTTCAAGCTATATAAGATTTTCTTGAACCTACACATCATGACTTTTTTTCCATAAACCATATATTTCTATGGGCACATTTCTCTTCTTCTAAGTTCCCATATAAAACTATCTCCACATCCATATGTTCTATATGTAGATCTTCCACTACTATATGGTTAACACAACTAATAGTTATCATCTTGACTACTAAAGAGAACATCTTTCTGTAATTAATTTTTCCTTCTCTTGAGAACCCCATCATATAACACCTTATAGCATTTGTTACCATCGGTTCCTCTTTTAGTTTGTAAACCCACTTATTGTGGTCTTCTCTTTGATTTAGATAGCTTTGCAAAATTCCATACTAATTTGACATGAGTGACATCATTTCATTATTCATGTTATGCTTCCACTCTTTTAAGTCATCAACTTGAATGGCCTTATAGTACTCTAAATCATCACCATGGGTTAGTAATAAATAATATATAAAGGAGAATACCTCATGTGATCATGAGATTTTGCTAGATCTCCCAATTTCAATGTTATTAGTTCTCAGTGCTTCATCAAGTCGAGCACAACCCTTCTTCTTTCTTCATGCTCACTAGCATTTTCTATCTCAAAATATTTAGTAGATTGTAAAGTTATTGAAGAATCACTAAGTCTCATTTTGTCACAGTAAATCTCTATTTCATTGAAAATGATGTTCTTGATCCTAATGAACTTTTGATTCTAATAGTCTTAGAATTTTACTCAAATTCATTTTGATATACAACAAATGTGCACTTAACAAACTTTAAATCAAGATTACACAGACTCTATTGAACATGTGATGAACAACAAATACTTTTCAAGTGAGATAGATATACCTCTTTACTTTAATTCTTGTAAGCCTTCATTAAAAGGTACTAAGGACTTGGGTGATAAACAATAATATTCACTTCTACCCAGGCTCTTGGCCAACATCTAACCTCAAACTCTAGCCCTCATAATGTTCTATTCTATGCTCAATTACACCTATCTGGCAATGTCCTTTGTGAACTCACATCTAATGTCTTTGACTTGGTCCTTAAACCTTCAATCTTGATACTAACTATCATTATCATTGAGACACTTCAACTTCAAGCATGTTTCATTTCTTAGCCATGGCCTTCCATTTCTTAAACACTTCAAATACATTAGATTTATGTTTTAGAAGTACATTCATGCCTTCTAGTATGATCATACTAAGAGTAGAACCTCATACATCTATATGCACTAACTCACTTTTTTCTTCAAATTTGAGCCACTTTTAGAAAAGCTAACCTTCTTTACTTTCCATACTCATAATCTTCACAAAAATATAAATCTATGGATTTTAAACCTTGAAGCTTGCACTTTGAAACAAAGTTTCATACCTTTCTTGCTCATTTAGCCAAACTTCCCATGCCACAAACCCATTTCCTTTTTTTCCTAAAACTTTAATGAATTCTAATGCAAGATTGATCAAATACCGCATCCCTTCAATATTTTCTTGCCATCACCAATGCACCTTTGGTCACATTCCATGAATCACTTCTGATCACAAAGATTATGCAAGCTAACTCATTGAAATTAAATTCATCTTTGCATGGAACATGTCGACATCCTTCGACATCTAGATTCATTTGGCAATATAATATCCACATCACCCTTATTGATAGTCTGCAAGCCTTATTATCTCCAGTACACCTTCCCTAGATCCATTAATTTTGAACACCTCTTTCTTAAAACTAACATGAAAACTTGAATCAATGATCCATGACTTAGTCTTTAAAATAAGATAAGAGAGTCACCACAGTTTCATCATCAAGCATTTATAGATTCACTCTTTCTTGTTCTCCACTACTTATCTTCTTTGGGTTTACAATCCTTCTTAGTAACCTTTCTTCCACCAACATTTCACTTTGTCATTTCTTTCTAACTTAGGTTTTCTTCTCCTTGATTTATTGGATCATGCTTGAGTTCTTATCTAAACTTCTACATCTTGTTTCAACATCAAGGCAACATTTAAAGTATCTCACCGTCTTTTTTTTTAGACTTCATTCAATACCACTAACTATATCATCAAGTTCAACTTCATGTTGCAAGGAGATAGAATAATAATGGCCTTACCTGTCTTGAACTTGATGTTGTTCAGTATAATTAATTCATAGTGTTAAAATTATTGATATTCATTGACTAGACTTTCATCAACCATCTTTTGAACAACCACTTCATCAAGAGCTTTATTTAAAGCGATGGCTTTTCATACATTCTTATTAGTACAACCTAGTGGTCTTTTTCATTCCATCAATAGATAAAGATAATGAAAGTTGAATCAAATCTAATTGAATGTGACTTTCCATTCTTCCATAATTATCGATTCCAATTTTGGCAATCCCATCCAATATAATTTCTTTTGAAATAATAAATCCTTAATTTGCATAATCTAGAAGTTTGAGCCATTGAATCAATCTTTCTTCGTCTTCTCCACTTTCTAAACTTTCAACTTCAAGCTTAGATGCCAATTGGGAGATTAAATGTAAAACTAGTTTGAAGATCTGAAGTATAATGATAAGTAACCAAAGCATAATAATCATAAAATAAACTCAAAAGACACCAAACTTAACTTGGAAAACCTAAGAATGAAAAAATCATACCACAACACCACAAATACACTATGAAAGAAAAAATTGAGAGTTGTATCTCACTTCACTCAAACTCCTCTCTTTTGGTCATCATAACACCTCACTTCTCCCACTCACAAGTGATTAGAAAGTATAAAAAAATTGGGAAAATTGCCAATCAAGTCTCCCATCTGTAGTATATCCTTGCTTTTCATTCTTTTCCATTCTCTACAATGCCAAGGTGTTGGCTTCTCTATCTTAAGTCTCTAGTGCTTTGGTCTATAGCATGGCATACCTGAAGATCTTTGTTTAGTTTCTTCTTGTAAATCAATCTGATCAGGTATCCTCCCCAGTTAGTATTGCCTTTGCTTTGACCCAATGTCCCTTTGTTCAGCACCAAGGCAATATACATGGAAAATTTTTTTTTGGGGTTGCCTCTGAAGAGACACCACCCCATGAGACTCATGAACTCACCACCAAGCTTAACAAGTGTGAAGGACAAGGCTACGAGAATACATCTCAAGTTTATTGATAAAATAAGGCTCCACAAAATAATAGACCTCCACCTCTCATTGCTATTGATTAACACCATTGATAATAATTGACATTGTTTGTATAGTGCACTTAGTCTCACATTCCCTTGGCTCAAACCCCATGCCTCCACCTTTTTAATTTCCATTAAGTAGCATGTAATGATACCAACTTCAATGGACCACCATTGATTAACACCATCAGTAAGGTTTTTTTTTCTTTTTCGTATTTTTTATTAATTTTATGTGGAAAAAAAAGTTAATCTTGAACTTACATTTTGAGATTTCAATGTCTACTAGAGTTCTCCTTTTTGAAAGAAATTGATATACTATTCTTTAGCTTTCAATGCTTGCACTTGTTCTTCTATATAAATGTTTTTAGAATTACGATTAGTTCAAATCTTTTAATTTTGAACATATCTAATTAGATCTATCAAAAAAAATGGTGGAACCAAATACCTAGTTGGATATCTACTAGAAGTGCACACTCATATCATCATATAAAAGAGTTAATTATGTTGAATTATTTCTTTTGATTAATAATTTAGAATAGGTTTTATCAACTAGACCTATCACTTGAGTTACTCGATTAAAATGCATCATCATTTTATATAATTATCTATCATTTATGTTGGTTTAGTTTAAACTTATTTACTTTCTGCAAAAGAATAATGAGCTCTATTAGTAGTAAATTTAGAAGTGGTGAAAGTTTAAGTGAGGCTAACATAGATGAAAATAAGGCCATTATAGAATTATGTTATTAAAGATGAAATGATGGTGGAGGAAATGTATCTTTTGAATGCAATTATTGTAATGAAATTTGCAAGGATCATATTCAAAGTGAAGGCATCTACTTAAAATTAGTTTAATTAGAGTTTTCCAAAACTAACTATGGAAATTATTTAAGGGTCTTCCAAAAATATAATTATAACGTCCAATTTAGGGATGCATTCTCTTTTAAGCGAACATTTTTGGTTCTAAGAAAAGAAAACTAGTTGGGGATACTCATTTTTTTAAAAAAAAAAGCAAATAAGAGCACCTAGATGATGAAATAACAAGAATGTTCTTTCCTTTCAATCTTGCAAGAAACCCTTATAAAGTTGTAATTTTCTTTTCTTGTAATAATAATATTGCAGTTACGTGCCATCAAGATATAATGCTCTTAGATCAAAATTATTGCAAGAGAAAGAAGCAATATTGAATGACTTGAACTTCATAGAAACTTAGAAAAAAGAAATTAGCTTAGTTTTTGATGAGTATATTTATTCATGTAGGAGTCCAATAGTTATAAAAGTTGTAAATTATGAGGTTTAATACAAAGATAGATTTTTAATTTCTAATTTGATTAAAGAGGTTATTATGTTAGTTGTCCCCTGAAAAGTGATTCAAGTTATTACCAATAGTGCTCTAATTTGGGTTGCTTGTTAAGCATTCCTTCATATTTTTTTTGGATATTATGTGTTGAGCATACCTTAATCTTGCTCTAAAAAAATATTTATTCGTGAAGAATCGAGGTTGAATGTTGGTGGATCATTGTAGTTACTATAGGTGTTATTTTGATCAAAAACTTTATCATGAATCATTGTATAAGACTTTTCATCATTAAAAATACTTTCTATGGTATAGACAAGATTTGCTTCAGTTTTTATGATGTTATATATATTTAAAAAAAATTAAAAAAATGCACTTCAAGCTATAGTTATTAGTAAAAAGTAGTCTTATTATTATGATGATGATGTTGGAAAGAAAGATTTGAGAAAGAAATGCTTTCATGTGGTGGGATAATATTGAATATATTTGCTTTTCTTTCTTTGAACTCACTTTTGGGAGGTTAACTATCTAGATCTAGGATTCATCTAGCCACTTGGCTTCAATTAGAACACTATGACTCTGGCGTGAAGACTCATAGGATTCAATCCTGGGTTGACTCGCTAAAATAGATAGACCCACTTAAAACTCATTAATTAAACCAAACTCCTAAAAACTAAATGAGCACAAATTAAACCTCAAATAAAACTAATGTACCTAATTTGAGCCATTATGATTCAATGTTGGTCAAGTGGCTAAGTTGACTGATCCAACCCATTCAGCTTAAGAGGGCCAAATACATAATCAACCCAATCTAATTGAATTTGAATAAAACTTAATCCTAATTCTTACATGTACAAGATATGACTTAAAAGGTATATAGTCTCAAACGAGGTCGAGAAATTGACTTGATACCTTATATCTAGTATAATGACATAGACCTTGAGATTTATAGTAAATTACATGTTAAGGATAAACCTTTTTTAATTAAATTTAAGAAAATTTTGTAATTCTACCATTATGTCAATATATGTGTACATATGTATGAATCAACAAGTATATTGTCTTAACATCTCAAGAACATGAAACTTTAAGTAGTCCCAAGGAGGTCTCGATTTTTCACTTTCAATTCAATAATGGCACATACTTGCACAAATGTAGTATACATATGTATATGATATGTATGCATAAAATTAAATTACCCTTTTCTATAAAGATGCATGAATCATATAATTATAACTGCATCAATTGAAAACATATTAATTCATTCATGCATCATCAATGTGAAATCATTATATTAAATATATATATATATATATATATATATATATATATATATATATATATATATATATATATAAAAATACTAAAGTAAAGAAAATATAATAATATATGTTTTGATTTATTAATCTTATGATGTCTTTCACATTTAAGATAATCCTTTTAAAATCTAAACATAGATTTTTATTACACTTCATTAAAAGGATTAAAAGTCACAAAATTCATCTCTTAGGTCCAACCTAAGGTTAGGGATTAAGGTGGGGTTCTATCTCTCTCTCCCTTTATAATTCTTAGACAAAATAAAACATAAAATAAAATTAGAAATTAGGTCTAAAAATCATCTCAATTTATTAATAATGTAAAGCATAATTCCCCCCTTAATAAAGGGTTTGAATATTCATCATTAGAAAATTTCAAACTCTAAAGCCCAATCATGTCATACCACATCAAACCTATTACACATATTAGAATACTATGTCATCTTAATCTTAGGATAAGATGGTGTTTGTTATGATGATGTGATGTTTTATTTTATGATGTGTAGTTTTTAAATGTTAAGATTGTATATGTAGTGGATGTTAGATAACATTAGACTAATGATATTTTCCTGTGGGATTATGCTTAAGAGACCTCTATAGTAAAAGTGTGTCTTTCTTACAACTTGCTTAATCATCAATAGGCGGTTGGCTTGGTAACCTAAGACATATACTAATGTATGAAATATAACTGTGACATGAATGTATGTTAGCTAACCTCTATTTTACAAGTGTAGTTAGATTTTTAATTTCATATAATGTAACCTTTGTAATAGGCTTATGATTAGAGCTATGAGGTATATGATGAGTAGTGGTTAGAAGACCTAGATTTGGGAGGCCTTATGATGCTTGAAGTACTAAAATCCATGAAAAATATTGAAGATGAAGAATTAAAGCTCCTTATAGCTTTATTTTCATTTGTAATTTAATTGCATTATGGGTTGTATAAGGGTGAGCTTTACCAATTTCTTTTCCGGGTGTATGCGGTACTGATCACACGACATCTAATTCTTTCAATCGATTGATGTTTAATTGTTGTGTTTATATTGATTGTCTATAAAATGGCATTCTTTTCACATATTTCTTAAAAAATTAAATGTTTAATGTATGGCGAATGCAGGTGCTTTTAAATTCTTCTCATGATAAAGTAAATTTTAACTAACTCATAACCTCACTCTAAAGTCTAAATATTATAATCAAGAAATAAAAGATTTATCAACCCCTTAGCTCTATGGTTGTATGTTATAACATCATGCATGCATATTATATTACTCTTAAATATAAAGAGTCTCCACTCATGATAAGGATAAAGCTTGATCTATCCTTTATAGTGGAGAACACCACTTCTCATTTAGTAATCTAATTTTATCATACATTTAGGCATAAATTCTTCCAAGAATAAGTCTAAAATAACAAGTCAAAAATGCAATAAAATGTATAAGTATTATTACATTAGTTTAAGTCATGAATTTTCATGCTAATCATGATATATCTCTTAGGGAATGAGTTTAGGACTTTAGATTCTTTCTAATAAATAACACTCTAACTATCATTTTGAGACCAACTATATAGTTTTGAATCATAGGAGGTGTTAATGGTACTCTAGGCGTAAATCTAGAAAATGCGGATTGGTTCACTCTCTAGTAGAGGTGAACCAATACATCTCACCTCAAGTAGATTTAGGTTGAGCTCTTAGCTTATGCTGAGCACTTTAGATAGAGGCTACTTGTTTCTTCTTTGCTATATAAGTCTTCACCTCTTAAGCATTTTCATAATCTTAATTCCAAGTCACATTCTAATAAAATGTCAATTCAAATAAATAATTTTCACCTTCAAAAATATAAAGCCTTATTATCGGGTAGATAGAAGCTCACTAGGCTTCCTAGTATCTTGAGTGCTCATACTCATCCTTTTGAGAATTCATTAAGAACTCTTCTTACCTTGAACTCTCCCACTTAATTCAATATGAACAATCATCAAACTTTAAAATCTTTAGAGATATTAGTTGACTACTTTTAAGAGTATTCTAATAAAATCTCTATTTCTTAAGATAATTAACTATGTGGGCTTGCCTCCTGGTGTTTTTATTTTGAGATGTGGGATACAGATCTTAGGTGTACTTATTAAAGTGATCGAGTATGACATTAAGGAATAATGTACTATCTTGAAAGATAAAAATCACCACCCTATAATGGACCTAATCACTTAATAAGGACTCATAAGGCATGATGGGTCTTGAATACCAGAGATCTTTCTTTACATGGAAGAGTAAAGTAGGTTTAATTAAGTTGGGTTTGTTAGTTCCACATGGAGGGTTAATAACATCTAAGGAATGAGAATTTCTTAAAATACTCTCATTAAAGTAGACAATTAAGGTCTCCAAAGATTTCAAGGTTAAGACTATCAAAGGATTAGCTATTTTAGAAAATTAAATAGGATAGATCAAGGAGAAGACTCATTTTTGGAATCCAAAGAGAGAAAGTAAGAAATGCTCATGATACTAGGAAGCCTAGGGGCATTCCAATCCTATAGTTGGGCTTTATATTTTTAAGAGAGAGTTAATTATTTGAGTTGACATTTTATTAGATTGATATGACATATGATTCCACATAAGATTGTAGAAATGCCTAAGAGGTTGGATTTATGCTTGTAGCAGAAAATAGCTACTTCATATTCTTAAAGGAGCCTTGTACGAAATAAAGGCACAACCTAAATTTAAAAAAAATATATGGTTTACCTCCACAAGAGAGAGAAGAACCATGCTGGACTTATTATTAGCTAGTTAACTCCTATGCTTTAAATCCATGTAGGCAAGTCTTATACTTTACAAGATGGCTAATTTGTTCATTTAGAAAGGAGACTAAGTCCTTAAACTTACTCCCTAAGAGAAGAGTGGTAGTATGAATCATGACTTAAAATTTTATCAAATTTATTTGATTCTTTTGGACTTTTGTTTTGACACGGTATGGATTTTGTATGCCTAAATGCATGAGAATTTGATTAAGGACAAATCAAAAGAGAAAGGGATGTTCTTCCACCAAATTAAAACTGATTCTGAAAAGATGGAAGTCCCCTCTTAACAAGAGTGAAATAATATATATGCATGATATTATACATTCATCCATCCAAATAAGGGGTTACTAAAAATTTTATTATCTTGATTTAATTCTAGGCTTTTATGTGAGGTTATGAGTTATTTTAAAATTTTAGTTATGAGTTAATTGGATAGAAAATTTAATTTTATCCTAAAATACCATCCAGAATTCATTCATCAATCATAAAGAAACTATGAAAAGCATGTTGTTCTTGTAAATATCTAAATCAAATAATTTTATAAACTACCTTAAAAGAATAAAAGGCCGGTCTGGGTTCCAGTCACCATGTGAAACAAAATATGGTAGTCTCCCCTTATACAATTACAAAATAATAATACATGCATGGGGTCTTCTTTTCTCCATTTTTCCATTCTTTATTTTATTATATTTGCTCCAAAGGCATCAAGACAGGGCAAACTTTAAGCCACTACTCATCATAATCCCTCATAATACTAATCATAATTCCTAATGCATAATTACATCTAAAATATGAAAAGTAAATCTAGCTACACCTGCAAAATAAATGTTAGCTAAACACGCCATACAACCCAAGAAGTTATATGAATAATTTAGACTTAGCACCCCACACATGGGTAACCAAGCCCACATTAATGGGTTATGCTTAGGGCTAACTAACAAAAGCATTTATATTTTTATTATACCCTTAAGCACAAAACTACGTAGAAAACATGATTAGGTACAATCTAGTCTAAATATACACCCTATAGTCAAAACATTACATTACAAAACAAAATACAACATCATATACAACACCCTAACTAGAGTGGTGACTTAGTGTGTGTTTAAGGCTTGTGTGCAAGGCTTTTCTGGCTTCTTTAGTTTAAGTTATAATTTGGAGTTTGAATTTAAATTTTACCTTTGGGTAATTTCAATTAAAATGATTTAATGATTTACTTTTTTATTTCACTTTTATTTGGTTAAAGTGATGTTTAAATTTTCAAGAATGAAGAGTAGGATGAATTCTTTGTAGACAAAATCATTCAACATCCATTTTCCTAAAGAGTATAACTAAGATCCTTAAGTATCTTAATTAGCCCATTTGAATTTATGTAATGATTTGATTTGATTCATTTGACATGATTTAGAATTTAGAATTTAGAATTTGAATTTGTTTAAGTATTTGATTGATTGATTTTGGATTAGATGTTTTAGTTTAATTGCATCTTGATAATTCAATATCCTTAATATCTAATGAAGTTTAAGTTTGTTTAAGTTCATGTGTTTTTGGTTGATTAATTTTAGATTAGATATTTTGATTTAATCAAATCTTGATAATTCAATATCCTTAGTATTTAATGAAATTTAAGCTTGTTTAAGTTCATGTGTTTTTTTGGTTGATTAATTTTAGATTAGATGTTTTGATTTAATTAAATCTTGATAATTCAATATCTTTAGTATTTAATGAAATTTAAGTTTGTTTAAGTTCATGTGTTTTTGGTTGATTAATTTTAGATTAGATGTTTTGATTTAATCAAATTTTGATAATTCAATATCCTTAGTATTTACTAAAATTTAAGTTTGTTTAAGTTCATGTATTTTTTGGTTGGTTTATTTTAGATTAAATGTTTTAATTTAATTAAATCTTGATAATTCAATATCCTTAGTATTTAATGAAATTTAAGTTTGTTTAAATTCATGTGTTTTTTTTTCTGGTTGATTAATTTTAGATTAGATGTTTTGATTTAATTAAATCTTATAATTCAATATCCTTTAAATTAATATTTAACTCTTTTCTTTGATTATGATTATGTGATTTAACTTTATGTTTATTTAATTGATGTGGTTCATTTATTTGTAGTTTGATCGGATTAGATTAATTGAGATTTTATTTTGATTTTAATTGGGTTTGATTCTTTGTAATTAGGATTTTATTTTTGATCACATCCATTTATCATGTTCATCAAAGTTTGGTTTGTATTTTGATTTCATACATTGGATAGTTGATTAGTTTATCTTAGAAGGTTGATGATATTTGATTTACACATATGAGAGTTTTTCTTAATTTAATTTAATTTGATTTAATTTAATTTGATTAGCTTTATTAGTCTATGGGTTTGTTTAGGTTCAATGTGATTATGTGATTAGTTCAATTAAGAAGTGTATTTATGTTAATTATAAAGGTTTATTTAATTTTCAGTTTGACTTCATCTTTGTTTAGACTAATGATGTAATTAATGACTTAATAATTTAGGTTTAATTTTGGTTTTGATTAGTATTTAATTGCATTTATGTTTGATTAAGCTTAGGTTTAATATTATTAATTTGATTAACTTAATTAGTTTATTTAAGATGTATGATTAATTATTAAATTAAATAAAAATTTATTTAATTTTTAATTTGATTTCATATTTATTTAGGTTATTGATTGATTAATGATTTAAGTTTAAATTAGGGTTTGATTAGCATGTAATTGCATTTTATGTTTGATTAAGCTTAAGTTTAATATGATTAATTTAATTGACTTAATTAGTTTATTTAATATGTGTGATTAAATTAGTAGATTAATTAAGTGTTTGATTTGGATTAATGTGAGTTATAAAATTAATTTAATTTATTAAGATGATGGGTTAATTTATTAAGTTTACATTAATTAGATGTTTGATTAATTAAGTTTGATTATTCATGATTAGGGTTTTACTTGATTTGATTCATTTATAATGTTTGTTTGATTTCATTAACATGTTAATTTGGTATTACGTTGAAAAATTTAATGGTTAATTAATTATCTTATTCCAAATGGATGTGATTTAATCATATGTTAATTAAGTTTACTTTAATTTTATTTGGTTTAATTGATTAGTATCAAATGATTAAAGTTTCCTAAATTTGTTGGGTTTTGAGTTTGATTTAAATTTTAATCATTTAATTGAGTTTTATTAACTTAAATAGGTTTAATCATATTTAATTTAATTTTTCTAATGATATTTTTTTGATTTGAGGTTTGATTAATGATTGCTTAAGTGCTATTTCATTTATTTTGATTTAATATTTAAATTATTTTTAGGTTATATTTTAATAAACTCCTTAATTGATAAAACTCTAATCTTAAGTATTTGTTTGGGGTTCATTAAGATTTAGAAGATCACATTATTTTCTTAAGAGTCCTAGATGTCAATTGAAGTGATTTAAGCCATTTTGAAGATTTTTGTAAATTTGAATTTTTATTTGATTTATTTTATTAAAATAGATAATTGAAAATGCAAAAATTTCTTCTAATACACAATTCATTTTCACTTGACATTTTATTTTAAATGTATTTTAACATTAGTTTCAATTCTAATTTCAACTTAATCGAATATTTTTGGTTTAATTAAAAATATGATTTTCACTCAAGCAAATTAAGCTCTAATTAGTGAAAGTTGAGGATTTTGGTTTCTTTGGATTCCCCGAGAAAGTCGAATCAAACAAGTCCTGTTTGTAATTTTTTAAGTATTTTAGTTTATATGAATTTTTGAAGTTTCAAGTGATTTAAATTAATTTTTTTAATAAAAAGGAAATACGCGTGGCGCGCCTTTGGGGAAGAGAAATGACCGCTCTCGACGTCATCGTCATGGTCTAGATTGTCAGCGTGATCTGGGCGGATAAACGATCGCATCAAGTCGGAATGCGAATCGTGTGATTGGACGGTCCGGATCACATCAGGCGATCCAAAGGCTCGGATCACGCAATCCATGCATGATCCAAGCCGCGATCATGTGAACCCGTCGGATGACCCAGTGATGCGAAGGCTCGTATCGCGTGATCGCATGATTGCCGTCATCCAATTGCGGATTGGATAATGGCGTGAGCGCGAGCGATATTTTTAGGCCTTTTTGGAAAAAAAGTGAGGGTTTCTAAGCCAAAACTTACCAAATGGATCCATTTTCCGATTAGCAGAAAAATTCTATTTTAAATTGAGATGATTTAAAGTAAAAAATGGATTATCTAGGAAATTCCTAAAATCATGAGAAAATTAATACAAAATGTGAAATCCTAAGGTTGGCTATAGTTTGGTAAAATTTACCTGACGGGATGATTTTGGTGTGAAGATTAGTGAACTCCAGGAATGTGAGGAAGCTTGAGTGATCTTTACCTCCCTTGAAATGTTGTCTTCTCCGATGTTTAGCCTCTCCGGAAGAGCAATTACTTATATTTTTAAGCTCAAAATGGCTCAAAGAAGTGGGGGATGGGTTCCTTTTTTTGCTTTGGGAGATTTTGGTGAATGATGAAGAGATCAAGCCTCTCCCTCTCCTTTTTAATGGCCAATCTTATTTTGAATTTTTGGCTCTAAATTGATTGCAATCTTATTGGGGTGGTTGGGATGGATGATATGATTGATTGAGGATTTTTTTTTTTCCAAAGTCTTATCTTATCTTCTTATATATTTATTCAATGCAAATGTTGGGGAGGAGTTAAGTGCATGAGATGGGTGAAATTAAATGAGGTTGGGTGGAATCTTATGTGGGGGAGGATCCATGAGAGGTTTAAATAGGTTGAGTTGGTTTTGGGCTGATTCCAAATGAGTTTGGGTCGGGTTTGATCATCCCCCAATGAGTTTTGGCTTGCTTTCAAGGGATTTGGCCCAAGTTGGGTCATATGGGTCATTTTGGGTCAAATTTGACCCAAAATTAAAAGTTATTGGTTGATTCATGTTCATTCAATTGGATGATCTGTTTGAATTAATTTGATTTAATTTGATTTAGGCCAATTTAGCTAGGTTGGGTCAAGTTGACCAATTAGGCTTGATTGATCAAATTGGGTTTATTAGCTTTGGTTAAGTTCAATAATCAATTTGGAATGAACTTGAGCCATTGGTTGCAATCAATTTGGGTTAGATCATGATTTGACCCGATTTGGTCCTTTAGGCCAATTTGGGTCAATTTGGATCAAATGGCCAATTGGGCTTGGTTTGACCCAATTAATTGTAATTAATCATTCTAGGGTGATCAAAAATCATGGTGGAAGATTTTGGTGAGCTTGGTTCAATCTAATTTGGGTTGAATTAGAAGTTGGCTCAAATGGGTCCTTTAGGTCACTTTGGTGGACCTAAGTGGTCAATTAGTTTTGGTTTGATTCAAGTTTAGTTGAACTTATATGAGCTCTAGATTGGAATATAAATTCAACAACATTTAATTTGGAGTCTAAGAGATTTTGGCTAATTTGAAATTTTCAAGTCAAAAGGGTTAGGTTAGTTTGACTTGGGTTGATTTGATTTGATGATTGTAGGTTTCATTTATATTTGGGTAGATAATTAAATGAATGATTGATTCAAGAGAAAATTCATTAGTTTTGACTTGATCGGATAGAATTTGGCTAAGTCCAAAAGCTTAAAGGGTTTAGATTGAGTTTAGATTTGATTTTTGATATAGTTTTGGTCATTTAAATTTGGATTTTATTTGTATTTATGAATATAAATGAAGGAATAATTGATTTATAAAGAGATCAATTGAGTTTGATTTGATTTAAGGGGAGTTTTGGCTAAGCTTATGAATGTGGTTCATATGGCTTAGGAAGGGATTATTTGAATTTTATTTTGGGTTTCAATCATTTAGAGTAAAATTTTGAAATTAGATTTAAATTTGAATTTGAATTTGAGATTTGGTTTGAGAAGAGGCTGGTTTGATTTGATAAAGTGTATCTAGATTGGGATTAGGCTATGTGATAAGTAATTTTCCTTAAGACCTTATGATTAACACTTAAGTCTCTAGGCTTTGGTTAAGTATTCACCTAATCACTAGAGGTGTCTTATGACTAAGGAAATCTTAGTATCTAGAAGATTCCTAAGTCCAAGAGGATGGGGTTGAGAGCTCAATCCAAAAGCGAGGTCAACAAAAGGACCCCCAATAGGTGTGGTGTAATTGACAAGGCACATATAGTGTTGACCAAAATGATCAACAACGTCAGATTGCAACAAACAACGAAAGTAATCTATACCTGACTCGAAAAGGTAGATAGAATCTCGGTCGATTCAATTCTCTTTTGCCAAGGGCATAAGAGAAAAAAAATGTTGGGGATTGAGTACATGAACCTTCCTGGAAACGGTTCAAGCTATCCGGGGATATGGATATGATTTGATTGTTATGATTTGTTTGGGTGTGTATCCGGATAAGAATTTGATTAGATTTCTTTGATTTGTTTGATTAGACTCCGTTAGGGAGGTTAGTTTAATTTGTTATGACTGCATTGGGGAGAAGAGTTCTAGATTGAGGGCATATCCGTTGGGGATGTACACTCAATTTAATTTATTTGATTTAGATCTAGGTTCCACTGTGGAGGATAATTTGATTTGCGCCTCACTCAGGAGAAATTTGGTTTGTTCAATATGTTTAATTTAACTCCACTGTGGGGAGGTTAGTTTTAAATTTATTTTGTTATGGACCATGTCGATGTGCGATGGACTACACTAAGAAGAAGCCACGGGGGCCTTGGCCTATCTTAGATTTATAAGTCCAAAGGGGTAGGATACCTACCATAAGGTTATCCAACCTAAGGGGTTTCCTTTAAAATGACATGCTAGGAAGAAGGCATAGTAGACTTACATCTTTCAAAGGAGGAATATCCCGGGTGATTCGATGATGCAACAAATCAAACCCTACAAGGCGACTCGAGTGAGCATCACTAGGGGTATTACCTCAACTCAAGAGTAGTCCTGATGATTAATTTGATTTATATTGATTTGATTTGAATTGATTTAATTTAATTTGGTGTGTTATGTTGTGGACCCTGTTGGCATGCAATGGACCCACTAACAAGGAGCTATGTCGGCCTTAACCTATCTTAGATTCATAAGTCCAAAGGGGTAGTCTACCACAAGGTAGGACTATCCGCCTAAGGGTTGCCTTTTGGTGCGACATCTTGGAAGAGCATAGCATACTTACATCTTCCAAAGTAGGGATCGTTGGGGTGATCTATCAATATGCAGTGATCCAACCTAGGAGACTATTTGAGTGAATGCCGCTATGGACTCATATCAACTCAAGAATAGTCAGAATTAATTTAATTTTAGATGGACCACAGTGATGGACCCAGAGAAGGGGCTATGTTTGACCTATCTCGGATTTATAATCCAAAGGGTAGTCTACCGACCACAAGATAGGACTATGCCTAAAGGTTGCCTTTTGGTGTGCAATGACTGAGAACTTACATCTTCCAAAGTATCACATTGATGGCACAAATCAATCAACTGGCGACTATTTGAGCGAATGCCATTGTGGACTCATATCGACTTAAGAATAGTCAGGATTACTTTAATTTTAGATGGACCCTGTCATCGGTGTGCGATGGATCTACTAAGAAGGAGCTAATATCAACCTATATCTTAGGTTTACAAATCCAAAGGGATAGCCACCTAGTAGCTAAAACCTAAGGGGTGCCTTTCGGTTTGCAATGGTCAAGTCGAAGAAAGCAGGGGACTCATATCTTCCTAAACAAAGAACCAGGGTGACTTGCACAACAAATCGGACTTCGACTAGGGCTGCCATCGTTTTGATGATCGTCTTTGGAAATAATATAGACTTATATCTTTCGAAGCAAAGATGACCGCCGGGGTAACTCGTTGGTGGCACGAAAAGTTGAACCTGACCTAAGGGTGACTACTGAGTGAACGCCATTGGGGTCTTACCTCAACTCAAGAGTAGTCCTGATGATTAATTTGATTTAATTTGATTTAATTTAATTTTGTGTGTTATATTGTGGCATGTTGGCGTGCGATGGACCACTAAGAAGGAGCCAGGCCTTGGTAGATTTATAGGTCCAAAGGGGTAGTCTACCAGCAACAAGGTAGGACTATCCGACCTAAGGGTTGCCTTTCAATGTGCAACAACTCTACTAGGAAGAAAGCATAGCAGACTTACATCTTTCAGAGTAGGGATCAACTGTTGGGGTGATCTATTGATGTCACAATAGATAAATCCTGACCTAGGGGGACTATTTGAGCGAATGCCACAGTGGATTCATATCGACTCAAGAATAGTAAAAATTACTTTAATTTTAGATGGAC